>WHYT01016867.1:155057-167383 GCA_009806455.1 Tetrax tetrax | reverse complement strand
GTACCAAGGCAGCAAAAAAAAAAAAAAAAAAAAACAAATATACAGGTGGGTGGAAGAAGTCCCAAGGGATTAATGTGGACAGGAGACAAGAAAACCTACAAGATGATAGGGGGAAAAAACTAGTAAGACAGTTCGACTGGAAGTGGCACACACACCCTCCCCAGCAAAATAACTTTTTTTCTTTTGGCTTTTTAAAAATTCCTTTTCTTTGAAGGTAAAAGGAGACCAGAGCACTGTAAGGAGGGGCTGAAGACAGAAGTTGAGGCAGCTGGGGCTACAGGAATCTGCTCCCAAGTATCAGTAGCAGCACAAGAGACAGCCTGAAAATGCATGGCTAAAATCCTAAGAAGAACGTGCCAAATCTGAAGCACAGAAAGGAGAGGTTGACGAGGGTTTGCTTGGACTGTCAGGTCCTATCAGAGCTACACCTGCACTCTCACAACATTCAAAACATCATCAAATACTTCTGTTTGTCAGGAAAGGGCCTCATAAGCACAGGCCTTATGAGGAGCGGCTGAGGGAGCTGGGATTGTTCAGTCTGGAGAAGAGAAGGCTCAGGGGAGACCTTATAGCTCTCTATAACTTCCTGAAGGGAGGGGTCAGCCTTTTCTCTCGTGTAGACAGTGATAGAACTAGAGGCAATGGTTTCAAGCTGCGCCAGGGGAGATTCAGACTGGACATTAGGAAATATTACTTCTCAGAAAGGGTAGTCAGGCACTGGAATGCACTGCCCAGGGAGGTGGTGGAGTCACCGACCATGGAGGTGTTCAAGAAACGCTTGGATGTTGTGTTGAGGGATATGATTTAGCTGAGAAGTATTGGTGATGGTTGGACTGGATGATCTTTTAGGTCTTTTCCAATCATGATAATTCTGTGATTCTGTGATTTTGTAATACAATTTTTAAAACCACAACAAAACCCATCCAAATACAATTTGACTATTTAATTTATAATGAAAATGCATCTACACTGCTCTGCTGATTGCAGGCACTTGACTTTCAGCTCTACTCACAAGATAAGTGTCAGATGTAACAGAATATTTTATTGCCAGGCTGTGCTCAACACTCCTTTCTATGCAGTTTATTCACGCTTCCGCTTCTGCCGCAGCTTACAGGACAAAAGGGCAATCTCACAAGAATCCCTTACTGCATTTTTGTTGTTGATACTGTTTCTCAGTTAATAATCCAGCCCTATGAAACATGTAACAAGAGCTGCTCTTTCAGACACATGTCACATTGAACTGATTTCCTGAACAAGTTCCTAGACCTTTGCGATTCAGTCGAACATGTCAAGTACATAAAGTCTACTTGGATTTTCTCAAGTGTGTGCGTTTCCGACCTGTTACAAAGTGACAGCAATTAATACCTACATCATTCATCATTTTACTAACATGCTTCTGTCTTCTAATAATAAAAATAAAGATGCAAATAACAAAGAGCCATTTTAAATTTGGTAGATCTGAGAGCAGAGAGGTTATGTTAGATGCAATTACTACTTTCTTTCCCCATGTCTCTCGCAGCAGAATAACGCAGTGTAGTGGCACAGTCACTGCTGACCCGCATAGGCATCAGGCACTGTGGGCAGGGGGGCATCTCCAGCATCCAAAAAGCCACAGTACAGCTCTGGGGACAAGAATGAGGGGTGCTGGGGGCCAGGTGGCAACCATCCTAGGGCGTACGCCTCTGCAACATGCCAAATCCAAGCCCTGGGTAAGCAACAGCCCTCTGCAGCCAGTGACCCATGCCCACAGCGGGGATTCCCAGCCCCTCCAGTGCCCTGGATGCTGACTCCGGGCAGCTTGGCAGGCTCAGGGCTTCCTGCCTTGTCCCCTGCCAGGGCCTTTGATTCTGTCTGTAATTGCGGATCAGCTGGCGGAAGAGAAGTCATCCTCCATGCACCACATGGACCATGGCCTCTGAAATAAGGCTGCTGGGTTTTTCTGCGCTAAGGCTATTCTGTACACTGCTCTCCAGTCCCATGTAACCCATTGCATCTGGGCAAAGGAGTACAACAGGTAATAAGCCTTTGAAATTTATGTCCCTAAAAGTGATGCAAAAGTCTTCCATGTTCTCCACTTCCACACTTCATTGTGTTGAGTAGGCATATGAATTAATCTTTTTTTTTAACTTACAGCAGCACTGGGGATAAGTAGCTTTCTCAGAGGTAGCAAGAACTACAAACACTTAAGAGTCAAAACTACAGCTAACCATCAATGATCAGTCACTTACTCAAGCAAGAACTAAGACCTTTTATATATAACAAACTCCACATCTACTTTACTTTCAAATATAGTGGTCATCTACAATAGTTACAAACATGCTGAATCATACGACTTCAGCTGACAGGAAGTTGTGGATGGCATTTTTTATCTGGTTTTGTGTGTTAGGTATTGTCTTCCATAATTTTCTTCTGCATCTTTATTTTTCTTCTGAAGAATAAGTGGTTTGAAAATTGTGAAAAATATTTTCTAAGTAAAACCTTGTTATGATCTACAGTCATTTCTTCATTCCAGCATCAACTTTTCTGAAAAATTTTGTTGTATTTTTAGCTTTTTCTTTTTTTAGAGATTGCAGGAGCCAGAATCAAGGCTGGAAAAACAATAAAAAGATATCCAAATGTAGATAGATATCCTATGCAGAAGCTAGTCTTTGTGCTTATGCAGTGATAGCAGCATTGCTAACTTCTGATAAGAAAATGTTTATTTTTATTCTTTGCACTATTTTGAAAAAGATTTGATTTTTTAGAAATCCAACCCTCACAGAACAGTTCAAGACTTCGCTGAAACTGAAAAGTTATCTAGAGCCAAAGAGATTATTTTCCTTCAATTAAACCGAAAAAAAAAAAACCAAACATGTTAATCTTCTGAAAATAAAGCCACTAGAAGTGCAGCATTTATTCCAATATAACCATTGAAATTATACACTTCTCCATTAAGATGGTAACTGATAAAAAGTTTCAGATGCAGTGCTTTCCAGTAAAATTACTGAAGGAACTTATACGAAGAAATACCTAAAAATATGGCCCTCAAACAGGCAAAAAAATTTAATCTTACCTTTGAATTCTGCTACTTGGTTCAATACTTACCTCTGGTTCTAATCTATGCAAGGAAATACAAGAAAATCTCTCTACTGAAAACCAAGAAAAGACTTCATAAGTAATTTCAGTAGTACAAGGCCCTTTAACAGAAAATGTTGCTCAGGCGAAGCACTCAGCAACTCCCAAAACAGTACCTTTTTGTTCCAGAAAACATACTAGTTTTAGAATAAATATATTTGGCATTTATATACACACACACTCATATACACACACACTTTATCAACATGCAGAATGAATAAAAAAATGCCACCACAACAGAAATCAATAGTTGTGTGAAAATGCTGTAATTATCCTCCCAGTAAATCTCACAATTGTCCCACACTGACAGCACTAAAGTAGATGCACAGCAGAAGTTGGCTCTGAGAGGTAACTACTACAAGATGTCTCCTGCACCTACTTGCCCTGCAAAGCTACTTCAACACAACTTCCCTCAAATCAAGGGCATCTCCAGTGTTTGCCTGCAGCCTGCACACCAACGTGCCTCCAGCAATTTCAGGCTTAAACAGATTAATTTCAGTCACATAGAACACTCATTCCAACTTGTGATTTTAATCAAAGAAGAAAGCCAAATACTGAGGAAGATCAAGATTGTATTTCACAATATGAAAGAGTTGTATCTATAACTTAGAAACATGTAAAAAAAAAAAAAGCTAAATGCAGTATTTTTAAATGATCACTACTGAAACATGTGGTTACAATCCAATGAAGTCAAGTACAACAAAACATCCCATCTTTCACTTTTCCCTATAAAAATGATAAATACCTTGTTCATTAATCTGCTCTATGTCCAAGTATTTTTTTTTCTTTGACCTGTAAGTCAACATTCCACAAAAAGAAAGTTGTTACTCTAAAACATCATACTGCTGTAAATATTTACATCCTGCTAGTATTACCTCCTGGATCATATGGCTCTATAATTTTCAGTTAAATACAAACCCCTTTGACCCTCTCAGAGAAGAACATCATCATCAGCTGTTTTCTTTCTTAGCTCCTTTCCCTTCTTGGCTATATTCAGATTTTTAGGATACCCATTTTTTTAGAGGTCCTTCGATGCTTATTTACTTGCTTTTCTGCTTCCAAATACAAAAAAATTACACTCAAAAGTCCTTTCATTCCCTATAGAACATATTTGGACAGTGCTGAACAAAATATAAAATATTTCAGGCAACAAACTTAGCCAGACATAGCAATACCGCTGGGCTCAAAAATAAATGGTGGCACATTTTGTCTCATAGATTTAGAATTAGGTAAGGACATACATCAATTTAATCCCTCATTTTCACCTGCTTCACTTGGGTGTGATCTGTACCTAAGGGCTAAGATACAAATGCAGGTGACTGGAACAGGACAGTCAGTTCTGCTTACTTATAAGCTGAAGAACCCACAAAGCTAGAAAACAGGAGTGAAACATAGTGGTGGGGGAGGGGGGGTAGTATTTATATCAGATAGGAGAGAAGGCTGATGACAGAGAAACAGATTCACCCATACACTGGCACAGAGCCCAGAGAAACAGCTTGTTTCCCCTTTGCTCAGGTGTAATCTGATATTGTGAGGTCTTGCAAGATATCTAAAGCGTTCTTGTCATTAATAGAATGCTCATAAAATCCCACTGAAGATTTCTGTATTAAAAGAACATGAAAATGTTCTTGACATCAGTAACTCAGCCTCCCGCCTCCAGCCAGCCCTCCAGAGCAGGATGGCTTTCTGCCGCACTCGTTCCTCTTGGGAAACACTTTAAATGCATGTGAGTTTTCCTCCAACAAAAGCATGTCGAGTCTAATCTTTACCTCTTAAAAATGCAGACTATTCCTGACAGCGTTACTGTTTACTCTCCTAAACTATTTCACACAACTGTGAGGCATTGGAGAAAGCTGAAGAAAGATCACTTTTAGCAGATTTACAGACACTTGTAATAAATTTACAAATAGCTGCCAAACCAGTCCTCTCTCAGTCTAGCTAGATCAAAAGTCTTTTAAATCACCATTAACATACACCTTCTAACTTTTTTAAAAACATATTTTTTTTTCAAATCTGTATTTCATCAGTTCTTTTCCTGTTATTTAATTATTGCCAGTCTTGCAGGCATTTTGGTTTTCTTGCCACTATTCATATTTATTCCCTAATTTTTTCTGTGTTTCAACAACTTTCCTGTTTGGGAATCTTTTCCCCCTTTTCTAGATTACAAAAGCCTTGGTCTTTTGCTTGGAGAGGGCTCACTTTATTCTCCATCTGCCCCAAAAGGTTTTTACCTCCCAATAATTTCTGTCCAAGAATGAAACAAAACACGACTTAGAAATAATCGAAAAGACTGGACTTTTATTTATAAAGCACAGTGCCAAACACCCTTACTGATGATAATTTATCATTTTACATTCCTTACAGCAATTTTCATTTCACATCAAGGTGATCACATTCAAGCAACTTGATCTGAGAACATTTTGCAAAGTTTCTTCCTGTGAAGTGCCTAAATAAAACCTGTTATGTCACATCTGACACCTCTCTCCGACAGATTCTGGATGTCTATACAGAAGGGATGGCTTCCCTTCTGTCTTCCTCATTCACACACCATCAAAAGGTGATTTTGTGGGTCCTTCTCTAAAGCTTAATTTTGGAGATGTTCACCAATAAGAATGAAGGTATTTCACACTAGCACTAGGACAGCAATGCTACACAGAAATTATTCAGAAAATGCAGAATATACGCTTTTAAAAATATTTACCATTGACTTCTATAAAACAGTTAAAGCCAAATCGTTATTTTCATTACACCTGCTTTGCACCATTAGTGATGGAAAGCAAGATCTCCAAGTAGCACTAAGTATATAATAGCTAAAAGTTGAAGTTAAATCTTAAAACCGCCCAAAAGTCCACTTATAATGTTAGATTTACTGAAAGAAATCTTACTATAAAAAACATGTAGTGACTAAAATTTTCACATATCAAACCATAAAGTCCTAAAACTTAAAGATTCATTGGAGCCTACATTTTGTTCTCAAAGATCTTTGTAAGGTTATTCTTAATTATATATACTTACTTATAGACTTACTTCAGTTAACCTGTTTGCACTGAAACTCCTGCAGACATCGCCAAACTCGGCCTAAACCACTGCAGGCAGAACGCCCATGGCAAAGCATGCGCAGTGCACGACGCTGCCCAAGAAAGCAGTAAGCACCAGGGCATCTAACAGAGCAAAGGTCCACACTGCTGTTGTGGCTAGCAGAACACTTTCCACACAGCATAAAGTAAATGACTGTACGTGAGGTAATAAGCACTCCCATAGCTCTGTGTGCAGTGAAGATACACGTTGCTCTCAAGGCCTCTACTAAATATTCCACTGTAACAAGCACAGAAATAGCAAGGCTGAACTGTGTGGTGGCATTTGTTCACCTCTTGCTCGCTTCCACCCCCACTTCATTTGGTGTGAATGCCCCTACAGAAGCAGGATAAGGTCCCGAAACTGTTTCTTGCTCAATACTCTAAATGTAAGAAAGTCACTGCCATTGCGGAGCAGTGCCAAGATGCTACAACTACTGGTCTGAGAAAGCTTCTGCACGACTGGAGTCTTCCCACTCCAAAATAAACAGCCAAGGAAAGCCATAAATCAGTTCAATATCACCTAATACTTACTCTCTGTACTCTGGTGACATCCAATGGCTAAAAGAGTAATAGATGTTTCTTAATTTCAAAGATTAGTCATGCAAGTTTCACTTTTCCATTTAGTAGAGAAACAAAAAAAAGTCAAAAGAAATGCCTCTTACTATAGTGACACCTATATATGTTCAGAGAAAAGGTACTTAACAGCTGAGAGCACTAGTGTTAATTTGCCTCAGTCCACTTCCCACCCATTCTACATACCAATTAGTAAGTAAGCAAAATCTATACACCCTTTGTGTTTTCCAAATTTGCCCATTTCCAGCAGAAAGGTCTTCAAAAAGAAACCGGTCCAATTCAGAAGTGTATTTTAGAACCCTATGTATTCACTAGGTTCAGAACAAGCTTTCCGGATGAAGAATTAAGTTTGAGCAGGACACCATCTAATCCCAGGAGTAATGCTGAAAATGTCAGTAGCACTAAATGACGTGCTTGAAGATAGGCCCATGCTTAGGCATGCCTGCAAACAGTAGCCCTTTCTCGCAAGCTAGTGCTGTTACTAGTACAGCTACATTTCTAACTGTAGTCAATACCTTCATAAAGATACATATTCTAACTAAGAAAGTGTCCAAATAATTTCATTTCTCCCAGAAACTGCTCCTTATTTTAGAAAGGAAGCACGGATAATACTTGCAAAAATATTTTTTGAATAAATTCTGTTTGAGAAAAAAAAAAAAAAAAAAAAAAAAAAAAAAAAAAAAAAAAAAAAAAAAAAAAAAAAAAAAAAAAAGACAGACAAAGCATGGCTAGCTTTCCAAATTCAAATAACTCTTGAACTATTTTGTTTAATCTTAATTTTTTTTAATAAAAGATCCCATACATTTTTAAATGACGTTTCCTCCATTTCTAGCTCAGCTCATCACGCAATATAATAATGATGTTGCATTAACATGAGAAACAGCCAAGTGATTTTTAAAAATTTGAAGCTATTCTTTTCATTAATAGAATCAATTTCTTAATTAAGTCACGGAAATTTCAACATACAATGTCCTTCCTCACACTTAGTGGATCTCATTTTTTTTCTTACAAGAACATTGCATAGCAAATATTGAAAGGAGAAGCTGCCAAGCCATCATATCTGTCACAAGATGAGAGATTGTCATCTACCTTCCTGCTGATTTGTCCCCATCACAAAGCATAAGGGCACACATTTCTATTTCAAAAATTGCCACTGGTATTGAAGAAGCCTCAAAGAAATATAAACACTACAAAGGAGTTTTGAACTAACATGAGGAATGACAAATTGATATGGATTGACTGGATTTGCACAATTATCCAGTTAAAACTGATTTTTATGTTCCAGAAAATACTACTTCTACATCACTATAAGTCTTCAGTTAAATCTCATTTTCTCCACGGCCAAGAAACATGGGGCTTTAATCATCTTACTGTAGCTTCAGCGATGGGTCATGAGTGAAATCAGATTATTTGTTTCAGTTCAACAACCATGGAATGAGACTTTGCAGAGCACAGTACAAGAAAATGAGAAATATGTTATTCCTTATTTGCAAAGAAAGAAAGTGAAGGTTTATTGTGATAGGCAAACGCTGGGAGAGCGCTAGAGGTTTTGTTAATGTATACCAGTGCTGATATGGCTTTCAGATATCAGCAGCAGTTAAATAATCAACAGTAATGCTCTGCTTTGCAGAATAAAAGACATGCCAGCAGCACATGTTTGAAAAACATGAGCCTCTGTAAAGTCAACCATGCCCCAAATCAATGAACTGAAGAAGCATGTGGGAATGAATGATCCATCGCAATCACACAGTTTTGTAAAAACTTCACTTCCATTAAGACTGCAAAATAAAAAGATTTTTTTCAAGTGTGTGCATGTACATGTACATTTTTATCCATATATACAACCTCCCTTGGCTTTCTGATTCCTGTTCTGAATTTTTCATCTCTTATTTGCTACTTCCTCCTATGTCTCATGAAAATATTACATTCTAATTCTTCACCTTTTCTGAATATCCCCCACCACTCTTGCAGTAACACAGTGAAACTCGGAAGAGGGCCCTCACCAGAGGTCCCACACCTGCCTCCTTCAACAGCTCTGCTAGCACACACAGAGCAGCGGCTCGTGCATATTTAGAAAGGCTGGTACAGTGCCAGAATGATCCACGTAAACCCTACATTTAGCTTATTTTACTGCTTGAATGGTGGTTTCCAGTCAAACTTTACATCCAAATCGGAGACTTTGCCATTATAAATGGAGAGAGGGACAAGTGTTCTTCTATTGTGCATGCTTTACTGGAAAACATTACAGCATACCAACAACTTTAAGTACCTTGTTGAGTCCCTGCTGTTGTTACACGACTGCAATAGGTACTTAAGTGAAAGCTGATTTGAGTATTTCTTACAAAAGCATGAACATGCATTAGTTGGAAATGAGAGGTGCAGAGAAATTATTCCTCCGCAGGCCAGCTGCAAGAAGAAGCACCTTGCAGGCTTCAAGGCAAACACTCGACCTCTGTCATTCCAGTTTGCTTAGGCTGTGCAGGAAATACTCGCTGAAGTAGGCATTTTTTTTTAAGGTCTGAACAGAAAAAGTAAAGTTGGGCTGTCAATCTAAACAGTAGGAGATGCAGGTTTGGGTTTGGAGATTGTTTTGTTTCATTTTAATCAAGAGGCTGGGTCCTCTTATTTTCAGCCTCTGATTAATTTCACATAGATCATTAAGACAGCTAGAGGAATCCAAATCACACCTACAATTTAAGCTGAACGTAAGATCTCAACATGAAAAGACTTCACATCTGCAGACTCTGAATACATCATCTAAAAAAGAGATCTGCTACTTCTCAGTGAACACAGCTAAGGGAACACAGTTCTGTCATCTACAAAAACTACTTCTACTACTAAAATATTGGTCTGAAGAAAACAAGCTCTTTTGTATTTATAAGTTCTGCTTGTGGAAACAATCTCTGATAATATAAAATAAAAATGATAAAAACATTGCAGCACAAGAAGGCCAAAAATAATGACAAAAAGGTCAAGAATACCTCTAACGCACCACAATGCAGCAATCTATCACCATGGCAAAATTCAACTTTGGAGGAGAAGAGATTTCTTGACAACTGGGAGCTCGAGACCTTGTAAAAAAATTCACATCAGACAAAGAACTACTCAGATTTTAAATCCGAAATCTAACCTCTAGATGATTCATATTGTTTGGGGTCATTTATTTAGAAGTCAATTATATTTCGGAAGTGACAAGTAGTGCATTTTCTACTGGTATGATGGCTTCCACACTGAACAGGTTACGGATAAAGAATGTATGTTTGTTCATGGCTGCCAATTACAAAAGCTACAGATTTCAATTAAGACATGTTCTTACTTATAAATAATTCTTGTTTCCTTCTTAAAAGTAGATTGAATTTACAATTTATTATTACACGGGTATTTCAGTTGTTCTAAAACAACCTCACCTGGAGGACTGAGTAGTGGTATCCCCTCTGCTGTGGACTAGTGTTACTGAAGTTAGGCTAAGTAAATGCTGCTTACATGAAAATTAGCCAAACTTTGGTGAACTTCACATCATTAAGCCCAGAATTTTGTAGAAATTCTTCACAACAGAGAGAAACTTTCACAAAACTTGAAAAGCTTGTATTTATGCTATATTTTGCGCTATGATCCTGCCAGATGTTTCCAACCTAACCCACTTTAAATTGAGAGAGTATACAGAAGATGCTGAAAGAGAATAATTTCCTGATTCAGGACCATGTGTCTGCACTTCATATAAAGCCACTTTTTTATCCAATTTGATAAAAAGTTCCCAGCATGATACTAGATCATTGTGCTGCTGAAGATGAGTCCTTCTGCAGGAGATAGAAAATCAAGGCTCTGATCACTGCATTAATTTTTTAAAAACCCCAACAAAACAAAAAAACTCAAAACCCCAAAATGAAAAAAAAAGTACAAGTCCAGTTTTTTGTTTGGGTTTCTTGGACAAAAACCAAACATGACAGGCCAAGGACCGATGGATCAATGCCCCACACACAAACAGTCTTTTAAAATTATTTTTCTGCATTCCTCATCCTAAACTACACATTAGGTGAACAGCAGCAGTTTCTCACCCTATAAGAGACAGACCTACCTGACCAGGAAACTGCAAGGTTCATATTTCTAAAGACTTTTAAAATCCTTGGGTGGAAATCCGGATTAGTGTATGTTTGGTCTTAATAGTTCTTGTAAAACTCATGAACCTTCAAAACGTCTGTGAATGTTTTAAACTAAAATACAGACTGAGCTTCCAAGACTAATTTGTGTTGGCAATGTTCAAGACAGAATTACAAACAGATGTCTGTCTGAAAAACTAAGGGATTTGATGATAAAAGTCTTCTGAACGATTAATGATATTGCCAAAATAAATAAATATGCAGTCATCTGCTAAAACTAAATATATATAAACACATCACCCAAACCAAAGTATATATCCTATGAAAATATCAACCAGATTAACATAAACTAGGCAGTGCCAAGACAGTTGTTTTCGGACACTAAAAGAACATGCTACAACTCTTTTTTAGAGTTTAGAGAAAATATGATATACTTAATAGTACCACCACATATTAAAAAAAATACATGTGGGGAGAAAAAAGAACCACTGGGACTTGGACTCTAAAATAATTAAGAATGAATGACTCCCAAAATCAGAGCCTTAACTAAGAATAAAAAAAAGAGATAACAGATTACCAATTTATTAACACTTTTACATGGCCATAGAAGGTGCTTTTATTTTCCTGGGGATACTGACTTTGAAAAGAAAATTAGATTTTTAAAAAAAAAAAGTGCAAATATTTTAGAATGCTGGCAAGAAAAAAAAAATATATCCTAAATGCAGTACATCATTACATTTAAATTATGAAGTATTAAAATAACATATTAAGTGTACCCTAAACTAATTGCAAACAGACAAATTGGCAGGATAAAGTGTCCTACCATCCTATAACACTTATAATGTTAAACTGGAACTCTTATGAATTCCATGTCTATGAATACATAGACCAAAAAGTAACTTAACTTCATTTATGTAGTGGATTTGTGTGCTTTTAAAGAGGAGTTACTCATTCTTGGATCTCTTCTGCTCTTATAATTTGCTAATTCTGCATAATTACTAAGAAATACCACAGCTCTCATAGCTATGACTTGAAGAAGCCAGTTAAGTTCCCAAATACTTATTTGATTCAGTTAAAACTGTTCAAGCACATTTTCTAAGATGACAAAAATTCTGTTTATAAAAGCATACTTAGGATGTATACATCAAAAATACGTTTGTTGAATGAGCTGATAGCTGCAGGTAAAAATACTAGATAAAGGCAACTATGTAAATGAAAGGAAAACCACAGATTTCTGGGAACAAGAACTAGTGTTTTCTCCAGTACTGAATTCTGAGTCCAGAAGACAAAACTTACATAGTAGAGTGCCATAAGCTTGCTCGGTGATGGACTTCTCTTGTACCACTTAAGTCTTTAACCAAGTTGTCATAGTTCAGCCCCAATCGGGACCAGACTACGCAGTCTCTTTCCCGCTCCCCCCACCCTCCGAAAGAATAGGGGGAGAAATATAAGAAAAAAAAAAACC
>WHYT01016867.1:85851-125382 GCA_009806455.1 Tetrax tetrax | reverse complement strand
GTTGGGTTTTTTTTTAAAAAAAAAAAAAAAAAAAAAATCAGCTGCATCCATTCTATACCACAAATTTAAAATTAGAGATTTAAAACTTATTTTATAAAAAATTGAAATGCTTCAGGAACAAGAAGGAGGTGAAAGAAAAGAAAACCCCCAAAATAAGTGACTAACACAGTGTATAAATATAATTGTACAAATGTTCTGAAGTTTCCTACAGCAAAAAGCATTACTGTTACAGAATGTAAAAGTTCCTAAGAGGAGCAAAACTGATGCATGTATTGAGAAAACATAACACCATTTACTAGCAAGCTTAAAGATATGGGTTAACCCTTTTTCAGAGACTTGGAAACCCCAAAAAGCCCATAATTCTCTCTGTGTTTTCTTAAAGTTATTGACAGTCATCAGCTATAAATATTTAGCACTGTTCAACTATTCAGCTCAGCTCATAATTTTAAGATATTAAAACTGACTGACAACCTAAAATATCCATAACATAAGACATCTCATAACATAGAATACTAGTACAACAAAGGCACTAACTGAAATTTAGGTGATATTTTTCCATTTTTATCATTTTACTCCTGAATTTCTACAGTTTAGATCCTGCTACAAAGAATGATACGGGTAGCTTTACATATAGAAACGACTTTCATAATCATGAAAGTTCAAATAAAACTTGCTGCAAATATTTATCAAATGATGAGCAGTAAATGTTTACAGAAAAGCAGCAGATAAATTTAATTAGCCAAGTATCAGACAACAAAGCTATCAACTTTTTCATGGAAATAAGAAAATGACTGAAAATAACCTATCACCATACTAAAAGTTCAGGAGGTTACAACAAAGATTGTAGAAGTCAGGATGGGCCCATTCTCGGGAATGTTTATGCTTTTGGAAAATAAAAGGGCATTATAACACAAAGTGCAAGAGATAAGCAGAGTACATGAAAAACAGAAAAACATTTAACCTTTACTCGTTAAAATGCACTTTGGAAGTATTAGAAGCCATGCAATAGTATTCAGATTTCAAAAAGCAAGATACTTAAACACGAACTAGATTCCAACATAAAAACCCTGGAGGAGTCAAGTGGCCAATGTAGAACCTGAGGGGAACACTTTGAAAAGTCCCAGTCACAGGAACGCACAGCTTAGAAAACCTTCAAATACAACTGAACTGACATTGAGAGTGGTACCTTGCATAGGCCGACTTCACTACCCTGACAGCAGAACCCTGCTGCTGGTTTGTTTTAAACAGATAAATCCTTACAGTAAATGCATTAGCTACATCATAGTTGTAACCAGAGAGCAACCAACCCTCTAGAGATTACAGAAAAATCCACACAGTTCATTAACCATGTAATTATCTTTACTGCCATCATCCTGACCACTAAAAGTCAAGTTGCGCCCCTCAGTCTGGCTCGCTTCACTGCAGCTTTTTGAATCCAAACCTCATCTGTAAATCAAAAAGAACTTGGATTAAAGACAGCAGAAGTCAGATTCAGATAAACAGATACTGGTTGCCAGAAAGACACATTATTCACAGGATTTTTTTCTTTAACAAGAAGTTTTACAGGTTTGTAGACAAAATTTGCAGTACCTATTCGACATTAGCCCTTCCCTCAGCGGTGCACAGGTGCTTAACTGCAAAAAAAGATCCTGGAAATCTGACCAGATCAACCTTTGTCTACCTGCATAGAAAGTGCTACTCTTGAAATACTTTCTTGGACAACAAACTTGGCTTTCCTGCTGTCTCTCACGATAAGCGATCTGTACAGGCACTCGCCTCTCACCCATCCAAGCCACGTGCACCATCTATCACAGCAAAGCTGCAGCACACATGGTCAATTAGACCGTTGGCCAGCATGTCGCGCCACCCCACTCAAAGTAAAGCACACGTACGCCTCCGGGTGAATTTCTCCACCTAATGCTTAATCTCAGCAATTGCAAATTGTGCATCCTAACAGCTCTGCGGGACACAGAGGGGGTAGGCACACCCTGAGCCTGGCAGAATGTGCCTTCACAGCGTATCACTGTATTTCCTTCTGTAAACTTAATTAACAAAGCAGATGTTTCTGTTCCAAAATGCAAGCCATATTCCAAGAGGAAAAATACCTAGCAAAAAAATAGATATTTCAAAATCTAAACAAAAGTATAAGGGCCTTAAACTAAGGGAGTATTTATGAAAGCCCCTACACTGGCATGAATTTCAATCCGCGTAAGGTACAGTTACTGGGATCAACTGGGAGTAAGATTAGAACAGGAAAACAAGAAAAAGCTTGCATGTTTGGACATCTTCAAATTGCTTTAAGTATCATGCATGGATCATTCTTAAAAAATACCTGCAATAGACATCTGCCATACATGAAAAATAAACAAACAAACAAAAATATCAACTTGGATTTTTATTTTAAATCTGCCTCATAGAGAATATTTATGTTGGCTTATTAATCGCACTTATAAAATACACCGCCATCAAGCCTGTGCCACACAAAATATTCAATATATATGCAAAACTTACTACTTTAATCAAAATAAAAATAAAATACATCTCCTAAAAATAAGCTAAAACCATATGGCAGAAAAATAATCCAGTGTCTACAAATGATCGTCATTACAACCTTCAAAAGAATATAGAACTATTTTAGACTGTTTATGAAAATTGGAATTACATCCATTTACTTGGAGCAGCTTACACAATGATGGAAGTGGTTGCAGGATGCCTATAAAGAGTCTGACAAAATTCCTCACTTATAGTCAGTACTGCATTTTAAATACTCTAAAGAGTGATTACAGGTTTAAACCTGCCTTTTAAGGAAAAATTCCTGCTTCAGTGGAAGAACTCGAGGTATTTCACATCAGTTAGAAAGTCCTCACAAAGATAGCTTTCTTAATGAAAGAAATTAAAAGAATACTCAATCTGAATAAATTTATTGTCCAGGACTAAATACATTGCCGAGGATTAATGCACTTAACTTGAAACAGAATTATATTTTTTCCCCTATTTTAAGTACATCCTTGAAAATGTCTCCATTTGTAATTACAAACGGCTTTTCGTCAGAAACCACAGACAAACAGTCCCAAGTTGTTTTTGGTTTTGGTTTTTTTTTAAATGCAGAACTATATTTGAAATAACAGTTGCACAGCAGAAGAAATTCTAATCTTTGGATAGTTGCTCTTGCAAACTAAAGCCATCCTTTCTAAACCAAAAAATACTCAGGGGACTCCAAGCCTCATCAGCCATCACTCAGTGGTATCAGGGCCACAGACACCCAATCCAGTGATTAGCACCATGTGCCAACACCATAGAGGCTGCATCATTGTACAAATACCTGACAAACAGCTTGGCAGTTGAGTGATGAAAATTTAACAATTAGAAGTGAACCTACGAGCAGCACCAAAAGATTAATTGCAACTTTAAAAGAAATTTCATTCTTGGTATACTACACAATTATGGGTAGTCTACACTATTTGAAATTTGAGCTTTATTCTACCAAAACTACATCACCCTTTGTCTTTTGGGCCTCCTGGAACTAAACCAATCCAGTTTTCAAGTTCAAGATGCATACCTTAGGCAATAATATAATACTAATAGGCTTTAAATTCATTTCTAGCAGTTATCCTTATCTTCAGCTTTCAAAACATCCTGAATTTTGAGCAAACTTGAAAATGCACACCTATATTTGTATGCATTTAAAACTTATTGCTTATGTGCAGAATCATACTTCTAACGAGCTCCTCAAATTTAACTCAAATTTATAAGCTGACAAAGTTTGAAACTTAATATTTATGTTTTACTGTGTTTGTTACCTAAGTACAAATACAAAAGAGTAACTGGAAACCACAGTCCAGCTATGTGTCATTATTCTGCACCCTGCAGAAGCACCTGAGAGATTAAGCCCTGCTGTACCGCAGGCACGCGAGGAACAGTGCAGCCCCATCACTGAACCCTTACCAAAACAATACCCTGCTGGTTTCTCGTGAGGAAGCCCACTTATTTCTAATATGAACACAAGAAAAAGCAAGCTCACTCCTCATGCAGTCTTGAAGAAGCCAAAACTGTCTCCTCTAGTAGGACAGTGCCCATAGTTCAGGCCAGTAAAATCACTGCATGTGATGAATACAGATGACTTGCAGCTGTAAACACGTCTGGGAGAGCTCCCTGTTAGCTTTGAATAAATTTGCATATCTTCTCATTGATTTGCATTCTTCTGTGGGAGAGGACAACCACAGCATCATTTTGGATAATAATTCTACTAGGTTTAAGACAGATACGAACTACCATAAAAATTCATAACTGACTCTTGGGAAAAAAAAAGGAGTCATGTAACATCAGATACAGCTAAGCAAGTTGTTAAAGAAACACAACTTAACAAACAGACCCAGGACAATTTGCATATCATGAAGCCCAGATCCAACATCTAACTGAAGCAAACTCCAAGGTTTATATCCTAATTAAGAAGAAAAAAAAGCAGGGTTTGTTCTGTTTCTTGTTTAGTATTAGCTAGACACACAGTTTCTGGATAAGAGGGGAAAGCTTGGGCTTTTGACCACACTGCCAAAGCCATCAATCTCACCCTGCCTTTGGGCCGCTAGCTGCTGCTGGGCTGCAAAAATCCAGCCATGATGCATATCTTGGTTCTTCAGCTCTGGTTAGTTACAGCCCAATCAACAAAAAGGTCTCCTCAGACCTCCCTGCAACCATTTCCTTGGTGTCATTTCTGCATTCATCTACTGCAATGCATTTTTTCCCAGTGTGGCTCCTGACGGCCAGCTGAAACTTCCAGTTATTTCAGGATACTGCAGCCAGGCTGCTGAGGGGAACGGCTTGGTATGCACAGTCTACCTCCACTTCATCAACTGCCATGGTTCCTAAACATTTCTGGATGCAATTACAGGCAACTGGAAATCAGTGTAGTGAGTCAAAACAAATGCAATGTTCACACTGTTCTTCTGAAAGACAAGCAGCAGAATTAGCCTTCCCCTGTCAGTTGCCCAATCCTGAAATAACACAGCACGGTGGGTGGAATGGCACATGGCTGAAGCATATGCTGCAGTCCCGCAACTTCCAATTAAGATATCAGTGGGGTGGTGAGGGGAGGTTTGTGTATCTTTGAGGCACACCTTTAAAGGACACAGGAAATAGAAGGAGGTATCGTATAGCAGGAGGTCAGTATTGTATTCTGCTTCTCTGGTTTTGGTTGGTTTCTAAAAATCAGTCCATTCTCTTGGTAATCGGAAAACAAGCTCACCTGTCTTCTGTGGAGGCAAACAGGGACATGATGCCCTTAGCTTTCAGTTCTTGAGCTCACCCTTCTGCAGACCCCTGCCCCACAAAAAAAAAAGTCACCTTAAGAAACCAGGCACGTTCCCTTTTAAAAACATACTTCATTTTGTTCACAAACAAGATTGCTTTTGTATTATTTTAACCTAGTTTCTCCTACACTCACAGAATGCAACTAATAACAGCTGAGCAGTATTCTCCCTCTTATAACTTACCAGCTAGCGACTCACATCCCTCACCAGAATTGTTACTGGTTTTTTTGCTGTTTGGCTTTTCATCAGAATAGGATTTGTTTCTTGTTACCACAGAACAGCTGAAGAATACATAATGTCAAGTAGTTTCTTGTTTCATGACACAAACTAGTCTGAGGAAAATGTCACTGCAGAATAAAAATAGTCCTGAATTGCAAAACTAAATAAAAGCTCTGTCTTTCTCTATGGCATACCAGCAATTTTATGTTTTTTTTTCATCTGGTATGTATGAGAATCATGAAGAAAGAACATCTTTTCACTAGAAATGACACTGAATTGACTCTGGAAGAAGTTAAAACAGCAGAAAGAAAAAGAGCTGGCAAAATCTTTTTTTACCAAAGAAATCTTTCCTGCCGCAGGTGTGTCACATGATCAGATAACTGCTCCCCTATACTCTCTATGCTTTAAATTAATTCTCAGCCACCAAAACCATTTCATAGAAAATTCTATGATTGCAGAAGTGATCACATAGAGACAAATGATGTAAAACACACTCAGTTATTCATAGCAACTGCAGCTGATACAGACAGATTTTGTGCACAGCCTGTTACAAATGAATGTGGAAGACTGCAATACCTCCTAATGTTTTCTTAATAAAACCCATAATTTTTTTTTTTCAGGTACACTTGTTATTCCATATAATACAGCATATGTAAATTTTATACTCTATAGCATATATTCAAAATTGAAGGGTTTTTTTTTTTTTTTAAAGCAGAACCTGCACTGTTTTCTCAGAGACTGACTCAACCTTCATGTTTTCACTTCTTCCTAGTCATTTTGTTTCTCATTAGCAATTTCACTTCTTGGATGGCACAGTAATCATCAAATGCATCAAGCATCAATAGTCACACCAAGCAAATAATCATTTCTTAGACAAGTACAGAGCTTTAGATTATAGACAGTGTCTACAGAAGTAGTTTTAAACACGTCAGCACTATAAATAAGAGATTCATTCCTGATTTAAGACTTCTAAAATTGAGCATCTTCTAGCCACATAGTGGCCTATATTCATTGTTCACATTCTGCTAGACAATTCCCAATAAAACAGATTATCATTTGAAGATAACTTTCCATTTCAATGTTGAATATGCTTCCTCATCTACCAGAAAGATAACCATGAGCACTGAAGGTATGTTCAACATCTCGGGGACAACCTGCAAACTAAAGCCAGTGAGTGTCTGAACACAAGGAACCAACCCCAGCTTACATAATTAGAATGATTGGACTCCCTCTTCATCTTTCTGTTTTTTCTCCAGTTGGGTTGGGTTCTTTGAGTAACCTTCCAGAACTAACCTCAAGAAAAATGTCAGCCATCCAATGTCATAGCATGAGATCAATCATGAGGAAAGGACAAAGAGATTTAAATACAACTGCATCAACAGTAACAAAGATAATTTATCAAAATCTTTACTTGCTGTTAGAATTTTAAAAGGGAGGAGGGAGGGCATCTGAAGATATAAATAGATAATTTCTTTTGTTACTGAAAACCCCTCAGCATCTGGCTATTTAATATACAACTATTCAGAGAAACAGTCTAATGTCTTTTGGTACCACAAGTCATCCACATCTTGTATCACAAAATGGTATACAGAATAGTTCACAAGAGCAAGTAAAAAACCAAGTAGACCTTCCTCATGCATACACTGTACATAAATCAGAGTTTAAAATTTAAACTTGGTTTTCTAAGAATCAAAATCCAAATCCAGAGTCCAAGTTTTAATTTTAGCAATTAATAACAATTTTAGCAAATGAATTGTTTTGTAATCCTACGGTCCTGGAGAATGCTGCAGGCTTACTCTTTCAGGTCTTCTGCAAATAGAGGAAGAATTTACAAGGGAAAAGTAAAACGTTGAAGAGGTTAAATAAAAATGCAATACCTAAATATATGGCTATCTAAAGGATTTATTTTGCTTGTGCCAGGCGTGTGAAATGCACATTTCACCAGTACTGTAACAGATGTTCTGAATTCTCATGTACTATTGAAGTATAATTTTCTAATTTATTGCAGCATCTGATAGAAATGAAATAGCAAGAGTAAGCATTCATTTTCTGAAACCTGAGTTCAAATTCTGATTAGGTCACAAATGAAGTGAAACAGCTCAGTCTTACAAGACGATGCATCTCCTGCACCTTTCGGCCAGCGTCTGTTCACTTCAACAGGAGTGGATACACCTACGCACCTCTAAAGATCAGATCTTGGGTTCACAGGGAACAGAGAGCTATAAACTCAACACTCGCTGAAAAATCTGTTTGCAACTGCAAAAACATCTCCAAAATAGAATATAACCTCAAATTTCAGATTAGCTGAGGCATGTGGAAGGCACCAACCAAAATTACCATTGCAGAGCACCATCTCTTGGAAAGAGATATACAACTGCGCTCTGGCTGCCTAAAAAACAAACTCGAAGTATTATCAAGCTGTAGTTAATTTAATTTGGTGGTTTTCACTTGGGTTTTTTTGCCTCTGGCCATTTTGCAAACAGGTAGACAGACTTCATTTATTATTTTGCTTTTTTTTTTTTTTTTAAACTTATCTATCTACAGACAGAGAAATTCAACACCCATCAAGAAGCTGTCTAAGTCTTAGGTCCTACAGCCCTAAGAAACAGATCAGTCACCAGCCCACCTGAGGAAAAAAAAATCCCACAGAATTATTAAAATAAATAATCTTATTTCTTATCTAGAGAAGCTATAATTGAGGTAAGAGATTAAAATATTTGCAATTAGGAAAACATTAAGCTTTACAGCAAGAACAGTGCTACCATAACTGTAACACCTTTTCCTTAAGCCCTCATATAACCTAAAGATCTGTCTGCTAACGGGACAGGTTGCTTTATTATACGCACAATATACTCAGCATATCCAATGTGTAGTAACAACATACTGACACTTGTGGAATGCTTTTCTCTTCACAAACACAGTCCATTTGCAGGATGCATTTCTGATGTGATTAAAAACTCTCAAACAGTTCAAACCCACAAATCTAAGTACCTTTTGTAAATATTCAGTCTTCTACACACAAAGGGAAAAGCTGATTTCCGTATCATTAATTCCTACAGATAGACTCGTGCACACTTCTAAACCACAAGTTAAGCAAAATTAAACCTGGCGGCTTCCGTGTGAGTTCAGCAGAAAAATGAGAACTACGCAAGACACTGTTTTTGATCAATTTGCCATCCACATTCTTGAGTTAGTTTCTAACTCATTATGCTTGTTTACAACATGTTGTTACATCCTACCTAAACACTGTTTCTGTGTCTGGCATTGCTCTTTTCAATAAGCATCTTTTCAGTGGAACCAAGCATGCAATTAAAAAACCTGAGCACACTACTAAGCCTTTGTAGACACATTACCTTTTAAAATGTTCAGTCGTTTAAGAGCGTTTAGGGGAAAAGTAAGATAAATGCAACTAAAAATTGTTGTTTAGGAAAAAAAAAGCAAACAGAATAGTGTTTTTGTCTGGCAAAGTAATTTTTTTCCTGGATAATTCTTGTGTTAGGCTAATTCTAGAAACAAATCAAAGTTATTACAAGTCAGGCTTTCTCCAGATATATTGGCTTAAAAAAAAAATTGAAAAAAAAATCATTACACTAACTATGCATATTCTTGCTTATATGAGCAATGACGTCTTTTATTAAGGCTGTTTGGGTTTTTTTTTAAGTCATGTTAAATTTTTGTTTACTATATTCTCCTGTTAAAAAAAAAACTCGCCTCACATATAAAACATTTAAGTGTTGGGAAACAATTATACAAAAAAAGCCAATCTTGAAATAAAAGCAGACTCCTCCCCTCACACCAGTGTATGAATCAGCAGAAACTACCATATTTCATGCGGTGAAATTTTTTATTTCCCTCCACTAATCTAACGTAGGTTCAGATGAGCGTTTTGTAAAGCAGTACACAAGATAATGTTTTCAATCATGTCTATCACAATCATGTCCATTTACTTCCTCTTCAAACCACATTGATCCTCTTGGATGTTTGTTCCCTAGGCTGCTGCTATGCGTGTCCACCAGGAACAGCTTCTCCTTACTACAGCAACACATTCTGGAAAAATTCTTCATCTTACTGGGAAAAGGTTTGTTCACACAGCAAATCAGGGCACATCTGCCCTCCCTAAGGAAACTCTTCAGCCCTGGAGCACCCCACAGAAAGAGTCCCTACAGGGTCTTGGTCATGGGTGAAGACCCAGCTGCTGTTGCTGGGGACAGGTGCTGAAAGGGAACCACACTTCCTGAAGACACTCGGGGTCGGGCTCTGCTTGTCGCATGCAATCCAGAAATAAAGTGCGGAGCACTTGACCTCCACGCAGAGCACCAAAATACCTACCTTAGCACCACCTAAATACCACTCTCTTGAGTGTTTACAGAAAGCACAAGAACAGCTGCGCTGACATCCCCCTATGCCACGGCATAATTAAGAAGCTTACAGTCTTTCAGCATGACGAGGAGGGACATTTGCTTTCAAGTCTACTGCTGAAATAGGCTAGAGAATTAAACTGTGTAATTGGAAAACATTGCTTCTCACAGACAGTGCTGTAGGAACTGCAATCACGTCAACATACAATGTTTATGCTTACTGTATACGTAAAATGAGACTCAAGTTTCTGCGGATGAAGCTTTGTCAACACACACTTATGCAAAGTAGATGAAAAGCCTAATGTGAAGCAAGAAAAAATAGTTTAAATGTTGTAATTTTTTTCCAGTAACTGCCAGGATGTTTTTAAAACAGAACAAAATAGAATTTTTACACAAAGGATTCCTCCAAAAGTCTGATATTGAAGCCATTACCGTACAAAGCTTTGTGGTAAATCTCATTAAGTAACAAATTAACTTGATGGCCTCCCACCTCCATACGACCTTGTAGTACACAGTGCCAGGAGTAACCTTACTGCTATAACAGAACCTGTTTCCCCAAATGCACACCATATTTATTTGTTAAATATATCCTCAGTAACTGCAAAATAAAAATCAAGGAAGAATTAATGGATTTTTTAAAATTAATTTAATCTGAAGTTGGTTGGGAAATGACCTCAAAAATAAGAACTAGATTATTTAGAGATTGTTAAAGCATAATTTTTTATTTCTTTCAGCTACAAGATAAGCTTAAGGGAACATACGGTTCTTCCAATTAAAATTAATCCAGCTTTTTATTGCATAAGAAGCATACATATGCTTTACAAACCCACACATGAATAAAAAAAAAAAATGCACTTCTGCAAACTACTAATTCGAGGAGACAAGCTCAAAAAAATTAAAACCTTTTTCCCTCTTTATTAGAAATTCTGATGGGAGATAATTGCAGTAGTGAGTCCACCGAGATTTTGTTTTTCCCGATTGTGAAATCGCATCCTCAGCAGCAGTAAACAAGACATACGGATGTCAAGGACAGACTTTATTTCACAAGTACGCGACTGGGAAAAACTAGAGGTGACTTATTTCCATTAGTCAGAACACACACTAAGGACTCACTGCAAGATAAAGCCAAAACACTCGCTTTACTAAAAGCTACTAAGTTTGTGGCAAATTGGAAGCTGAGAAAAGTTTTAACCTCATCTGCTCGCAGAATGGGGCAGGAAGGCAGGGGAGGAGGATGTTTCTGTTGCATAGATCTGGGGGAAAGCACAGCCTGGGATGACATTACTAGACCTACAACCACAACAGTGTCTTAAGGCAAAAATTCTACACAATGAGCTCATGCATGCATTACGGTTTGTAGCTAAGTTATTATCTGCAATAAACTGATAACCGCTCATTAACTTCTGAGCATAAGAGACAACTGGCAAGCTATTTCATGCCTCAAAGAATTTACAGCAAAAGGGAGAGAGGTAAACACACAGTGCAGGTGACTTTGTATCTGCAAAATAAAATGAATATTTAAAAATGCTGTTACCTTCTGGCTGCAAAATGGATCGACATTGAGCTGTCCCAACAAATGCAGTTTTTAAAACTGATACTGAATCCTTGTGTGCTATGGAGCAGAAAAGCAAGCATAATCTTTCAATTAATAACAATCAGCTATTAGTAAAGTACTTTTTAGTAGAAATGAATTTTATAATTAAAGCCTATATGAACATATGAGAAGGAGTACCAAATACACATTTCACAAGCAGCCCTAAATAAAAGGGTCATAAAATAGTATGGGTACAGTTATAGCTTGTAAGACTCCATGGGGGGAAAGTGAAAAAGGAGATATCAAAATTAAAAATTAATAAGTCTACAACACAGTTGTTCTAAACAGACGTATTCCTGAAGTCCCAACTCCCAAGGCAATCTCTAAGGACATGGAATTTGGCTCCGTAATTATTTCTGAAGCACTTGGGAGTTAAATTATTTAATCTGCCCCAAAGTAGATTTATAAGAGAAGGAACACTGCAGGAGAAGTGACCAGAGCCCTACACCAGCTCCCCCCAACAGAAAGCCAGACATTACTATATTATGTGCACACAAAACACTGACATTGCTGAGAGCTACCTGTTCAAAGGCAGAATGTCTCCTTTAATAATTCAGTTCCTCCTGAGAGTCAGGAACAAGGTAAGAGACTAAAAACAACTTTGAAACAGGATATTCAGAATCACAGGTAACATCCACATTCATTGGTATGGACCTTCACACCTACATGCTGTTCCACCACCAGGCAGTGTAACCCCCCCAGGATGTCACCATGCGAACAGCCCAAGGCTCTCCACCTACATGTCTAGCATTGCTGCTTCCAGCCCACAGCCCTCCCAGCAAAATACAAAGACACAACTTTCTACTGCCCAGCCCAAATCTAGTTCCCTCCACACCAGTTTGTATACAAATTCTTAGATATCTTCTCTACCAAGAAATACTGTTAAAACACTTTTATCCTCTCCTTAAGATGCTTCTCAACTTCAGGGAATTCAAATCTTGTATAGAAATCATGAATCTCTTCCCAGATTTGTATTTTCCACTTCCTGTTCAGTCTTGTAAGTGTTCTCATGAGTCACACAGAGGGGCTACAGCCTTGTAACTTTCCAGGGAAAGCAAGGACTGTAAGCCTCACCTTTCAAAATGTCTCTGAGATTTTTACACATTCATGCAAAGTTCAGAAAGTATGTTTTATAATCCTTCATACCATACATATGTTGTTACTGCAGCTTTTATCTGCTACATTCTCTCTCTGCTTTGGTGATTTATATCACAGCATCATCCACAGCAGACCAGTACTTTAAAAAACAGACATGTTCTTCCTTATAATCAGTCTTTCCCAGAAATACTTAACATCCCTTCGCTTA
Organism: Tetrax tetrax; assembly: GCA_009806455.1. Taxonomy (NCBI): domain Eukaryota; kingdom Metazoa; phylum Chordata; class Aves; order Otidiformes; family Otididae; genus Tetrax; species Tetrax tetrax. The sequence goes on along the minus strand of WHYT01016867.1, from coordinate 112,599 downwards.
GAGCAGCTCTCTAAGTTGTGTCTCCTGAGTCCATCTCATGTAAACAATTTTTCACACTGATGCTTTCTTTAATCTGTTGTAATTCAGATTTCACTGGCCCCTTTTCTGTTATTCTGTGGTATCAGTTAAGCTGCTTTTTTCCCCACACATACACTTTCTTCTTGGCCCAAGGACAAGTAAGTTTCACACCTTTTGAAGCCGGAAGGAATCATCACATCATCTAGCACCATAACACTCTGATCTCGCAAACCGCACAGGCCATGAAGTTTTGCACGGCAAAGCTTTCAGCTCTGGCAGAATTAGGACATATTTTAGCATTTTTTAAAAGTACTGTAAATTCTTAATAAATTAGATAAATTATTGGCATTGGACTTTTTTCTAGTGGTACTATGAAGTTTATAGCAGATACACCTTCTACTGCCTATAATCACTTTTTAAGATGTTCAAGTGGGCTAAGGTCAAATATTGCCCTTAAGATGATATACAAAGACATAATTAAAATATTTTACACGCTATCAAGGACTTCTAAGTAGATGGGCGAATGCAATAAACTTTACATCTCCCTCAAATAGGTAAGCAATGGAAGACCTTATTCAATTTCACAGATGAAGCCAGCGACAAAACAAGGGCTCTAATCCTCCAATCAGGTATCTGAACTACAAGGTCATCCTGCACGTGTTTCATTCTTCACACACGCATTAAAATACACTCATCAGCTTTGAATATCTTCAGTTTTATGCATGAGCAAGACAAATTAAAAAGGAGGCGAGCGCTGCCATTCTTTGCTTTGATTAACCCCCCCACCTCAAGTTGTATTTCAAAGATTGTCTATGAAGGCTTCGTCTGGTGGCAGAAAGGGAAGAGAATTACAACCAACCCTTACAAGTAAGGAATCTGACAATAACCTCCTCAGATAAAAACATAAGAAACACACATTATTGCAAAGGGAATTTCTATAAAGGCAGTGAACAGGAACAGAAGGATAAATCTTTCCTGAAACATTGAATAAAGCAAACACTATAAAAATAAAACTACTTAAGTCTTGATAAATCCAGTAACTTCCTAATCAATGAGAAGTCAGTTGAGTATGTATCTCAGCACAAACACACACACCATCTCCTATACATTTATTTATTTTTAATCCTAAATCCTCTAAGGGGCATTAACTTGGCACAAGTGAATCCAGCTTGTGTTACATTTTATATATATGCAACATGATTCTCCAGTCAGTATACTTTTCAGTAGAAAGACAAGTCCAGTATAACAACCCCAACCCAAACTTCCAGAAGGTCTTTAGAGGGGTCTAATTGTTCGGCATACAATGCTCAGCATGTCTGCATTCCTTATGGAGTTTAATTTAAAAACTAATTTAAGTAGTTTTGACTTACCAGAACACACAATAAGGTACTAACCACATAAAATAGTTAGTGTAATTCAATCAAAATTACTACCAAAGCAGTAAAAGCTATTAAGTGGCAGAAAAACCCACATATGAGCAATAAACAGACTGAGTGCATGTCTAATAAAATACTAGGTATCTAACAGAAGTGGTAAAGTTAACTTGTTTCAGTAATTGCGTTGCTAAGAGCCTTTATAACTCTCTTGCTATTCGTACGCCTGACCTGTCAGTCTTTTTAGTGCTCATCAGCACAAGTCATCTACTGTCTTAGCCACAGAAAGGAACATTCTTAGAGTAAGAGATACTATTTTGTGCTTATTTGGGGAAATTAAACCAATTCTATGATCTTTAAAAAAAAAAAAAAAAACAAACAAACTTAATTCTGTAATAGATTTTATTAAAGATAAAGTACATTTCATTCCTATATCTGTTTTACACCTAATGTCACATATATCTTGTGTGGATTACTGCATAGCGTCTTTTTTTCCTGGGGCAAAAACTTCAAATAAATCTATCATCACATGTTGAGTTTCATACAGGACTTCAAGAAATTGTTTCCACAGCTATTCCATCTGTTGAACGGAAATATTGACTAATAAAATAGTTTTAACATGATAAATAGATAAAACTTGTAAATTTTGTAAAACTGCTAAAAAGCTGAGTAGCCAGTCTCCTTTGCCAAACCAACATAGACACTTATGACCCTAAATCTCTGAAGTGGTTTTCTGTGTCCATTTAATTTTTTCTTTTTAATCTTTCAGTCTGTTTTTGAAATCTTCAGAAACCTGGACTGAGATACTTTCAACAGCTAGAGGACTTGGAGTCAGTGCACCACAGAAATCAAAATACACAAAGTACAGACCTACATCAATACTCGCCTAATTCTTAGAATATCTGGATCCAGAGTTCAATCAAAAAAAAAAAAATCTCAATATTTTTCAGAGGAAATTAAACTGCAATGCACTAGCTTGGCACAAACCTTTCTCATCCCATACAATACTCAATAAAGATTCCTAGCACAATGATCTGCAAAGTAGTACTTGAATTTACTCCTCACACATGGTAAAGTTGCATAGATATGGATGAGGTAAAATTTGTGAGATCTACTTTTGTACACAGCAAGTGTTCCTCAGTACACTACATATCTCAAAAGGAGTTGCAAGCTCTGTTTCTGTGATAGAAAATAACAGCCAATTCACAGCAAGAAGAAGAGGGGCTATAGTTTGTCTTATCGGGGAGAAGTACTTAAAAAAAGGAAACTGCTTTCAGGCTTTTCTTGACAAAACAAATAAAAACAAATTTCTGGTATTTGAGAAGCATGAAATATACTGAACAATGATTTTACATAGGAAACACACATAGTTTATTTCATGCTCAACATTTCCTGAGACAAATCTTTCCTCTTTCAGGGCAATGCTTCACCAAACATCTTGCCTCAATTTCTCTCTCCCTGTTCTACCATGATCCTTCCCACTACCAAGAATGCCACCAGCACAGAAATCATCTTTTCAGGTCACTACCACACACTCCTAGCACTTGAATGAGCCATTTGAATTGTATGAATGAGCCATATTCATTTAAATTGTAATAAATGGCCTACAGTTGATAAGAGTGTTTTTACTCCCTCTTCTTTCTCAATGATGATCTTTTGTTCCTTTTCTGTACTTCTACATCACAACCACGCCTAATCACACCTTCTTAGGAAGTCCTCCTCAACACACTTGCTGGATTTTTTTCCTTTGAATACTGAAACGCAGGCAGCACACAAACTCTGCATGAATGCTGGGCAAGTCCTGCTCAGTGAAGCCAAAAGTTGTATTTCCTACCTTGCACCTGCAAGATCAGGTGCTCTGATACTTAGAAGCCAAGAAGATAGTTTAGTTTAAAAAAAAAATATATTTGGTCTTTAATTTCACTTAAGATTGAACCATCAAGCTAATAGCTGAAAAAGCCCTGAGCTGAAGGCAGATAGTAGCCAAGATGATAAACAGGAAAGCTAAATATTGCATGAACAGGGGATTACAGCTTGAGTTAGCATAGGAATTACTCACTGGTGTTCAACCAATTGTGCCACTTGGTGCCAACCATACAGTCATCAGGACATCCTCGGAATGATTCAAAACTTAGCCTCTAAATAAAATCTCATATTCAGCCTCAGAGCCACACTGTGAGAATTACAACTGCAGGAATTAAGCACAAACCCTGAAATAAGCAAAATCAGTGACAAAAATAAAATCAGAAAAGTCAAGACACTCCTATGTAACCAAGACAACAGCCAAAAAGAAAATGTTTTCTTTGTAGCAGGGAACAACTGAAAACGTCTGCAGTGTTTCTTCTACTAAAACTGAAACTAATGGTAGGAAATGCTTCTGAGGAAGTAAAATACGGCAAAAACACAACTGGATGAAGGAATTAAGGTAGGGCCTGACTGCCCAAAACTGACTACAAGGCAGCAAAAATCCTCCTCCACTCTAACAAGCCAGTCAGTCCTGCACTCCTGAAAGCCTTGCTTCTCCTGAAGACACCCATAAGAGCTTGGAAATTCCCCAAACTGCCCTTTTTAAGGTTTCATTTTTAGCTACAGCAGACTAAAGGCTAGCTACTACCATAAGGCACAGCACTGACTGTCCGACCCTGACCCATCCCTTCCACAGCTACTTCAGCTTCTCTTGATTCAAGTGCACTGAAAGATTTTTACATTTTGGTAAACTATGTTTTCTGCCAGCTTATCTCCCTGCATCAGTATATCATAAGTCAGATAAGCAGCAAAGGTGACAGATGAGAAGCAGAAGGAGCATGCAGGAAGAAGAGGAAGGACTCAGGGGAGCAGTAAGGATAACCTGCCCTTTCAGCAGCTTCTAGCCAGTACATCAGGTAGGCTGTCATGCAGATCCATAGCCCACTTCAAAACATGAATAGGTGGGGTGGAGAGATATGCCAAAAATTCTATACACCTCACCTATGTAATTTTGAATAATTCAAAACAGCTGTTGTAACTGGTTCTGAAGATGACTACAGATGCTTCAAGGGAAAACAGCACCATCCCATACACCAGAGAGCCAAAAGCATGTAGCGGCTTTTGTGTACAACCACAATGGAAGCAACCACTAACAATTAATGAATTCCAATGCCTATGGACAAGGCATCATTAATAGCTCTTAAAGAATTTAAGCAATAAATTCCCTAATGCAGTGTAAAACTTTCAGCAACTTACACAAAATTAAAAACTTTCTCGGGAGATATCTGAAACTAATTGTGTCATTACATATTACATTAGCTAGAAGTTAGCCATATTTTAATCACTTATGTTGTCCCTCGTAGCGTTAATTTTAATTTTGTACTTGCACAATTACAATTCACCCTAAGAAAATGAATACTAAAGATAATCCAATTCAGAAACTTATTTCCATGGCTTTATCATTCACCACAAGCAAAGAATATTCATGCAGAACATATTAATATTTTAAAACATTAATATTATAGACTGTACTGTGCAGAAAAGAAATATAATATCAAGTGGGTTGCATACAAAGCCTAAATCCAGAAGAATTTACAAGATTACTACAATTTAAATTGTCAGTCATAGCTTGACAAAACAACAATCTTGATATAATACCTTTCAATTACAGAGCACTAGAAGCATGGAAATTGTAAACACAAAAAAACGCAACACAGTAAGACTGTTAGTGACTTTTAAAGCATGGCTAAACTTAAATTTTCATTTTCCATAAACGACAGACATGATAATAAACACTTGACCTGGGAGAACTTATCTTTAACAATGAGTCTCCCTTTTCTATTATTAACAGGGGCAAAGCTAGGTTGGCAGCAGAAGGCATTAACAGCAGCCTCAAGACCACAAGGCAGGTGAAGAAGCCGAGGAGATGGGCAAGGACCCGCACCTTGCCTAAAGCAAGCCCAGATCATCCAAAGCAATAAGGAGGCACAGAGTGAGGACTGAAATACTGTGCAATGGAAAGGCGAAGGTTTACAGCAAACAGAACCCGAATTACATTCCCGAAACAAATTTCCAAGTTACAGAAACAGTCAGTCAAGGAAAACACCTACCAAGGGATATTCCTAACAGGAACACAGGAAACTCCTGACCACCCTAAAGGGTGCTGTGATGAAGGCGAAGCAAAGAAATGGACAGGCCAGCACAACTTAGAACGAATGCTATCCTGAATGCCAGAGCTTCCTCCCTCCCTACCTTCAACCTGACTCTGAGCAGAAGGGTGACAGAGTCTGTAAGTGTTATTTCTGCTACAGGCTTTATTCCTCCAGACAAGAAAGTTCAGAGCCTTCTCTGGAGGAGATACTGCAGTAAAACACAGTCTATTCTCTTCACACTCTCCTGCAGAAGATTTTCCTGGCAGCACAGCAACCTAGGAGCCACTTTCCCTATGGATTTAGCTAGCATTAAGACAGGAGAAAGCATTTATATCCTGCTCTTTGTAAGGTTCTTCAACTTTCACTATTGCTCTAAGACAACATGAAGGAGGGAGAGTGTCTTCGTAGGAAAATGCTACTTTTTTTAGGCTATCAGTCATTCACCTACAGATAGAAACATTTCTGGTGGTGATGGTGTGCTATTTCTCAGATCTTAGGAAACATTCTCATGCATCTACATGGAATCTGAAATTCTGATACTTTGTATAGCTCATGTCTCTCACATCATTTTGTTTTGTATCCTTTGCCCTTACTTCACCCAAAACCAGATATATCAAGAGATGAGAGCATTTCAATTGCACTCCTAACTAATTCATCAGAAATGCTACATCAAGTTATAGCATATAATTTCCAGCGTTATCCTACCTTGGAAGCACAAAAACATGCCTGCTTCTAACAGTCACAGTGTTTTGACACTGTGATTACCACTAATCAGATATAATTTGTTTATATTCCTCTACTTCATACAAGGTTATGCATCTTGAAGACTACTGGAAATCTGTCTGGAACTTTGATTGTCACTGAAGGGACATGAAGCACACCATACTTCTCACATCTTAAAAATGTTATTGCCAACAAACTTATGGCATCAAGTCATACTGAGCAACTTTAAAAAATTCCTTAAACTTATATGGTAACTCAAATTATTTTCCTATATATAAATTAATTAAACTGTTATTCCAGTCTATTAACAATCATGGAAATATAGTAGTCTACAAAAGAAGGGGGGAAAAAGGCTTTTTATATGAGCAAACTATAAAATAGGGGTATTGTTTCATATCTAAAAAATATAATACTTAACAATCTTCACTCGATGAGAATTCATTGCAAGTTAACAATCAAAGACTGGATCATCAAATAGTAGTTCTCCACATTTCAGTATTCCTGTAGAACAAAATACAAGTATACTAGGAACACCTAGAGCAAAAAACCAATCTGTTTTCAAGAAGCTAGCTTAGTTTTAAAGCTATCTCTATATTAACCAGCAACAGAAGCATTTTTCAGAGATAAATGAGGAGACAGTGTAGATTTCATAGCCTCATGCATTACTGGAAGTCTCACATATGCTAAACTTCTCTCTGTGTAAAGAAAGAGCATCCCTTAGACCACACCTCCTAATCACGCAGCACAGCTGGATGCAGCAGAACTCAGGTGTTCTGCTAATGGAGATGCTCTCTTTGGCACTTAAGGAAGTGTCTTAAGTTTGTTGGTGAATGATGGTCATGGAGAAATCTTCACTGCTACAGATCCAAAATAACCAGCTCCTCTCCTCTCTTGACCTCCCAATTGCCGATGAGAGGTACACTTGGAGGGTTAAGGGCTAGCTATCCTCAGGCAGAGCCGCGCCAGTCCAAGCCAGGGCCACAGTGGTATGAAGGATCACACAATCACAACCATTCCCCAGAACCATCCCCCTTGTCACTCTCGTTCTGAATCAAACACTGCTTCTATCAACTTAAAATATTCCATACTGTGGTTGTAACATAACGGTATTTTTGTACCTTCAGGATGACATTAACCTAGCACTCCATACTTTTAACAACGAGATGCCAACTTTCATGATTATTACAATAATCATAATAATATAATGTAATAATAATAATAATAAACCGGCAGCTAATTTAAAAATGCATCTATGCTGAAGTACTGAATAGCACTGAATGCACAGTACTGAATGTAAAGGTGCGTCCATTTCACTATTTTTAAGCCAGATGAAGTAGAGCAAGGAGCATACACTTGCTGGTCTGTGTTTAGCACTTCGTATTTGCCCAACTGTTTACCAAATTCTTGGTTATATTTCCCATACCACAGCAGCTCTGCTGCCATGGCTAGTTTACCAACAATCCTAACTTAGATGTTTTTCCTCTCTCTAGATATGTTTACAAATGCTGCAGTCATACAAAAACACATTCATACTTCCCCTTATTCCATTACCAAAGTCTGAACCTCTGATCCTACCCAAACAATGTATTTTATTTCATAGTCTATATATAATGTTGTACAGTGCCTCCTAGACTAGGTATATTTTCAATTCAAAATCTGAAAGTCAGACCAAGCAATGCCATCACCACCATGTACCTTGCAGGTAACAATCAGCAGGGATTAATGACCGATAGAGCATCGAATACACAAAGGAAGAGAGCTGCCAAGCACCGAGATGCCACTTGTGTGTTCACTTATCAAACAAAGAACATCTTTAAAAACATCTTTAAAAACCATGTAAAGATTTTACAAGCTGATCAAACTGAGCAATACCACCAGATAAAATGGACAGCCTGATAAATCAGTATGTCCAAGCAAACTTAGCAATGTTAAATTGTCCTACATTAAAAGTCAGTACTGATTTAGGATTATTTTGTTAAATGGAAAACTAACTGGCTATATCCAGATTTTAACAGAACTTCTAATACGATCAGCTACATAAAAGCAAATTCTAATAAGCCATAAAACTAAGCAAAAATGAATATTAAAAATAGCAACAATTAATGGCAGAAACTTAAAATTTGGCATAAGACTAACCAGAAGTACTGCACCAGCCAAGCTTTCCCTCTCTGAATCAGGGCCGCAAACTCTGCTCCCAACAGCCATCCTCCAGACCCTCACCGTAGGGACTCAGCCAAGGTCCCAGAGTAAGTCAGCACTATAGCAAGTCTGTGACCCCAAATCCTGACAAGACCATGCTGCCTCTCAGCAGGCAGCCCAGAAATAAGATATTCTGTACATCATTACCCATCTTCTGGCTCACTCAGCACTTCTCACACAGCCAAAAGCTACATTCAACAACATTTACTACTACAAGCTGAGAGACAAAAGTAAGTATAGAAATCACTTTACAGTATAAAGTCTCAAACATTAATTTTATATGTAATAAGATTGCTAAAATGCTAAATCAATTTCAAGCAGAAGACACTTTTTTTTTTTTTAAAATTTGTGTTCCTATACTGCCACCTAAAGATCAGAGTGAAAAACAGGAACAGTAGCAGACTGATTTTTAGCTGTAGTGCTGGAAATGAGCGGTAATGTTTTCCTCATACCTGGCTTTGAACAAAGACCAGACTGCATATTTAATGAAAACAAGATTTATGAAGCGGTACAATTCCACATCCCACTTCAGCAGAACTTCACTATTTTTCTAAAAAATAAAAATGAAAAAGAGAGAGAGAGACCTGTGTATGGATATATGTATCACTAATTTAAAAGTCTGTTGAATAAGGAGCCACTGCCTTTAATTAGATGAATAAGAAGAAAGTCAGCTTGCGCAGTCTTGACCTATAAACTCTGTTTAGCCACGGTGTATTTTGCAATGAAAGCTAGATTGGTAGAAAATTATTTTTAACTTATTTAATTTTTATTTAACTTTTAAAATTTAACTGATATTACTATTTAGAAAAAAAAAAGACAAACTTTCACAAATGCATAACCTTTCATGATATAGCAGTTGGTAAAACCACTATTTCTCCCAACAAACCTTGCCCTGGTTACACTTCTACATCTAAACACTTCATATATCTTTTCAATCCACCTGTTGCTGCACTCAGCCTGTCTTCTGAATTCTGCAGTCTCTCATGACTTGAAGTTTAAAAGGTACAAGCAGTCATCACGCCAAAGGACTCTGATGTCCTGAGTCAGACTTCACAGATATATTAGCTAAAAAAAGAGGGCACTTTTTGTTTGGTTTGGTTTTGGTTTTTAACATGCTGAGGTTAGATGCAGGAGTGTCCTGGAACACACTGTCAAACTTTTCTCTGGGAAAATGAGGAACATGTAATTTCTTTCAACAGAAGCTGAGATGCCCTGTAAGGACATGAAGCAAAACACTAGGAATGTTTCAATAAATAAAATATTAGAAACCAAGGCTAGCAGTATTAAACATCTCTCTTCAACCCTTTGTAACGATACATGGGCTTTGGATTACCTACCAGTATTTCAGGTATTAATATAAATATCTAATACAAACAGTTTGGTCACAATCTATCTTGCTAAAAATTGCTTAAAAGGTAGGAAACAGTTATCTGGAGTTTTTTTAAACAAATACAGAGAGCTCCTCTGGGTTTGCCAGTTTCCACTTGTACGGATTTGGGGGAAAGCAGCAAGCATTTATTCAGCACGTCTCAACACCACATGCTCCTTACACAGGAGAAATTTGTGCTGGCGATGGGAATCTCAACCACCTCACGCTGCCTGTTTCACGAAGGCCGGTGCCCAGTAGCGGCCATCACCTCTGCGAACGTCCAGGGCCGAGCGTTACTCAGCAGCGAGCGGCACCACGCTCACAGCCAAACAAACGGTTGGTTCCCCTGCGGGGTTACAGCGGATGAGAACTTTGCCCTCACCACAACAGCGTTTGTGGTACGCGGGACGGGGCCGGTCACAACCGTGCCCCTGGAGATGGCGGCTTCTCACCATGGCCTGTTATCCCCCTCCCCAAACCACCGCCGGCTGACTCCGGCCTTCGTGCCCAGAAGCGACGAGCCGCTCGGCCCAGCCGGGTTTCGCCGCTCCTGCCCCGGCCAGGCCGCCGAAGGCCTCCGAGGGGAGGTTGGCGCCTCAGGCACCGCCAGCCCGACGCCAAAATACCGCCGAGCACCGGCACAGCAGCGAGCTGCCTCTGGCACCGCCGACTCCGGCGGCCAGCCCCGAAAACCTCCGCCCGAACCTCCCGTGCCCGGGAAGAGACGCCCTGTCAGGAAAAGATTTTTAAAAGCCCTCGCTAAACAGAGTAGCAGGAAGCGACAACTCCTGCACCTCCTCAGCCCTGCGGAAGCTGCCCGCCCCCGCGGCACATGGCCGCCGTACACCCACCACAGCCGGACCCCCCTGCTCCCGGCGAAGCCAGCCCACCGCCACCGCGACCCCAGCCCGCCGCCCCGCCGCTGCCCCGCCTCAGCGGAAGGGGCGGCGCTGACCGGGCGGGGCCGGCGGGAGAGGTGGCTGCTGCTGCGGTGGCGGCGCCGAGCCGGCTGCTGGTACCTGCGCAGGCAGCGCTCGCACACGCCGCCCAGCTGCTCCTTGGTAACGACATAGGCGAAGGGCTCGGCGCGGTAGAGCAGCTCGCCGGGCCACAGCCTCCGGCGGGACCGGAGGCCGTTGCCCTTGCCCGGGCTGGGGAACCGCTCCAGCGCCGCCAGCTCCATCCTGCCGCCCGCGCCGCCACGGAGAGAGCGCGGGGCCCCGCCCGGCCCCCCACGTGACGCGGCGCTGCTGCCGCCATCTTAACTCAGGGTCGGGGCCGCCCCCGGCCTCGCTGCTTCTTCAGGGGTCGAGGGGACATCTTTAATGTGCGTTTTTCTTGGCCGAGACCAGGTCTCTCGCCTGTACTGAGAGTCTGTGGGTAGCCTTTTGCCTGAAGTGGGGGCTTAATAAAACATTTCCAGTAACGGATCACCTTGCAATGCCAAACAGAATAAAGTTAACAACTTTTCCTTTTCTACTAATTGCACCACGTGCAGCCAATTACAAATGGGGGGGGGGGGTAGTGGGTGTTATGTAACTTTATGGGTTGGTTTGTTGTTTTTTAAGGGAGTGAAGCAGTGAGAAAACGTGTAACTGTAAATCTCATTAATGGTGAGATGGGAAATGGTGCCGCAACCCTTCTGGCACCTGCACCTGCTGCAGTCCGGCCTCCGAAGGAACCTGAAGCAACAGGAGGTTCCAGCTGCCACAGTAGCCTTATCCAGCACCATTCCTGCTTCATTTCCGTACCTAGCTAGCCACAACACTGGCACAGAAATGGAAAAAAAAAAATACATATGAAAATAAAAGTGGCATGAGGACACGCAGCAGTTGCATACTCGCAGCATACGCTACGTAGCAGAGCAATGGTGTGAACTTTGGCAGAGGCAGGAGGCACCCTCTCCCCCTGGGCAGGTAGCCTCCTCAACCCCAGCCCAGGGCCCTGTCCTCTGAGGGGCCACAGGAAACCAGAGAGCCCTCTGACCGGGCAGCTGATGTGACTGAATGCAGCAAATCCACTGCATCCTTCAACGTACTGCATAGGGAAAATCATACTCCTTTTGTACCGCTACCCAAAGGTTTGTCAGTGACTTTTCTTCACTGACGGAATGCTGAAACCAGTGCAGAGAAGTCAGATCTAAGGTAGGGGCTTAATTCTATATAAATCCATTCATTGCAGAAGATTATATACCTTTCAGTTCATTATCTTGGTCAAAATATTAAACAGTTTGGTTCACAAAGGAAGAGACACTATAATGATTCTGTCAAAAACCATCCCAAAACAGAACATTTTAATTACGAGCTAGCATCTGGGCACACTTGTGGATCTCATAAGGATCTGAATACAAGAAGCATTGCTGGGCCAGGACCTGCTCAGCCCCTGAGCTCCAGCAGTGTTGTATCTCTGGGAGTGCACCCTGTCCACCAGCTGCATTTTGTTACTCAGTCAGAGCCACCAGTTAGAGGCACCAAAAAAGGGACAGGGGAAAAGCAAACCACTTGCACCATTAACTAAGAGTACCACTCTGAAATTGTGATGCTCAAAGACCACAAAATTATGAGTGCTTTCCATCTGGGTCTTTCATAGCTTTCATTCATTTCTTTATGAGATTACACACATGATGCAGGCTACATGTGCTAACTGCAAGTAGTCTTAGCCTGGTTTTCCTTATTATACCTATAGAGGGAGTTAGGGCTTGTATTTTGGAAAGGAGCATTGGGCTGTCCTGTCAAAGAACACTGAGACAGACCTAGCAGTTCTTTTAAACAGCTTTCCATTTCTAAAACACACTCAGTTTTGGTCTCAGTAATGATTATTTCAGTCTACAACTGTTTTCATCCAAGCTGCAACAGGGTAATCAGAAATGACAACATGCATATCCAAAATACTATTGGGAAAAACCAAGGTACATCAAGCCACAGGATTCCCACTGAAAAATATATTCTGACATTCACTTAAATGCTGCAGTGACATGATTAATTACCAAAAGAACTGACAGCAATCTGGCTGTCAGTCAAATAGCTATGCATATTGCTATGCTTATCTTTAGTTCTCCTAGCAATTTTTTAAGTGTTCAATTACAGTGATATTGTGAGGTACTCAAGAATTATCCTTAATAGTTATTAAAATATTAACTGACTACCTCTGCATTAGACTTGTATGCTTTACTCCTTCACCTGTTTGGTCTGCTGCATCTCCCTGTCTGTATTGTTTTATTGAGTTTCTAAGAAGGCATTGCCGAGAACCCATTAACATAAACAAACACAGTAGTAACAGAAGTTAATGTCTATCTTGGGTGGGTAAACTTAAGAGATGAACAGTCAAACAATATACAAAAAGCATGAAATTAAAGTCCTACCCATGAACTGCAAAAAGTGCACTCAGTGAAGGGCTGTTATGAATATACAATACTAAATGTAGCTTTCATTAATTTTCTCCGTTTTCCAAGTCAGGTTTTCTCACTCACATGTCGCATAACACAACAAAATCTCACACAGTACAAAAAGGTTTTCATTGATGCAGTGTTGGATATTTCAACATCTGTAAGAAGAGCCTGGAAAGCTGATTCTGGATTTCTACCTTACAGTTTATAGATTGGTCTGCCTAGGAGGGCTGTTCAATACAGTCTTTGAGCAATGGCAATCAACTGAACGTCCAACTCAGCTGTTTTTGGAAACGTTAGTGAATTTTCTGAAAAGCATAATGATACTATGGCTACATATTCCAATAAGGGGTCATTTAGCCCTTGACTATATTTAGTTGAATTTATCCCATGTTGTGGTTTAGCCCTAGTCACCATGCAGTTTCTCACTCACCCTCCCAAATGTGATCGGGGAGAGAAATTGGGAAGAAAGGAAAATTCGTGGGTTGAGATAAACATAGTTTACTAGAACAGCAAAGGAAAACTACAATAATAACAGAATATAAGTATATTAAAATGTACAAAATGAACCATGCATGATTTCTCACCACCACACATCCCAATGACCAATACGGCCCGTCCTGAGCAGTGATCATGGAAACGAAATGGAGCAGCAAGCAAAGTAGCGAAAGGGAGCCAGCAAGTTATAGAGAGTGATGCCAGCATCTGAGAAAGGGAGAAGAGATAAAGGTGGATGGATGCCCCCCATGGGCAACCTCCACTTATATACTAAGCATGATATTTACAGCATAGAATACTCTCTTTGGCCAGTTTGGGTCAATTATTCTGTCTTTCTCACAGCTTCCTGCACCTGCACGTTAGCAAGACCTGGAAAGCTGGACAGTGTCCTTGGTCTCATTAGCAATAACTTATAACATCAGTGTGTTTATCAACATTCTTCACATACAAAATCCAAAATATGCTGGCTATTGAGAGGAAAACTAACTCCATCCTTGCCAAAACCAGGACATCCCTGTTATTAAAATTGGGGTTTTATATGACCAAGTCATCCGCTGACCCAGACAAGTCAGACTTCTCAATAGCTATTTGAAATTCATGACACATTCCAGACAGAAGCAGCTGTCAAGGCATGTAATGGAGGCACTTTTGTGGGAAACGTCACTTAATTGTGGCTGATACTGCTGAATTAGTCATACTTCCTTATGGCCAGTAGGTGAGAACCATAGTGGAAGTTTAGCTCTTCTATCTCAAGACAGCATATTTTACAACATGAATTTACAGAAATAATTGCAGTAATGAAACAATCCAAATTCTGCTCTTTAGTCATAAATGTGCAATACCCATTTCAACCAACACGGCACAAACCTGAATTTTTCTGGGAGCAAAGTATGGCTCAAAATACAAAATGTTAAATTTTGGCTTACTACAAAACCTGTGTCACTAATGGCACAGAATAGCTATCAAATAATTAGTTGAAAGCTTGTAAGCACAGACAGATCTGTTATGAACACGTAGGAATCTCTCAATGAGGTCTCTTCACTTTTAATGTTGGTGTGCTAGGTAAAAATGTAAAATTAAAAAAAAACCTCACTGCAGAAGAATTTAAAGCACAAAATTATAATAAATTTCACTCACAGTTACATAGATTTTAATTGTTGATTTTTTACTACAAACTTTACAGGAATTTTCTACTTTTGTTTTAGTCACTTCACTAATTTTCTTCAAATGGTAGAAACAAGCTTCTGAAGTTCATCAGCGTATTTTCTTAGCTGTTTGTTTTGTGTCTCGTCAATAGGATCAGCTACATGAAGTGTTAAAGTCTGGCCTACATTATGAGTAATTGACTGCTCCATTCGGTCTGTCTTAACTACCCCTAACTCCTTTGGGTTTCGTCTGCTTGCTGCGTGTTGTGCTCTATCAGCTGGGGACAGCCAGCGTGTCTATTTTTAACAGTGACGTGTTAAACCGCATACAGAAGGAAAGACGCAATAGCTATTGAGCAAGGATACAATGTGAGTGAATAAACATCTCCTGCTGACTTCTTGTCCTTTCTGGAAAAGTTACCTGTTATTTCCATTTTCTCAAAGTTTACAGAAAAAAAAAAAAAAAAAAGATACTGCTTTGGTAATTAAAGGCTTGCAAAGCTTAGATTGGAGTTTTCAATCTACAACTCCAAAGATTGCATTTAGCCTGCCGGAACAATTAATTCAACATGTTGCTCAGGAAGCTTCAGGTTCTTATCACACTTACACATCTTAAACTACACCACCCAATCCGTTTCTTGAGTTTTACGTTGATGCTTCTATCAACATTTATTATCATCATTACCTGCAAGGCTAAGCTATAATTATTACATGTCCAATGCTGAACAAGCCTAGTAGCCGGTATATACACATTCCACTGTAACAACCCCTTGTCACGTCGTTTACGGTGTTAATTAGTACGAGGTCACAAAGACACAGTCTGGATCGAACGCAAACTATTAACTATAGAATCCAACTTGACTGCTCTCCTAATTCCAAGTGGCAACATT
The DNA here is from genome assembly GCA_009806455.1 of Tetrax tetrax. Taxonomy (NCBI): domain Eukaryota; kingdom Metazoa; phylum Chordata; class Aves; order Otidiformes; family Otididae; genus Tetrax; species Tetrax tetrax. The sequence continues at coordinate 96,881 of WHYT01016867.1, read as the reverse complement.
TCTCATTAACTGGGCATCATAAGGACCAAGTTTCTGTTTGTATTTGTGTTTGCAATTATTTTAATAGGCAATTGCCATCACAGTCACGTAATTTTCTTTTACAGGCAGATGGATGGCACAAATGATGAGGGCCATTAGAAGAGATTTAGCACCTCTGAAGTTACAATCAATATACAAACCATGATGCACTGGTGCTTTAATATGGCATGCCAAAAGCCATTTTCTTGGCAGCTCCTCTAAGAAACAGTATTTGAAGAGCAGGAGCAATGCTTAAGAGTTCTACTTGACAGATGTGTCATGTGTGGTTCATGTTTTAATGGTTCATGAATTAAATCAGGTTTTGGGGGGAAAAAATAAAAGAAAAATAAAAGAAACCACAACCTCAATCTGGAAATAATTGAAAGGAATATGTTGTATTGCGTGTTGTAACCTTCATCTCATCCAAGATCACAGATTCAAAGACAGGAAAACATAGAAAGAAATAAATCTGCTCAAAAGCTTGCAGCTAATGAATGTAATTTTAACACTCTATTAATTATATCTTGTATATAAAGTGTCATAACACAAAACTATGTAAAAAAACCCAACTGAATTGTGCAAAATTTTCAAGTGTTTGTGCTAATGTCAAAATACTTTTTATTACTTACTGTATCTGTACTCACTCACAAATTAATGCACTTTCAGAAACACGAAATTTTGCTATCCCACCATGACAGAAAAGTAATTCCTGTAAATCTTTTTGTCTCAAAGTCAGCATGAAGATCTTATCCTCTGAGAAGCTCTAGCACTTTACATTTTGAGTGAATATGCTTTTTTTTTTCCTTTGAATATAATTTTTGAGGTGATTAAACCCTAAGTATTAACCGGAATTTATATACTGTTTTCCTAGTTGCAAGTTTTGTCTTTGCATTTACATGAGTGAAAAATTGGCTCAATTTTCCATCAACATATTGAGGAATATGGCAAAGGCAGATAGGCAAAAGAAAGGAATACAAGTACTACAGAGTTGTTAAAAATCATAACAAAAATGCATGAGAAATCTTTATATACAATTTAAAATTTCAGTGAAAGTTTGCATTCACCATTATCCTACAGTAGCTGTAAACCTGCAACAGCAGGAAGTACTGAGTGCATAGCATCAATTAGTCAAATCCATAGACCAACTTCAATTTCACTCCCCCATATTTATTCACTTACACCAGTAATGGCCACCTTTTTTCCTACCTCTTCCATCAATACCAAAACCATTTCTATAATAACAGCAATTGTTCTTTTCATTTCACATCTGTGATCAGGGTTAAACACATTGCTTATACTCAGGCTTAACAGCAGAGTTCTGGTTAGCATTAGATCTCTTCATTTCAAGTCCCCGTTGCACAATATTCCGTCTACCTGCAGACTCCTGCTATTACCTTGGGACTATCTGCATTGGCTCAGTAAATGCTGTTTTCCAACAGCATTAAAAAAAATATCACAGCAAATAATTTTCTTTTTTTTTCAGTTCATGTTTGAAATGTTATCAGCAATACAGTTAAAGAAGTTTATATAAACCATGGAGGTCTTATATTTTAGGCATTGACTACTTTTCCAGGTACGTTGATATAAGACAGCGTGATATAAGAGCAAGGTATTTGATTCAAGGTGGTGGTGGTGGGGAATCAGCCCAGGAGACGCTGCATTCTTGTAGACCAGCAGATCAGACAGTTGCCATCTACTGATACTGAAAAAAGGTGGAATTGCGTCTGTTAATGCAAGTTTGCCATTCATGGTGAATTTATAATGCAAGTTGTCTGAAATAGTAAGATATGTAAACAGAAAGAAAGCCTCAACTCTTCACAACCTACACCAGAAGACCAGTAACGCTCGGAGACAGACTACAAATTAAACCTCAGGCTTTCCAGCAGTTTAATCATAACAACATTACAAAGGCTTAGCAGCAGCTTAAACAGATAGCTGCAGCCTATCTAGCAGAGTGAACTGCAGATGCTTGAAGTCAATTTTTCTTCCGCAGAAGGAAATGCAGGAGGAATACAGAATTCTTGTCACATCTATACCTCACACTATGCTTAAGAAATACAATTCTGTGTTTGCATTGTTTTAGTCACTGCTGCTTTCCAAAGCCTGAAAATAGCTCAGCCTTTACCAAAAAGGCATTTCATTAACTCATGCTGTGCTAAAAAAAAAAGCATATTTTTGCAACAGCTCTTCCCAGAGGAGGCACTATGGAACACAGAACCAGTACAGCCTGCCAGCACTATCAGACAACAACAGAACAGTTACATGGTAAGACAGGAAGATAAATGAGGAACAGCTTATGGCTAAAGAGAGAATTTTAATAGCATATGGGTTTGAAGTAAGTTATTTTGTACATATAATACACATTAAACAAATACTTATTGACAAAGGTTGCAGGTAAGATGATTTTTTTCCCTGAACTGTTTATTTAGCACTGAATGTTCCAATGAATTTGTTTTTAGACTTAAAATAAGATAAATCCTGTATGCACACAGGTGTTCACATACTGTAAACAAGAAAAGGCTGCCCAGTGTTATTTTCAAATTTTCAAAAGAATTGTTACAACTTTTTTCCCCAGAGATGTAACAATCTTTAGTTAAAAAAAAACCAACCAACTCTTAACTGATGTTTTATCATGCTGTCATTACCTTGTCCTCTATTAACCCACCATTATTGATTTATTATGTTAACTTAGACAGCAGATTCAGTGGTTGTAAAGACCTATGTATTATTTTTTTTTCCAGATGTAAATATACAGCAGTGTAACAAAAAATTTAATTTAAGTGGTAGATCCAAAAGCAGCAGGTCACCAATATGCTCCTGGAAAAGACGCAAAGTTTGTGCATTCTAGATATGACTGCGATCAAATAACTGTGAATCCATTACTTTCATCCTGTGTAGAAGGGCTCTTGTTACTTCCTAGATTTACCTTCCTGTTTGGACAGGAAATCATCCAGCTAACAGTATGATCGATTTTATTTAAATCATTTCTTATCAAAGTAATCTTCCAGAAGCAAAGGTGATCTTCCAAAAGACATCAGCTTTAGATTTACAAGTTTATGTTCCTTATACTGTCCAAGGCTTCGTCATGGAACCAGGTTTCAGAAAACATATTAGAGTTTTGCAAAGTCTCAAAAAGACGCCTATAGTCTTCTGGGTATAAGTCACGTGTTTCAGCATTTTTTGGAATTTCTAGTTCTCTCAGTAATTTGCCACCATTGTCCAAGCTCCATGAACTGAAACAAACAAACAAACAAACAAACAAACAAAATCATAATAGATCATTTCTTTCTGTGAAAAATTAAAGAGCAAGAAACAGTATCTGAGGGTCCATTTCACTCTTTCACATCTTCCTATAACAAACGTTATTTTCAATGCATACTGCAAACAGGAAGAAACCTCTGCTAATACAAATATAAATACCAAATAAAGCTCCTAGCAGACACAGACAATACCAAACTACATAAGCCGCCTCATTAGAGGGGCCCTCCTCTGGCCCAACTACCTAAGTCAGTAACAGGTATCACCGCATAAAAAGGGGTTATTCTTCAATGCCTAGGAAATTAAAGCCAAGCTCATTTTCAAGAAGATGATTCAGTATAGCATGACTTAGTGTGACTTACGCCTCCTAGGTATTTTCTTCTATTTATAAACAGATGTGTCCACTGCCTCCCCATATACATCAGTGCTATGAAAACTAGACCTTTTATAAATGTGCATGTACGTTAACTATTTGCCAGACAAGAAAAGGGTGTATAAATACATAGAAGATGCACATTAGAAGTCTTCAAGGTTAGCTCCCACTTCCCAGCCAAAGGATCGAGTGCAGATCAGGTACACCACTGAGCTTTAAGAAAGAAATCCACTAAGGCTCTTTGCACTTGTCTTTGCTAACTGAGTTAGTGGAATTTTTTAGATTGTTGGTTTTTTTTTTTTTTCTCTCTCTGTTTTCTGGAAATTAACTTCCATAAACCACTACCAGCAAATGAGAACTATATTTATTATTTTTATTAACAAGTTGAAGTCAATGCTTTCCAGATTGCAAACACTTCCCATTTATGTGAAATGGAAATCTACTGATCGTAAAGCAAAGTGAATAGCTCCAATGTAATACCAAAAAGAATAATTTAAGAGAGTTGCATAATTGGTAAGTAAGTCTAAAGCCTAATTTTTTAATTATATCACAGAAAGCCATCTGAGGACATCCCCACTCCACCTTCAACAACATTCAGCTATTTTCACCAGCATTACTTTGATGTCCATTATAAACTTTTTTTCAGCTTTTAATTTCTGTACATGAAAAACTCTTGGTGACTTTATTATTATGTCTGTAAAGTGAGTGAAAACTTCTTGCAGATACATGACCTCACCTCTACTGGAGGTACAGACAATTGCTGCACATCTGCACTCTCAATATTTGTCGGCCCTCCTGTCAAACATCAAGTTTTCATCATCTGTGAATACAGGCCAGGAACAGCCCCCCAAAATATTGTATTGTGGGCTGCAAAAATGAAATCTTCTATTCTACATGTAGATAATTTTTTTTTTAAAAAAAAAAAAAAAGCTGTATTTCACCTACAAATAAATACTGCTTTGAGAACATATTTTAACATTTTCCTGTATTTCTTTGAAGTATAAAAACTGTAATTTTTTCTTACTTACTTTAATTTATCAGTAAGTCTAGACTTGGGTTTAGCAAGACACTGTTTCACCATGAAAATAAAGGTAGATGAATTTGTGGGCTGCAAGCCTCCCGTAAACAGATTTTGCTGAGGAGTCAGTCGTACCAAACATAAATGGTCATTTGGCAACCACTACAAGAAAAACAAAACAAGCCACTGAAAAGTCATTTTTAAGACAGTGTCTGTCTTTAGCTAACAGTAACTGTTTCATCTGTGCCACCAGTAACATTTCTTAAAGGGTTTTAGAAGCTTAACGAGATTATTTTGTTGGAAGCTGAGGCTTTAAAATTTTGTTCCAGAATGAAGATTCCTTACCTCTCCCCACCCCCCAAACACGAAAGAAAATCAGAAATAAAACAGACATACTATCACAGACATACTATCACTTCAATTTTATTTTTTAAGACTGAACTTTCTTAGTCAAAATAGGCAATAAAGGCTTGATATGAGTTTTCAAAAGATTATACGGCCTATAGTATTCCGATAGTATGAAAGATATCGGATCTACCTGCCTTTTGTATATAAAGATGGAATTATTTGAGTGCAACACTAAAACAATATTGCAACTTGAGGATTTTATGAAATTAGGAAGGGGTGGAGTCTTTAACTGAAATAAATGTACTTCTGTAGTGGCAGCAATGGATATATCCAATAGATCTCACTATTTGTACTTCTCCTCAGGCTGTCACAATAAATCTTACATAATCCACCTGATACGCCTCTCCACATGGCTTTACAGCAGCACACGTAAGGGTCTCAGGCACACAGTCATTTATATTTACTTTTACATTGTACAGTCACATTTCAAACAACACTCAATATACTACCGTAGCAGTTTTCTAGAGCAGGTAAAACCAAATATTAAGTAAACATGCTTTTATATTATTGGTATTAAATAGAAATATTCTTATATTATACAACGGAACATCAATACTTTTCTAAAAGATAAAAAATTTTACACATGGTATTTTTCCACTTCTCAAATTTAAGCTTCAAGACTCACACTTTTCAGCAATTAACTAGACATGAAATCTACACTGCCCATGTGAGTAACCATTTTAACCAAAACCAGCAGCATACTGACTGTGCTATTAATTGTGGTAATATTTGTTTTGTTCAAGCAGGTAGATGTGACCCTGTCAGTAACTTATTTTGAAAAATACTTCACCTGTTCACATCCCTTTATGCTATTTATTCACTGTATTTTTTTTCCATCATAGACAACAAAGATACTGATTTATTTTAGTTTCTAAGCTAAAGCAATTCTTCACTCCATTTCTGATGCATCTACATGCTGCCCATAAGTTTTAATTAGAAGAATACTTCTTTTAAAATACACTATTCATAGCCAAAACGTGTATGTGTAAATGCTGTTAGAAAATTATTTTAACCTGTAATTAAAAGTGATTTAGCTGCATCTCCAAAAGGAGAAAAATGCACACAACAATCTTACCCTGCTTTTTGGTACTGCCAGTCCTCCATTTTTCAAATTAGTTACAAATGATGACCAAGGTTCCTATGGGGGGAAGCAAGTATATCACAGAATTAAAGTGCTTTGTTAGAATTTGAAAAAACATTTTACCATCAATCCTGTCAAATTAGAATTTTACTCTTAATTCTAAAATTTACTTTAAAATAATGTAAATATATTAGGACTAGAAAAAACAAAGTCAAGTAAGAAGCACACAAAGGCCAGACTGAAAATGTTACTTAATCACATTCCTGACAAAGCATCTGAGTAGCACTGGTAAGTTACTTAAAATCAAATAACTTGTATATATTACCATACATTAGTGGGGCTACCTATTGGTTTCAAGTTCAAAATTTGAACCAAAGCTAAAAACTGACAGCTGACCATAACAGCTGCTGTACTTAATAAAAAAAAAAAAGTTCCACCAGCTCAATAATTAGTCGTCTGAAGCAGCTACAAGCAGATGTATAGCAAACACTGTACGACCAGTGCAAGTGTATCTAGTAGGTTCCTTGAGCATCATCTTATTCTTCAACTCCTTGATATTTACCTTAATATATACCTTGTGGTATAAGCTATTTGGAAGACAATAGATAATGAAACTTTCAATTTTAGATTAGCAAAACATTTAAACTATGAAGGTAGGTTCCTAGAAAAACAGACCACAAACAAAGATAAATCTAAAAAGCATAAAGTAAGTAAAAGTTGATGGCCATGTGCTCATGTGGAGGTGGGAAGACAACATTAAAAAACTTTTTAAAACTAAACCATAGAATGTTTAACAAGGTAAGATAGTTATTGACTAGCAGGAGAAGCAGGCCTGCTTGGAACATAAAGGCACCACGAAAAATATATTTCTACTAAACACAGCTCAGGAAGTCGAAAGCGTACATGATGGCAAAATGCAGAGGACATAGCAAAGAGCAGACTGTGACAGATTGGAAGAGCAGTCTCCTAATCCCACACAACCCTTACCAAGATAGAAGAGACTTATCTGTTGCGCAAACATCTCCTTCTTATCTACCAGCTTCTGAGAATAAATGTTTTGGAGTAGAGTGTCTTGTAATGAAAATACTGACATCATAGTTAATAATGATGCTGTTCAAGTGAAAGAGTTTGGCACAAAATGTGACTGTTTATCCAGAAGTTTTCAATATTTCTCCAAATAATTTAAACATCAAATTAGCTCCAATTAGTTTACAATAGTAAAACACTATAAACCCTTTTCTAAAAACATGTCCATAGCATTAGCCCATGTCAGCTGGTACAAAAAAACTTACCATGTGCAGTAGCTGAATTTTACATCCTACTTGCCAAAGTACAGTAAGTGCTTGGTAAGCTCTCACTTCCCCCGGCTTTGCTGTTAATACCTAACAAAATGGCAAACAAAGAGCATTTTTGTTGCAAAAACTAAGATTGCTTCCTTATCTAAGCAAAATCCTTATATATATAACAAGTAGTAAGAAATTCATAGTTAATCTAAAATTTCACGGTACAGTTACATTAGGCCTCAAATGCATACTTTGTGCTATTTTAGTACATTGTTGTGGTTTTGTTTAGTGAGGGGGGCCTAAGGTGGCAGCTTCTGTGGGAAACTGCTAGAAGTCGCTCCCCTTTGTTCAGTGGACTCGGCCGGGCCTAGGGCGGACCCGCTGCTGGCCAGGGCCGAGCCAATTGGTAGCAGAATGTCCTGTGATAATGCCTCTGCGATAACGTATTTAAGAAGGGGAAAACAGGAAAAAAAAAAAGAGAAGAGAAGATGTGAAGAAGCTGAGCGGGGGCAGAGGCACAGAGGGGGAGGCGCAGGCCTCCGGGGCCTTGCAGGCCTCACCCTCTGGCCTCTCGCCAGGCAGCCAAGTGGGCCCAACTCAGCCCGGCCTGGCTGCAAGAGGTGGAGAGGAGATGAGATGGGATAGATAATGTGAAGAGATCCTGAGAGGCGTCTGCCAGCCCGTTGTGGAGAACGAACTTTTCTTGTGAGAGAAATAGCTGCTGACACCAAGGTCAGTGAAGAAGGAGGGGGAGGAGTAATGCTGCTCCTGGCCAAGATTCCCCTGCAGCCTGTGGTGATGACCATGGTGGAGCAGGTTGTCCCCCTGCAGCCCATGGAGGTCCACGGAGGAAGAGATCCACTTGGAGCCTGTGAAAGACCCAACACCGGGGAGAGGGAGGCCTGAAGGAGGCTGTGGCCCATGGAGGGCCCGCTGGGGCAGCCTGTTCCTGAGGGACTGCACCCCATGGAAGAGATGACCCACACCAGAGCAGTTTCACAAAAGGCTGTGGCCTGTGGGAGGGACCCCCCAAAGGAGCAGGGGAGGAATGTGAAGAGCTCTTCCCCCAACTATGAAGCAGTGGTGTAGAACAACGTGTGATGGACTGACCATAACCCCCATTCCCTCTTCCCCCCTGTGCCATAGAGATAATGTTGAGCCCGGGAAGAGGGAGAGGCAGGGAGAGGTTATCTTGTTTCTCTGTCTCATTCTCCTGCTAGTTTTAGTAATAAATGAATAGTTTTCCCCAAGTCGAGTCTGTTTTGCCCGTAACGGTAACTTTAAGGATTTTCTCCCTGTCCTTATCTCAAACCTCGAGCCGTTTTTTCTTACATCATCTCCCCCTGTTCTCTCGGAGGGTGGGGGGAGTGGGAGAGAGACTGCGTAGTCTGGTCCTGATCGGGGCTGAACTACGACAGTAGAATACATCATTAGAAGATACTATGGCCATCTCAGTACTTCTTCACAGCAGTTATTTGGATAACTGAACTGTGTAGGAATTTCCAGCTTATACTTTCTGGTCCCTTTTAATACAGAGAAGTTTCATACAGAAGAGAAACAGGGATAAAATTTTGTATAAAAACCATAAGATGGACAGCGTTATCAGCTCACACTGATAAGATAATATTCCCAGTAAGACATACAAGAAGAGTAAGCCAAACATGAAGTGACCTCACTGAACATTACACAGCTTGCACAGTCATCGTCCGGATCAATATTACAGATCGGACAACTCTCAGGGCAAGAAAAAAGGAAAACTTGTGGTTATTCTCAAACAGGGCAAATAAAGAAGTAAATTGTAGCGGGGAGATTTACCTTCTCATAATACAGTAAGAGAGCCTCGTCATATGATCAACCAACAAAAAAAAGAAGGTTCCAATTGCTTTTACTTAGGTACACAACTCTCATTTAATAGGGCTCACAATAAAACAAGAAAACTTAATAAAAAACACAGTGGCTGCATTAAATGAATAGGCTGCCCCCTATTTGCTCCAAAATTGGCCACTAAGAACATACCATTTAAGTGGATATTTCAGTGGTGCCCAACCTGTCATTTCGCAGACGAATATACTTAAGACTTTTAATTTTTCTCACTAGGGTGTTAGCCACAACACAGGTTGTGGAAGCACACCTGGAAGTCTTTGCTTACTTCAAGTAATTAAAGGTTTGTGGCTCTGTATGAACCTCACGATTTGAAAGACGGAAGAGGTACCTTTGATCTACAGTTCTAGAGATTTGGGACAGCATAAATTAGGAACATATAACCCAGAAAGCTGCTCTGCACCTTAGTGTACAGAACCTTACTAAAAAGATGTGTAAATCACTCGTATTTCATATCATTTTTTTTTTTCAATACTGCATACAAAAGTGGCTCAATAGGGCAAGTGCATCTCACCGAATACAGTATTTAGGAACTCTGAATCCTCTTCATGAAGCATTTTAAATTCAGTTTTCATTGACTATTACCTGCAACTAGTAAACAATTTTGCTGCAAAAGTACATTACAGAATTTAAGCACCTCACAAGTTTCAATGGAAAGCAGCTAGCTTGCTGCTGTATATTCTTCTCAAGAACCAGCCTTCGTGTTTGGAAGATTTGTGGTTATGTGGCAACAGAATGTTTCTTGACAGTGCTATTACTGCATGAAGAGAACAAGTAGGAAACAGACAAGACAAAACTTCTGGTAGAAGAAATTCACTAGCAAAAACATTAACTATACAATATAAATGTTTCTGGGTTCTTTACTACCTGTAAAATCTCTTACACATACCTTGTACTCTTTTTCACTCATAAAGATGTTGAGTTCTACTCTTCCATATCTGTATATAGAATTGCATTCAAACAGGGCAAAAAGGAGCCTCCAAAGCGCGTTCCGTTCCTTTTTTTGTGGCAAGATTCCAAAAACTTTCACAGGTACATCTGTTTCAACAGTGTGTAAAAGTATCTTTAACATTTTGCAATATGTAGACAATGTCATTAATGCTCATGTCTAAACTACAAACAATTAACAAAAGAAAGTCTGTCAGCTCATGTTGTTCAAGAATGAATACAATTCAAGCGTTAGTCAAAGCTGAGTCCAGTTTGCATTAGATTAAATCTTTATTAAAGACAAGCAAATAGGTGAGATTTCATATTGCTGCAAGGGTTTTTTTTAAGCTCTCAAGAACCTAAACAAAGCTGAAACATAGGAAATAACATCCCTGAATCCAGTATATATATTAAATTGAATATATAGCTCAAGCAAATCCCAAAGATTTTCCCAAACAGCCTGTGCAGCCTTCAAATGGATTTGTAAGATGTGTGATCATAGACATATACCTGCCCTCCAAGGAACTGCTGCTACACCTATGGTGTCAAAAAGGTTGTCAGAACACATGGCAGGTGGTTTCAGCGTTCCAGTCACCAAAGGATCCAGTCTGAAGAAGTCACCATAAATTACCTTTAATTGGCCATCCAGACTATATTCTAGGGACTGAATAAAATTAGTTTCAGTTGAAGAAATCTGAATACAGTAGCCTGTCTTGCAAAACAAACTGAACAAAAAAAAAAAAAAAAAAAAAAAAAAAAAAAAATTAAAAAACAACCAAAAAG
>WHYT01016867.1:58863-77619 GCA_009806455.1 Tetrax tetrax | reverse complement strand
CAACCAAACAAAACCAACCAACAAATCCTGGTATTTGTTTTATCTTTGTAATATGAGCATGTTAAGAAGATTATTAGGTTCACTTGATGAATATGTCATTGAAATAATATTGAAATTTGTAGTGTACATTTTGGAGATTCTTTCCTAACGGTTAAAGGTTGGAATTTAGTGTGCTTTTAGCGTCAAAGTGAGAGCATGATGATCTTACCCCTTTAGACCAACCTTTCAGCTGGACCTGCATAACAATTTAGGTGGTGTTCATTCTGTTGTTACGGTGTTACAGTTGACTAAGCAAAATAAACAATTTGGGACACATCTGTCCTGAAACTTACAATTTTTTAAGTTGTGCGGTAATATTTTGACATCTTCCTTTATTCACATCTTTATAAAATAAAGTGACGTTCACAGTGCAGAGCTTACACATTTGATCCGAGGAAGATTTTATGTCAGCTGGCATATAAAATTACCCTTTATCCAATGTTGTTTTGGTAGCTGCTTAGTTCACAGGCTTAACTATTACAAACATATATGCAAATTCTAGCAGAAAAGCTGGTAACTGTGTGCTTCAGAAAACCACTCCAAGATCTGTTAATCAAAAGTATGTGTCAATTATTAGAGACAGCTCATCTAGCCAGCATCTATTTACACAATTAGAGCTGAAATGAATTACCTTAATAACTTCCTGTTGGAAAGGGGAGAGTGGGATTTAGCCTTGAGTACTGTTTCACCACTGAATTGAAGTGGTCTCAGCTTCATTAATTTCAGTCAAGTTACACCAGTGATTAATTTTTGGGGGGATTGTGATTTGTTTAACATAGGCCTCTTCTGGTTTATATCTGATTGAGTTCTCACTCGTGCATTTAAGAGCCAAAAAACTTGACCAAATTTAAGTGTCTATTTCGTACCTCTTTACAATCATTGTATGATCCCCCTTACCAAAATATCTACTTGACACTCTTTTCAATGTATTCATCTTTGTTACATTCCTGTGAATAAGGCAATGTTTTGCAGGTAAGAAATGCATTAAAGATGATATAACAGTTTGACCAACTTCGTGGAGGAAGTTCAAAGAAAACAAAGAGAGCAAAGAAAGGATTTGAACTCTGTCATTTGTATCTAACACAGAATAATGTAGAAGCTACATCATCCTTCCCTTCTGAAATATGAAACCAACTGATGCAACATTTTCATAGAGCTGCTGGATATTCTAATTTTCTAATGATGACAATTATTGAAGCTTTAACAATTAGCTCTGTTCTTAATTAACCTCCTGGTTGGACCTGCAGGTTTGATAACAAAGAGACTGCAAGTATGTAATACGCACAGACAATAATTGTTTCATAAATTTTATGGATGAATTTCCATTCTATTTGAGTTTGCTTCTGGCGTTGATATGATTTAGGACCTAACTGAATATTTTGACCATGCTAATTTAGTTTGTATTGATGAGGGCTATAAAACTTGCTAATCCTCAGGTCTAAATTATGGAATCCATTGCACTATGAAATTCAACTGTCAAAGTCTTGAACACTCTTGTTTCTTCAGATGGGCAATTTTTAGATAATTGCCTCATTCCTCTTGCATCTCCATTTCAAGGGACTGTATTCTGTTATTTCTGCCTTTTCATATATGTTTAAAGTTGTTACATGAGATCATAAAAAATGCATAAATTTGTATAGTCAAAGTTATAAATGTTTGTTATACTTTGTAATCAAACTTGTGCGCATGTTCTGAAGTGTTACAACAATCTGGGAGTTCTTCAATTAGAAGGAAAACATGAAAATCAAAAAACGCAATTTACTGCTTATAAAGCTTAAAAAGAGATTAATGCATCCCACGGCAGGACTCATACGTTATTCCTTACCAGTGTTTGTCTACAGTGTTTATAATAAAGTGCTGCAGCGATGGGAGTTATCCATCCTCCTAAAACAGTCTATTCAACTGCCTTTCTACCCCTACCTGAGATATGTTCTGGTGTTTTGCTGCAGACAAGAAAAAAAAAAATGAACAAATCAAATTAAATTTGTCCTAGTGAAGCTTAAAACTCAAAACTTTTCAGACACTTGGGGGACTGATCATTGTGTATTTTGAGTGCTTAAAAACAGCTTTTATGTGAACCATTTGTCTGAACTCTGTTGTATGTTCTAATAAAAGATACTATTTGTTCCCAGACAAACCTCTTGTATTTGGCAGCTGACTGAAACATATTTTTATAGTAATGTTAAATGTGGAAGAGTAGATTATGCCTGGCAGTATATGTCTATCATTGTTTATTAAAACTGTGAATAAGCAGTACAACTAGGAAGCTTAGAAGTTGAAAATAGCATGTGGAACTTCCTATCAAAAACTCACTATTCCTGCTATGAAGATCATAATGCTTTTAAATGCCACTGCTGCTTGAGAAATGCCACTTCAGTGTCAGAGTGTTCACGCTCAGACACTTTTGTAATTTCAGTGAACTTAGATAAACCACTCCTGCATCTGAATACTTCTTGGAGGACAACAGGCTTAACATGTTTGAAGAGAGAGACCTCCTAAACCATGTATCTGACATAGAAACAGAAAACATGTATAAAGATATTTTTACCCCTAGTACTTTATTTCAAAGCTGAATGTAGGTTAAACAGTCAGGAGGATAATAATGAGATGCTCTCACAGCAAGGCTATCCACTAATGGGATTGTACGTAAGACTAGCTTATGAAATGGTAAGCTACTAATGAGTCTGTGCTATAAGACATCACAACAGCATGGTAATTTTTCTTTCTGCAGAGGTGTCGGGTTGGATAATGGAAGTATACACAAACATTTTCTTTTCACTTTCTTTAGAAACAGCACCATTCCAACCATGAAGTGTTGCACGTAAAACAGTGCAGAGCAGATTTCTGCCAGCTGGAAGTGATCTGGCTTTGTGAGATGATAATAGCTAAATGAATTGACTACCTTCTTTATCTGCTGTCTCTTTCCTTCTGCAGTAGATCGTGTGATGGTCAAATATGTCTTCAACAACTAGTACTTTTATCTGTTTTTTTTTCTTGGCTGTGGTAAGGCAAGGACATTCTGAAGCAATCTGGTGATAATATTCCAGGTTTCTTTAGGTGTATCGTAGCTTCCACATCAGCAGAAGCAGCGAACAGTTGTAGAGAAATTGAACTTGCACTTTCTCAAAAGAACATACAGGTTTTTTGTTTATTAGCTCCTGTAACAGCATTGTAGGCATTGTCCTTTTTCTTGCAAGCTAATGGACTCGTAATGGTATGTTATATGTAGTTTTTAGATAGTGCCATGTAGCTACTCTCTCATCTAGTTTCCTCTCCATCACTGCATCTTCATTTTGGTAGTAAATGCAATTGTTCATAAAATAAGATCAACGTTCTCCTCTCTATGTGGAAATTAATCTGCAAATTTTTACTACTGCACTACATGTTTTTATTTTGTATGGCCATGATAGTTTTCATGTTCGTTTGTATTAATTTGTAGAAGATTATCAATATAAAATGAGATACTAACATTTCAGTGCAATCTTGTAATGTATCTTTACACCAACTATCAGAAAGATCAACAGATTCATTGTTTTTAGGAAATATATAGATTAGGTTTAGTCATTCTTTAAATTCCAGTGTTTCTACAGTTTTCGTGTTTTGTTCTAGCAGTAAATGTACCAACTCTAAAGATAATGGTTTAAAAGAAATCCTTTTCACAGAATTCAGCGTTTGGTTTTTTTTGGTTTTTTTTTTTCTTCAGGACTTGTGAAGCTGCTTGTATTTAAAAAAAAAACAAAAAAAAACAAAAAACCAAACCCCCAAAAAACCCACAAAAGAACAGCACCCAAAAAACCCCCAAAGATGACAAAAACCCTGCAACAACAAAGAAAATAAAATTATCTTTATCCTAGGTACTATCTATTTTTTTTTTACCTGTCCTTAAGCAAGTATCAGATTTAATTTCTGCTTTAAAAGTTTGGGGATTCCACATCTCTAGACAGCCTGGTTGTTTGTATGGCAACCTTTTCTCGGCTGAATAACTGTTACCACATGTAGCGCTATCTCTTCCTCTCTAAAATTCTTACCTCACTGTAATCTAGGTTCTCTTAGTTGTGTACATCTTTTTTTGTGGATATTGTGCACAAAACAAAAATACATGTCTGTAATTGAGTAGTGTCTGGTAGGACATAGCAAATTTTCTTGTGCCTGTAACGCTTACTGTATTATATGTGAGGAGAAAAAAAAACACTTGGACTCAGGATGAGTTTTCTGTCTCTATGAGACGGCTTTCATCAGAACAGAGTGACTAGTTAATCCCGATTTCATATAGATGTGCTTAATTTATTCTAAAAGTTGTGTTCTGTTTGTTTTAGTGAATTTCACGTTTCACCTTTTGGAGCACTTATTGCTATGATTAATTTTGAATTCGATCCTAAAACATACTTGCTTCTAACTACAGTTTTTATATAGCTATTGTGTTTTATTATCAAAGTTAATGAGAAGATTGAGTAGAAGCCACACTGTGAACCAATCTGAAATGCCCGTTCAATTTGAGTAGAGCAATATGGATGATATAGTGGGGAAACTGACGTTCAAAGAATTAAGACTTAAATCTCCCTAGTTAATATAGAATAATTAAGCAGCGTGAGAATGAGAGAGGGAAAGTAGTGTCTTTGTCAGAGGAGCTATATGAAGGCAGTCAAATGGAATAAAAAAGGGATTTGCCATAAACTTTTTTGAATGTTAGAACCTTTTAAGCTGTTTTCCAGCAGATCTGTTATGATCTTCATCTGTTCTGTAAGACACTTCTGAGATCAGTAAATGAAATACTACGCTATATATTCAATAAACATTCACAAAAACCGGCAACTTTCCAGGATAGAGGAGCTATGTTAGTATGAGGGTTTGGGAGGAGTGGTGTTTGTTTGTGGGTTTGGTTTGGTTTTTTTTAATGCCCTCTTCAAATTTCATCTGTGCCAGGTCAGGAAAGATCCCAATTCTTCCCTTTTTTTTTCCAGAATACAATCCAAACAACTGTATTTAAAGTTCTATTTCCTTAGCAAGGATAGATGGAAGAAAGTTGCTCAGTTTTGTATGTGTACAGAGCCTAAAAAAGTTGTTGAAATTACATGAAGCTGTATGAAGTACATGAAAGAGAACACTGAAGAGCAGGGTTTTTTTAAAATCAAAGTTTACTTAAAATAGAAGTGCTATTTCTGTAACATACATGCTATTTGCCCTAACGTAAACAAACATACAACTAATTTCTTCAATAGGGACTTTGTCTTTTAGCCACTTGGTAAGAATTTTCCATCTTATTTTTCATTTGTGCTGTAATCACCATGATTATATATGCCAATTGCATGAATCTGCGTGGCAACTGAAACTGAAGCACTTTCTTTCATTGGCACCCTTTAACAGAGGTCAGCACAGTTCTCCTCAGTGTTTGCTTTTATTTCAATTTTGGGGAGCCAGTGAAGGGAGGAAAGACTTGCCTAGGAAGAAACAAACATATTTTACTTACTATGTTGTTTGTGTGTACAATTCATTTCAATGGCAAAACAGTAAATACAGTAACTGGATGTTAATGGTCTGTTAAATATAGTTCAAACCACTAGTGATTTTAACGCAGTTTTTGTTTATAAATAAGTGTTTCTACTTGTGTTTTAAGACAGAGCTAAAGTTAATTATCACAGGATTTAGCTTCACTTTGGGACCTACCTGGTGCCTTGGTAAAGTCAAAAGGAATAGTAAATAGCAACATTAGAAAACTAAGAAGGAAAAGAAGTTTCATCTGGGGAGGGAAAACAAAAAGCCTTTTAAAAGATCAAGGCCAAGACTGTTCTAAATTCTTTCAACTAGCTCTTTCTAGATTTTCATTCTCTGAGGAGTCATAAGGGTTGTAGAAAGGAATAGACTTTCAGGGCTACTTTTTATTTGGAGAAATATTGACTTTCAAACAATAAACCAAGAAATGTTCATCTGTACTAGCCACAGAAGTTCTCTGACCTCTTAGCTAGAGAGGGGCTATCGTTTTAGCCACATGTTAAAAGGAAATGACTTCATATTTTCTATAAAAATGTTATCTTCCTTTATAGAAAATGTCACTTGTCAAAAGCATATTTTCCTCTTTTTGCACAATCTAATAGGAAACACCGTGTTCCAATACATTCACATTTCTGTTTCCCTGTGATAGCTGTTGAACGGATTAACTGTTGTCTACTGATAGAAGCAGAAGTGTGGTGGTAGGACATCCTGATTTTTAATTATTGCTGTTAAAACTCATTGTCCCTCATTAGCTTTGGGCAATTTACTTCAGCCTCTTTTGTTTGATGTATCATTTAATCTATGAGCTGGGGAGGGCAGCATTAGTTATTTCATATGCTAGGAAGAGTAAGAAGTGAACCTTTCAGGTTTAACATGGTGTTTGGAATTTATTTTTTATATTATTTAGAACAGTTATCATTGATAAATCAACATAGCTATAGTGTGAGCGTCTGTAAAGACTATCTTCTAGTTCCAGTTCTTGCAGGTCTGATTAAGTTCTGTCCTCCTTTCAACCTTTCATTTCATGTTTAACTCTTTGAGAGAAAAGAGTTTGATTAAGGAGCATTCTTCTAGTGAACAGATACATTCTCCAGATATGTATCTCCTCTGGAGTTCCCTTTTTAGTCTTTCTGATGCTCAAGGAAAGCCAATTCTCTTGTTTGATTGCCAAACGAAAATATGACTTGTGTCTCCAGCATACAATTATTCTTCTAGAACAGAATAGAATATTTCAGATGGAAGGAACCTACAACAATCATCTAGTCCAACTGCCTGAGTAATTCAGAGCAGACCAAAAGTTAAAGCACGTTATTAACGGTATTGTTCAAATGCCTCTTAAACACTGACAGACTTGGGGCATCGACCACCTCTCTGGGAAGCCTGTTCCAGTGTTTGACCGCCCTCTTGGTAAGAAATGCTTCCTGATATCCAGTCTGAACCTCCCCTGGCACAGGTTATATGTTATAGGATAGGCAGGATTTTTTGGTTTTGTTATGGCTGGAAATGGTTAACAAGTTCTTCAGGTTGGAAGCAGAGATGGAGTTATCCTAGTTGGTGTTGACTTTGCTTTTGTGTTGCCCAGCTGGTGGTGGATTGTCACCCTGTGCATGCTTCCCTGTAACTCCTAGAACATTCTTCGTGACAACACCTGGCAAGCAGTCCTTGTAACCTCGCCTGGCATGTGCCTTTGTGATTTCTAATCTTTACAGAACATGTGCAAATTGAAGTGTTATCTAAGGGTAGGTGTAGCTGCCCAGGTCTTGCCACTCCTGTAAAACCAGTAGAACAGTATTTGATGGAGGGGCCCAGGAATGCCTGAGTGGATGAGGAGTAAACTTATGTTAAGATGGGGTAGATTACTAAAGGTGACACTAACACACTTTCTGACAGCTGTTAGCTTAGCAAAATTTATGTTGTTTTAAGAACAAAGTCTTTAGAAATCAGCTCTTCAGGAATGCTAACAAAAATATTTTGGGATAAGTGTAGAGGGCAGTCCCAGAGGGCCTGAATAACTGAAAGTACCGAAGAAATGGACAATTAAGAAAAGTTAATGCTGTAAAGTCTCTACTGGCTGTGCACTGTGACAGCTAGCGTAGATAGTCAGCAGCAATTGCAGTAGCTCATGCATATGAGCACAGGATAGTTTCTGTGTTGTCCTCTTCACTCTGCAGTCCTGCATCCTTCCTTTTCATTCCCTCCTGATCCTGCAAATGGAAAAATAAATTGAAGAAAATTTTAGCGTATCCTTAGATTAACCCTGCACACACTTTTGACTTCAGAACATAGTATCTGAGTGAGTCATTGATAGAAGGAATGTATGATTTACACCTGTTTTTCCCCCCTCAGAACTAGCAAATATGATTTTTAATATGAGCATTTTGGTAAAGAATATTTTAAACCTTGTACAGGAGGAATTTTCTCTTTGTGATGTGGCCCATGTCTAATTAATGATCCCACCATTCACAGTCATAAAACTATAGGATGGTTAACATTGGAAGGAACCTCTGGAGATTGTCTAGTCCAACCTCCCTTGCTCAAAGCAAGGTCAGCTAGAGTGTGTCACTCAGCACCGTGACTGGTGACCAGTTGGGCTTTGGCGGCAAAGATGGCGGCCCTAGGACCTGTTCCGGGGAATCCTGTTCCAGTGTTCAATCACCCTTACAAGTAAAGCTTCTTTTTATGTTTAAACAGAGTTTCTTGTATTCAGTTTTTGTCCATAGCCTCTTATCCTTGTACTTGATACTACTGAGAAGAATCTGACTCTGTTGTCTTTATTTGCTCCTGTCACATTTGATTTAATCCCTCCTGAGCTTTCTGCCAACTGGACATTTACAGCTCTCTCAGCCTCACCTCCTCAGTCATCATCCAGCTGCACACTGGACCTGCTGCAGTAAGTCCATATCTTTCTTGGACTTGGGAACCCAGAACTGGATTCAGCACTCCAGGCATATCTTGCCAGTGCTGAGTAGAAAGGAAGGATCACCTCCCTTGGCCTGCTTTTCCTAATGCAGCCCAAGATGCCACAAGGGTGCATTGCCGGCTCACGGTCAGTTGTTGTCTAAGTCTGTTTCTGCAGGAATGCTTTCCAGCTGGGTGGTCCCTGGTGTCTATCGGTGCATATGCAGATGCAGGACTTTATATTTCCTGTTGTTGAACTGCATGAAGGTCTTGTCAGCCCATTTCTGCATCTTGTCAAGGTTCCCATGAATGGCAGCGCAACCATCTGGTGTATCATCTGCAAACTTGCTAAGGGTTGTGTCTGTCCATCGTCCATATCATTAATGAAGACGTTAAACCGTACTGGCCTCACTGTCAACTCCTGGATGCACACCACCAGTGTCTGGCCTGCAGCTGGACTTCATTTGGCAGATCACAACACTCTGGGCCCAGACATTCAGTCAGTTTTCACTGTCTGTTTATCTAGCCTGTACTTTGTATGCCTGTCTGTGAGGGTCCTATGGGAGACAGTGTCAAAAGCCTTACCAAAGTCAAGGTAAACAGAATCCACTGTTCTCCCCTCCTCTACTGAGCCAGTCACCTGTTTGTAGAAGCCTATCAATTTGGTTAAGCATTATTTACCCATCATAAATCCATGCTGACTACTGTTGATAATTTTCTTGTCCTTCATATGTTTGAAAATGGTTTCTAGGATTACTTGGTATATCACCTTTCAGGGACTGAGGTGAGGCTGAGCAGCCTGTATCTCTGTGATCCTCCTTCTTGTCCTTCTTTAAGATGGGAGTGTCATTTTCTTTTTTTTCAGTCCTTTTAGCAACTACAAAAGTTTGGAGGAATAATTTTGGGAAAATCTTTTTATTAATCTTTAACAGAAATATGTTTGTTTATATGAAGGAAACCTTCCTTATTCTATAAGGCATTCTTTAATTTTTTCTGCAACTTGAATTCTTCTAGCAAGTAAAATGAAACATTGTCTTGCATATTTAGCAAGTGTGTATTTCAGTTGTATATAACAGGACATAAGACTGAAGAAAGCCTGGTGAAGACAGGTTTCCTAAAATGCCTTTTCATTTCAAGGAAAGGATAGGAAGCTGCTGTGGGTGGCTTGTCTAAGCTCTTCTATAATACAAGATGCTTGCTGATCTTTGGCTTTGCTATTTAAAATATGTGAGCTAGATCTAA
Source organism: Tetrax tetrax (assembly GCA_009806455.1). Lineage (NCBI taxonomy): Eukaryota > Metazoa > Chordata > Aves > Otidiformes > Otididae > Tetrax > Tetrax tetrax. The sequence continues at coordinate 67,950 of WHYT01016867.1, read as the reverse complement.
TGAGATGTACATAATAGAGCCGTATTTCATCTATGTAATTGCTAAGATAAACTAGCAGTATTGCCATGCTTCCTAAAAGCTAAAGATAGGAACTGATACAATAACAGTACTGTGTAACTCTGCTGCTAAGAGTTACACTTTTTTCCCCCTGTGAATAAACATCTAATTGCAGCATTGATTAGAGTTGCAAGGGAAAATTGATCCTTGTTGAGGGTAGGTGGGGGATTAGGGTTTTTTTTATTAACAAACCATCTGCTTCTGTGTATACTGAAGACTTGTTGAAAGTTTTCTTGAAAATAAAGTGACAATCTGAGTCAATAAGAGGTTCCACTTGCATAATCTATCTGCATAACTGATGTGATACTATCACTGACAGAATCGAAAGTTGTTCCGCTTTTATTTCTCCCTGGTTTATTTTTATTTCAGGCAAACTATGATCTTATGTCACAAGAATGCTTTTGTTTTAGCTATGGATTTAAAGGGAGGGTGGTGGGGGTGGTTTTTGTTTATCTTTTTGGTTTTCTCATTACCTCCGCTGTAACACAGTGAGCACCGCTGTAAAGATCAGCTATGCTGCTGGTCAAGTAACTGGATCTGATTATAATTTCATAAAAATACAGGTTCATATATAGTTTTTTGCATGTAGATATGCTTTGCTTTAAGACTTAAAATTGGGCAATGGATTACTGTTTGAAAGAATTTCCCCATGCTTTCAAACTGTATCACTTGGCTAATGTGATTCTTTATTGGCTGGCATTAAGTAGGAGGTTATTTATGTATTATAATACATATATTATAAATACTTATTCTGATTTTATATTTTAGGTCTAAAAATATTTGGAGGGAGATTAAGTGGTTCGACAAGTAACGCTCTAATGGATGACAGAGAATTTCCACCAAATGATCTACAGAAAGACTCAAAGGATGGTCTTCCTGCTGACTATAGGGTGGAAAGTTTGGTATCTCATTTGGTTTCTTCAGCTGATGAAAATAAAAATCAACTGGACAATGATGGGAATGAGGTTCTGACCACTAGTAGCATTGCTATGGGACAACAGGATAAAGATCAGCAGGACAGCATCAATAATAATGAGAATATGGACAGTGGAGACTGTACCCCGAGCTGTAAGGAACGTGAGACTGAAAGGAGATCTATAAAGGTCCATATGGACCCCCAGCTGGAGGAAAAGCCGATTACAGAGAAACAGCCAGGTGGAAAAAGAAGCCCAAGAGGCAAAAGAAGCTCCAGTAAAAAATCCAAAGGTACTTTATAAAAAATGTTTTTGTTCTGTTGGCTTAAAATAATAACACTGTAGTTCTATTCTGTAATCTAATAAGAAAGATATGTTTTAGTTGTCATACTAATTATTTTTAAAATTTCACTGAAGTTTGTTGTTGTTGTTTCTTTTTTTTTTTTTTTTCCCTGAGCTGTTAATAGTCCTAAATCAGATGCAATTCTAGATGTTTTCACCTTCTGTATTTCATTGTTGGCTATGTAGCAAATAGAACATATCAAGGAAGCCTGAGCAGAGGGAGGTGCAATTTCAGTATGGAGATTGGGCTGACTTCGAGGTCAGAATAGACAGAAGTTCAAGCAATGTGGTTCTGTTCATTTGATCATTGTGCCAGTTGCATGATCGAGTGCAGTATCTTGGTATCTTGATCCAGTGTCCAGATTTGAAATCTTAGTATGAGTACCAAAAAACTTGATCTTGGCCTGCTGTTGTCAAAATTTATTTGTGTTTTTCAAAGCTTAATAGGTAGTCCTAGGGTATGTGTTTTGGGTATGAGCTGTGTTTCTGCCAATTTTTGAGCTTACTTATCCATTAGATCTTTTGGATATGAATTGGATACGGAAAATGTAAATGTTTATTACATGATCTTATTTGAGATGCTTCTTCCCTTTTTGAATGAGTAGGATTTGTCTGCATCAATACAATGTGTTATATTAAGTTTTTGCCATAAATCATAAAGCTTGTGTGTCAGAGTGCTGCAAATGTATTAGTTAAAATGTGTTTCATCACTTAGATATCTTTGAAAGTTGCTTGGAACAACTGAATCATGCCTACTTTCCCCCCTCCTCCCCGCCTTGTATTCTTTTTTCATCTAAAGACTAAGATGGGGAATTTGGCTACTTAAAACAGTTAGTTTTAAAATACAATTTTCCTGCTAAACAGCAAATGTTTTATGGCCTAATCTGAAAACTGATGATGATCTCAAAGGATTCTAAAATAGGTAAAGAAAGGAAAGGAAGGAAGCCTTGCATTTCATATCTTGTACTTTAGGCAAAATCTAGAAGAGAAAAATTATGTTTTCTAGGGGGGATAAGAGGATCCTAAAACCTGTCATTATAGGGAGAATAAGTTTTCATTAAATTATGCATAAAGTTATTAAGTATATATTTCAACTGTAGAATTAATGTTTAAAAATAGAAGAAAGTACTTAGTTAAAACAAGAGATTGGCAGAAGTAATTGAGAACCAGTCATATGTATGATGGGAATAAAAAAAAAAATCAAGTTGATGAAATGTGATACAGGCATGTGGACAGAATTATCTGAAGCGCGATGAGAGGAAGAAAAGGAGAATTCATCCAAACACTGAAAGTTAAACTTTGCCTGTATTCTCTCCCCTTTAGTTTGTATTCTTGTTGATAAATACAATCAAATATGCAGAAGTACCACAAACAAGCTGTGCACAGTAGATGGCAATTTAAAGGCAAGAAGCAGAAAGTTGAAATATAGAAAATTTCATGGAAAAATCTAGAGGTACTTTATACAAGTACCTCTGAGTACAACAGAGAATGACCTGCCTCCAAAACTCTCATGAGTTTTTTGAATTCCTATGAACAAACTCTTACTACTTTATTAATAAAGAACCTTGACTGTTACAGAAGGAAGATCAAAATACAAAATTACATTATCTCTCCTGTTGCTTACGGGCTAATTTACATTAAGCTTGTTAGGTAATCTCACGTGATGGTTCTCCTGTTTTCACACAATGCAGTGACTGTGTCACAATTTCTTGACATTGCAAATGTCTTTATTTTAGTGAGAATCTTCCTTTTAATTGTAGACACCAGCTGTTTTAAACAATTCCTGAGTATCCCTCTACATAAAAGAACCAAACTAGCTTTCTTGTCCTTATACCAACTCAGAGGTAAAGGAGAGAATAATCAAACCAGACTGGAAGATCCCCGAGTGGGTGACAGCAGAGCACCACACAAGCAAGCTGAAATCACAAACTAAATACTTGCATAGCATGTGTTATGGTGATTTTTTTTAAAAAAAATTTATTTTTAAAATCATGAATGAGTTTCTTTGACTCATAGCTAAATGAGAAATTTATGAATCTTCTCTTTCCTTACAAGCGAACCTGTTAGAGTCACTGTTAAAACGTTGTCATTCTAGAAAAGATGACGTTTCACTTAGAAAGCATGTTGTTCATATTCCTTATCTTGCTAGTGACTAAAACAATGAACCTAGAGTATGGAAAACTACACTTCACTTATCTTCATTTATTCAAGAATTGCTCAGGAGAAGATTGGTGATCATTAGAGAAGCCAATCTTCCACTCTGGATGTATGTTCTTTAGTTTAGAAGAGCGAGCTAGTATTTGCACTTGCAATGTGTCTGAAACCCTCTAAATATTTGCTTATAAAGCATAAACAGTTTTAAGTATTTGATTATTACATTTCTGTATGTGATTGCAATGTGTTGGTGTTAGAATTAATCCTAGCTGCTACAATCAGTAGACTGAGATGCAAGATTAAGAATCGCTATATCTGGTTGAAGATTCACCTAGTTCAATACCCTTCCCCTGACAGTGGCCAGCAGAGGATGGGTCGGTAAGAGTATAAGGACAAGGCAGAGAGGTAGTGATTTGTTAGTGTATTCTCCTTGCCGTCAGCAATCACTCATTCGGGACTTCCCCAAGTGAGAGCTGATAGACTGTAATAGCTTACAGTGAATTTGTCATCTGACTACAGGTTTTCTTTAGTCCATTTTGTTGTCCTAGGGTAAGTAGTTCCAAAATTTCATATATGCATCGTTTGAAGAAGTACCTCCTTTTAGCTATCTTGATGCTGCGGTAGACAGAGTGAATTCACAGATCTGTACCTTCCAGATCCCAAATTTCTCTCACCGTCTTTGTGATCAAAGAAGTGATAAAAATGTAAATTGACAAATTTAAACTTTGGAGATTATTCATACTTTGATTCTTCGTAATGAATCATACTAACTTTAGTGACGTAGAGATAGTGATTCATGAAGTGTCATCTGCTTCAACGTATTTTTGTAAATGTGGACTTCAAATTATCCCTGTTCTCTGAAAATAATTTTATCTTCTTCCAAAATATCAGCCCTGACATAACTAGTTACTTCATATTGTAAAATCACAGTGTGTAATTCCTTAATGTAGTATAGCACAGTAACTTGCACTTAATAATTTTTCCTCAAGTTAAATTCTGCAACACATGCTTTTCCTGTAAATTATTCAACTTATTTCTTGAAGCAGCTTAAAGATAGAGGAAGAAGGTGGAGTGGTTGGGATGGATTTGGTGTTGCAGCAAATGAAATGTATGAATATAAACTGGTCAAATTATATGGAAATTCAATACCACCAACGCTCCTGTCTTAAAGTATCTTCTCTTAAAAATGAATTATTTTTAAAACTACTTACTGGTTGTCTTTTGTTGTTGTTGTTTTTACTCTTGAATGAATCAGTCTGAACCAGCTTTCTGGTATTCAGTACCAAAGAATGTTTAAAAAAAGACATTACCATATGTTTTCTGTACTAGAAACTTCTGTTACTGGTGACTTAAGCTAATGCTACTGAATGTGAATATTAAAATTCAATTAAAAAACAGAGGACAATATTATTTTGATAGCAAATGCCTCATACTGGCACCTGTGACTCATTGTCAGGTGGCAAGAACATCTTAATTTCATATACATGCAGTACTGACAAAGCGAAAACAGGTGATATACTAAAAAATGCATTTGTCATCTTTATTCATGAGGTGTGTCAAAATTGGATGATCTTGCAAACAAGAGGCTGCTTCTGTGAACTCTTAGGGAAATTTTGAGAAAGTTTACTTCTCCCCATGTCTTAGAGACATTGGCACACCCAGCTGGGCATAGAAGATGTCAGTTGGAACCTCTGTGAGTCTAGCAGAGCAGAAACTTGAACCCATCTCGCTGCCATGTTCCTAGTGAGTGCTCTGGCCATTGGAGAGTTTATATCTTCTGGGATTTTTTTCACATTTATTTTCATAAAGGCTTTGGTTACGTTCCAGTATGGAACCAAATATCAATGTATGGAGTAAATATCAATGCTTTGCGAAGTGAAAAAACTTAATCCTTGCTTCTTAATATATCAGAAATATGTGTAAGACATATTTAGTTGTTAGTAAAAAAAATTAATCTGCTTTGAACAGTAAGATTGATTGATTCCAGGAGAAAGCAGTGTTGTGGTGCCCTTTTCAAGAACATGAAGAAAAAGAAAATAATTAGGGATCTTAGCCCATAGCACCTTTATGATGAAATAGCATTACTAAGTGTTACTGCCTCAAGTTCTTGGTTATAGTGCTACTAAGGCACAAATGCTGTCTTGTGTTTAAAATAGAACAAGGTGGAATTAACCTGAATGGCTGTAACGCCTTGCTTCAGAATCAGGGGAATAATTTGAGGGCAGAATTTGTTTCCAAGTGAGTGACAACTTAACTATATGTAGGAATAATATGCAGTTTATAAACTATGTGTTAGCAACAGTACCACAATAACATTAAGGTGAAGGTTTTTCATGATAGTTGTTATTGAGCATGTTTCAGTCAACATTCATGTTTTGATATGACAGGTAATTATTAATTGCTTAATAAAGTGCAGTTTGAAGTGGCAGGGTTTTGTTTGGTTTTTCTTTTTTTTTCTGAGAGAAAAGATTTGCCAGAACACATGGACCCTCTTTTCTGATTTCATGATCACGGGCTGAACATAAAGCTGTATTTTTAAAGACAGCTTTAATTCCATCTCTAAAAGTACTTCCTGGTTTGTATGTTACGTCTCTTGGTGCTGTTGGCCTGCAGCGAGCCCAAATAAATTCTGGAAAAGCAGAGACATGCATTAATATTGAAAAAGCAATGTTACACCCGTATTTTGTCTGGCAGTAGGCCCTGTGAAAACAGCCACCCACGGAGATTATTAGTACTTCTGACCTGGATAGTTTACTTAATAAAGAGTTTCAAATAACCAAAAATAGAATGCTGGAGCCTTCAGTGGACAAGCTAATGCCTTTCTTAAGCCCTAAATCTTAAACCTGAATCATCACTATAGGGTTTCAGTTGCAATAAACACAAGGAGGTCTGAAAGACGCTAAGTGCCCAAGCTGTAGATACAGTCAAAGTGTGATGGTTACTTGAAACAGTGCTCCCACCTGTCCTGCTTTTACGTGATAACAGGATTTTCAGAAAATGGGCGTAGTTGGGGAAGAATAACATACTCATCATAACTTGAGTTTATAAAAGTTTATTGTGCACATTTCAATGGCCAAATTCTTTGTTTTAAAAAATTACAGGATTTTTTTTTTATTATTTCAGTCCTGTGTAAATGTGTTAAATTCAATGTTGTTTTATGAAAAAAAATAATTCATTACTTGATGGAACAAGCTGTAGTTTTCTGGTTACTCCTAAGACTGTATGTTATAGGAAGCCATCGTTTATTGCTTTTATTCCCTGACCTTCATGAGAAACTGGTCCAATCTGTATATGGATAGTTAATTTATCCCACTACTACTGCCTGCTGTACAATTCTTTCCTAATCTCATTTAACCTTTCCTGATAACTATAATATTAATGATCAGCAATATACTACACATGTTGCATTTCTAGCAATAAAATGTGTGATTTGCACCCAGAAAGTTTTGCCTGTAGTATTTTTATACTGTTATGCTTTACATTATCCTTCATATATGTTGCTGGTCCTCCACCTGCATGTCTGACTTTTTTAGCTTGTACAAAATTGGAGACAGGCAACAGTGGACTGCTAGGGAATGTACCACGGAGGACCTAGTTTTCTACCTAGCAAGAAGTTCTGGAGGCTAAATTCAGTTTACACTTCCTCGTGTCATTGTTACCAACGTGGAACACCACTACTGGCTCATTTCCCAGACTCTCAAATAAACTATCCAACTATGTAGGCAGGGTTTACTCAGCAGGACAGTCGCCCTGGACATCTGTTCCCCACAACAGAATCCCCCACTGTTAGCATCTGCTTCCTCCTGTCCTTTAAGATCCTGTCATTACTGTGAGGAGCCACTGTGTTGTCATCCAAAAAACAAGTCGAACTGTCCATCCTTCCTTCCTTCCCTGGAACATCTCCCCATACAAGGTCCTTGGCAGGAGTGAAGAGACAAACTGGGAACCTTATTCACACTCACCTTGCCAACCTTCTTTTTGCCCTTTTTAAGCAAATCTGTGTTGCAAACAACCCTGCTTTCTGTCTGTATTGTATTACAATTCAATCTTAATGTAAAAGTTTGTCCACTTAGATCTAAGTATTGATTATTTTTTTTCAGCTAAACTGTAACACCAGTCACAACACTTCTTATTTTAGATCATCCTGATTTCTTCTTAATAATTCTGTAGAACAGTTTAGACTAGGTGGAGTTTTTTAGCCCCAAGTTAAAGACAGGTCCCAGTTAGAAGTGTACAAAAAAAAATGATGTATGTTTTTGTGTTTTTTCAGGTAGAAGAGACAGACCTATCACAACTAATTTTGACAAGACCAGTATTTTATTTTCTTGCAGGCATGTTATTTAAGATACTAGGTTTTTATTCATAGCTTTTGTATTGAGGTTTCCTAAAAAAGCAACTTGATGTATTTTTTGAATCCTAACCCAAGTACTGCTTCTTTTTAAAGGAGTTCCTACAGCAGCAACCACAGCAACCAAGGAGGAAAATACTCTTATTACAGATACAGATTCTGTGCATGCTGAAGGTGCTGTTGAAACACATGAAAACTTTCACCAAAAAGAACAAGAACAAACGTTGCAGTCTCTTTTCTCTTTGCTCCGAGAAGAGGTTGAGCAGCTGGATTCAAAGATACTGCCCCTGTGTCTCCATCAGGTACTTCCTATGATTGTGGGGGGTTGCACACAATTTTGTTTTTATTTGAGACATTTATTCATTAGGAAAAAATATATTAATTAAACACGCCAATATTCATGTTTGGACAGTGTATTTTGATGTATAACAGATGGTCAAGGGAAATATCTCCTCTAAGGACTTCTAATATATGTTAAATTATAAATTGCCTTTAAAGTATATTCTGCAGTTAAAAGAAACTCTTAAGGATGGGTTTTCTAATTCCCCAAATGATGAAAATCTAGTTTGGCAGGAAGATTTAGGAAAATGACACTACAACATACCTTAAACATGGTTTGGAAGACACTGGTATAGATAGAGGACAGCTGATGTCTAAACAACATTTTAAATCTGCAATTATTTTTACTGTTGCACACTTTTTTCTAGCATGACTTTCAAGCATAAACGCTAAGATTCAAGATTTCTTAAGTGTATTCTTTTTTATAGCACAGTTGCCACACCTGCAAGATCAAAAGAAATACTGTGTGATTTGAAAAGCAATCTTTTTTACTTACTGGCCAGTGTGGTTTTCTTTCTGGAGATTATGATTGAAGATGAACATGTTGATAGGACTTGACAGAGTATTCGTTTCTAATTTAGTTGTGTCATACTAACAGTGCACTAGAAGACACAAGCACAAATAAGTTTTTGTTGTTGTAAATCTCAAAGATTATTTGGCAACAGACAGGAGTTAGAAGAAAAATGTGTCAGTTACCACATTAGCATTTCTATACAGTGTTACATCTTTTCCTTTCCAGATATCAGCTGTGTCTTTTCTATAATACTCTCCACCACCAACTCCGAGTCAAAGTGAAATTCTGATTAAAAGCATGCTTATTTTCTGACTGTCTTTGGATACTTGCTTTCTCTGACCTGATTGCATGGCCTCTAGTAGGCCTCTTTTAGTCCAAGAAATAACCCTTATGCTAGTGGGGGGGGGGGGGGGGGGGGG
>WHYT01016867.1:26378-58843 GCA_009806455.1 Tetrax tetrax | reverse complement strand
GGCACACGACAAAACAAAATCGAAAACTGAACTTTTTTACTTGATTACCAGAGAAATTATTACTAACTGGCATCTCGACTTTTCTTCTGGAAGTTCTGCCACTTCCATGCTTGTAATTTTGGCTTTGAAATAGCTGATTGAAAGCAAAAGCATCACTAGGAAGAGGATAGTAAATTTATTTCAGTAGTCTGCAATTAAAATATGTAGCTTTGATATAGCAATAACTTGGTATACAGAACAATTTTCTCTTATGTTTGCATGCCCATGTTCTTGGTTTATACACAGCTTTTCAGTGTATAAACCCTTGGTGAGGACACATTTACTGTTCCTTTTTGCAGTGATCTGTTAAAGATAGCCATTATAAAATTATTCAGCCAGGGTGAAATTGGTTTTTTAGATGTTGCAACTAGACATCTTGAATGTGTGGGCATAGAGATCCATTGTTCAATTCCTAGCCATTGACTAAGACAGCAGCTGTTACAACAGCATGTTGTGGTTTAGCCCTAGTCATCACACAGTTTCTTGCTCACCCTCCCCCTACCCAGCAGTACAGGGGAGAAAAATTGGGAAGAAAGAAAAACTCATGGGTCGAGATGAAGACAGTTTACTAGAACAGCATAGGAAGATGACAATAATAACAAAATATAAGGATACTAAAATATACAAAATCAACAATGCACCATTTCTCACTACCTGATGTCCCAATGACCGATACAGCCCGTCCTGAGCAGCGATCACGGAAATGAAACAAAGCAGCAAGCAGAGGAGTTGAGAGGGAGAGAGAAGGGATGCCAGAGATCCTCGCCCTGGGGAATCCTCACTTATACTGAACATGGTGTTTATGGTATAGAATACTCTCTTTGGCCAGTTTGGGTCAATTATTCTGTCTGAATCCCTCACAGCTTCCTGCACCTGCACATTAGCGAGACCTGGAAAGCTGGACAGTGTCCTTGGTCTCATTAGCAACAACTCATAACATCAGTGTGTTCATGAACATTCTTCCCATACAAAATCCAAAACACACCGGCTACTGAGAGGAAAGTTAATTCCATCCCTGCCAAAACTGGGACAGTATCCATCCTTTATTCCATACCATCTATGTCATGCTGTTCTGGTTTTGTTTAGTGAGGGGGGCCTAAGGTGGCAGCTTCTGTAGGAAACTGCTAGAAGTTGCTCCCCTTTGTTCAGTGGACTCGGCTGGGCCCAGGGCGGACCCGCTGCTGGCCAAGGCTGAGCCGATTGGTAGCAGAATGTCCCGTGATAGCGCCTCTGTGATAAGGTATTTAAGAAGGGGAAAATGAAAAAAAAAAAAAAAAGGAGAAAAGATGTGAAGCAGCTGAGCGGGGGCAGAGAGGGAGAGGCGCGAGCCTTGTGGGCCTTGCAGGCCTCACCCTCTGGCCTTCTGGCCTCCTGCCAGGCAGCCGACTGGGCCTGACTCAGCCCGGCCGGGCTGCAAGAAGTGGAGAGGAGATAAGATGTGAATGAGATGTAAAAAGATCCTCAGAGGCGTCTGCCAGCCTGTTGTGAAGAACTTGCCTTGTGAGAGGAACGGCTGCAGATGCCAAGGTCAGGGAAGAAGGAGGGGGAGCAGTAATGCTGCTCCTGGCCAAGATTCCCCTGCAGCCAGTGGTGCAGCCCATAGAGGTCCATGAAGGGGCAGAGATCCACCTGCAGCCCGTGGAGGAGCCCACGCCGGAGCAGATGGAGGACTGAAGGAGGCTGTGGCCCATGGAGGGCCCGCTGGGGCAGCCTGTTCCTGAGGGACTGCGCCCCATGGAAGAGATGACCCACACCAGAGCAGTTTCACAAAGGACTGTGGCCCGTGGGAGGGACCCCACAAAGGAGCAGGGGAGGAATGTGAAGAGCTCTTCCCCCAACTATGAAGCAGCGGTGTAGAACAATGTGTGATGGACTGACCATAACCCCCATTCCCTCTTCCCCCCTGTGCCGTAGAGATAATGTTGAGCCCGGGAAGAGGGAGAGGCAGGGAGAGGTTATCTTGTTTCTCTGTCTCATTCTCCTGCTAGTTTTAGTAATAAATGAATAGTTTTCCCCAAGTCGAGTCTGTTTTGCCCGTAACAGTAACTTTAAGGATTTTCTCCCTGTCCTTATCTCAAACCTCAAGCCTTTTTCTTATATTATGTCCCCCTATTCTTTCAGAGGGTGGGGGGAGTGAGAGAGAGACTGCGTAGTCTGGCCCTGACTGAGGCTGAACTACGACACATGCTTTTTTATATATATATATATATATATATATATACACACACACACAGAGATATCATTCCCTCAGTCTGTCTAGCCATTAATGTCAGCTTACACATTTTGTTAAGCTAGAAGTGCTGAAGATTGATTTAGGTGTTCAAGTATTTTTTATGTAGTCTGTGTTATGTTTGATTTTCCTGGTCCTCAGTAACTGCTTTGGAATGATTTTTGTTCTCTATATTAAACCTCATTAACATTTTGAGGTCTAAGTGCAATAGGGAAAATTTTGCTTATTTCTGGTGTCAACTGCCTGGTATTTCTTTGTTTTGACATATCTATATTAACTCAACATCCATCTAAGAGAACAAGTCTTGAAGAATTGCTGTGATTTTTAGGTTTGTTTTTTTTTCAGTAGTCTTCTTTGGCAGAGCTATCCTGTTACAAATCTAGTTTTAATTGTTCTGTTACAGAAGTGTCAACCTAAGGAGGAAGAGCCTTAGGTTTGTTCCATGTCATAACAACTACAGTACAAATCAAAGAACTGCCATCTGGCCTAACTCTGTGACTTGCTGTGTTGTTGAAGAGCTTCAGATATCAAGATGTTAGCTTTAGTGAACTGACACACGAGACAGAGGATCTTTAAATCTTTTTAACACAGCAGAGCAGCTTCAGGAAATGAAGTGGCTGAAGACTGCTACAATGGTATTGGCTGGCTTCTGCGGGTAAACTAAGAGTAACTCAGAAAAAAATGAAGAACTTGAGTCCTTTTATGTTTATCTCATGAATTTAAAATATTGATCTTGTAAATATTTCAAATCATATGTATTTGAAATATTTGTTGTAATTATTTATTGTAAATATTTATTGTAAATAGGATATAAACAGGAAATTCATTGGTATGTCTCTGATGCTGACAGGTGATATTTTTAGTGTCTTTTATCCAAAGATTGTTCTTTTCTCTTCAGTCAGGAAATCTCAGTTTCCCCATTTTATTACATTGCACTGTAATGCTCAGGAGAGCTCAGCAACAATCTTAATTTGGTCAAACATAAGGAAGCAACAGTCAGTAACAGAATTCAAACTCTTCGACTCAGTAAACACAGTACTTCTAGGTCATTTTAAAACTTTCTAATGTGGTCATTAAAAAAAGTTTCTGAAATAATTGTTTATTGTTGTAACAAGATAAAACCCAACTAACATTTGGGCAAAACCATTTGTGTGAGAGGACTTAATATTTCTTTGTTGTCTGATATTCTTTTTAAACGTCTGCCCTGGAATAAGAGTACCTGTGTTTAGTCTGAACATTCGTATTTTACCCATACTAAATATGAACCTGCAAAACATTTGTTTAAAACTATGATTAAAAGTTCATATTATATCCTTACCACTCTCATGAAAATTATAGAATCTAATATTTCTTTTTTTCACTCTTGCAGATAGCTGAGACGTATTTTCAAGAGGAGGAATGTATCCTTTTACTTGTAGAATTTGTTACATGATGTTAAAATAATCTGGCATGAGGAAACATAAAAGACAAATGCTTTACCATTTACTCAGGTTGTGGGACAGGGTGAACAGCCGTAGTTTACCCATGAAAGAATATAAAATATGTTAGCAAGTCCTTCTTGGTCAGACAACTGGAATATGATTTAAGTAATAAATCCACTTCCAAAAGCTGTACTTGCAATCATTAGTAGTTGTGCACAAAGAAGGAAGTAAGAAAATATTTTCAAAGAATTTCTATTTTGATAGGATAAGTTCTGTTCTAAGTATTAGTAACTGGGAATATATCCAATCTAGATAGGGTATGTATTCTGTTCTTTCAAGTAGGGCACTGTTACAGTGAAAACAAAATTATCACAACAGTTGATTAGAATATGTGCTACAAGTGTCTAAATTAGAATAAAAATACCAAACACACTGAGCTAAGGGAGATCAGCAAACTGCAAACAATAGCAACATGTTGTTTGGAAAATGCTAATTAGTCAAAGTCATATCAAGGTAGTTTGAGAAACTGGAAATACGGATTTGAGGGGCTGGAATAGGAGACTATTGCTTCTGGGAACAGCTAGTTCAATGGTCCAGTTTATTTTGATTTCTTCCTAGATAATACAAATAAGATTGGTCAAAGTTATAATAATTGAACTGCTGCTAATTACTCTGATATATTTCAGTAATTGTGGGAGAGAATAAATAATTGTACTGAACCTTAAAGTTAAATTCTATTTTTAGAAAAGGTGGACTGGGTTTGCTTGTGTTTGCTTTAAAGGGAAAATAATGAGACTATAAAAAGAAGAGGTGAGAGAGGTAAGCCCTTAAGGTGTATGTGATTCTCTAAGATGCATCATAAATTACAGAATCTGTGCATAGAGGTTATTTCCTTTTTAAATAATTTGTTACAAACAAAATACAGCAAATAAGCCATTGTAATGGTTAAATAACAAAGCATAGAAAACCTGGAAAGGTATACCTGGAACCTAACCAAATTATATTAGCCTGTAGTACAAAACCAGAGAAATAACTGTTGCACTATTATAAAAGCAATATATAAAATAAAATATCCATCACTGTCTTAGAAGTCTTTACTTCTGTCTTGATCATCCTAATTCAAAAGCATCCATCAGTAATTCCAAAATGCACAGCATAAATTAAAGGCATGGAAAAATTCTGTAGTAAATTATGACTCTGCAGGGGGAAATACAGTAAGTTGAAATGCACTCAAAAGTGTGATAGAAAGGCAGTTTCTGTTTCATAGAAGTTGCTTTAATCAAAGAGCACTGTATTTAAAGCTGGTCAAAGGAAATATTTTTAATGCAATGTACACCTGATGTGTGGAATTCAACATGACTGTATAATACATATTTATGAAGCATATCTCCTCTGTACTTGCAACCATCAGTTTCCTGAGGTTAATAAAGAACTTACTTGATCATGTTGCACAGTATTAATTATCCATGACAGACATCTTAATTCATCCAGTGGAGAACTTCATATTAACAATAATTCAGGGTTTGTTGCTGTGATCCTCTAAGGCTATCTCTCTGATCTGTAATTCTGTTTCTAATAACAGATTTCTTGAAGGCAGAGAATAGTCTTCTCATTAATACTGTTGTTCATAAGCCATGCTTATGTTGTATGAGGCTAACAAGAATAACAAGTACCGGTGGTGTTTTTGTAATAATTACTCCAGTATTTTAATTACCATGAATAATGGAAAATATTTTTTCTATATTACCGAGAACCTCATTCACTGTACTTCTGTCCTGATTATATTGTAGAATTAAACTTCACATAGCTGGTAAAACACAGCTTTAAACAGAGCAACTAACAACTCTGGCTTGATGGAACTAGAATTATCCTGACTATTACAAAATATGTAACTATCAGTTTACCTGTGTGAATATATTGATAACCTTAAGAGAGGCAAAAGAGTTCTTCATCTAGAATAAAAGTAAGCGGAATCTTCAGAAAGAAGACAAAAGCTGAACTCAGCTGTCCAACAGTATTGTATACAATGGCTGAAGAGGGGGAAAGTATTTTTTGAAAATTTGAGTTGGGGAACTTCTTTTAATATTGTCTCCAGCTGGTCAGTAGAAAGGAGCCATATTTTCCATTAGTTTGGTTATTGACATATAATTGTATTTCTTGAGATACACGTACTGATATTTGTATAATTGCTTTGGTTTTAATTTCCCAGACATTTAATTTTCTGATGAGTTGTCAGCATAATAACATTTTACTCATTTCTTTCTAGAACTTTTGTTGGACTTAAGGCATGTGGGAAGAGGTAACTGCTGAAGCGAATAGAGTTTTCATTTTTGGAACTTTTCTCAACTTCTTTTCCTTTGTACTTGGTATTTTCATGCCTGCAATTATTTTCTTCATCGCACAGAAATCTGGATGGTAGCCATGATTCATTTTGATTAAAT
This sequence comes from Tetrax tetrax, assembly GCA_009806455.1. NCBI lineage: Eukaryota > Metazoa > Chordata > Aves > Otidiformes > Otididae > Tetrax > Tetrax tetrax. The sequence goes on along the minus strand of WHYT01016867.1, from coordinate 52,712 downwards.
TATGTCAAATCTCAGGTACATAATGATTGCCCTTTCCAATATGGTGCCAAATATAAATAAATCATAACATGTCCATATATGTGTGTATTTTTCTTTAACCTTCCATTCAGATGAGAAGGCAATGAAGTTCATTCAGCTTGAACGACTGTATCACGAGCAGCTGCTTGCAAATCTTTCTTCCATACAGGAGCAGTGGGGTGAGTACAGGCTAAACTGCTATTGTAGAAGAAAGAGTTAATTTGTTTTGTATTTCTAAATAATATACATTTTTCCAGCTTAAAAAGGTTACATAGCAAAAGCAGCATTTATATCAGAATTTCTCTGAGCTAGTTACAAGAAAAGTATTCCTGCTTTAGATTTCTTGTCACATGTTTCATGAAACGTGCAAATAGTTTGTCATTCTTTATGCTATTAATTGACACTTTGATTGATCCACAGTTGTTTTGACCTTATTTTTTGTTTAGGGTGGATGAATCTGATGTGATGGAAATAAAGTGTGTTGTGAAGAAATACAATGTTTTTTTACATAGTCTGAAACAAGACTGTAGAGCATACACGGAAGAGTTGTCAATATTTCACCGTTAATTGGTTTCACGTAAATGTTTTATGTTAAGCAAGTACTACTTTTATAATACTTTGAGTAAAAATGATGTTGGTTTAATTTAGAAAGAAGATGGAAAACAGCAGTTTCTAGTCCAGTTACAACACTGAGGAATTCAGCTAAAGAACTGAGTGGGGAAGAGTTGGAAAAGCTTACTAGAGTTTGCTCTTCGCATCAACAGTAAGTATAAGACTATGTTATTACTTTTCCAGTGCTAATATGTTAGCACAGCTGTTGCATACTTGCCAGTATAGGTGTTTTAAAATAGTCTCAAAATAAAAGTTGTATCCCATTGACTTCAGTGAATTTGGTTATAAAATGGTGGTTCTTTTTGATACGTAACTAAAATGTTTTGTAACCTTCAATTTTCACAGTATTTTAATGTGGGTTAAGGAATGTGTAGGGAGTAGATCTGAACTGTTTTCAGCAAATCCTTATTTTCCTGGACATTGAGTTTTGAGTAAATTTGTAAGTATTTTCAGCCAAAGTAAAAACTGAGTACTTTTAATTTAGAGAGAGAGGGACTGTAGAACTGATGATGGTGATTGTGTCTATACCTATTGTTTTAATTATTGTTTTCAAATATAAATGCCCAGCTTCTCAGACTCCAGCACTTATACCTACCCTATTGTCGTAGTTTAGCCCCGATCCGGACCAGACTACACAGTCTCTCTCTCACTCCCCCCACCCTCCGAGAGAATAGGGAGAGATAATTTAAGAGAAGAGAGATAATTAAGAAAAACGACTCCAGGTTTGAGATAAGGACAGGGAGAAATCCTTACCGTCACGGGCAAAAACAGACTCGACTTGGGGAAAAACTATTCATTTATTACTACAACTAGCAGGATAATGAGACAGAAAAACAAGGTAACCTCCTCCACCCCTCCCACTTCCCATTCAGCGATGTCCAAAGCCAACTGGATGGCTAAACTACGACACCTATAGAATTTTATTCACAATTTTTCCAGATTTTAGGATAACTCTCTAATACTTTAAGTCATTCTCGTTATCTTCTGTTGATTTCATGTAGGTTGTATAAGCATTATGAAGCAGTGATTCTGTAATTCCTTAGTGTGGCAGTCTTCTGAAAAGTTGTGAAAACTTAGTTCGTACCCACTTTGCCTGATTCAGCAGCCTCCTGAATTAGTATATCACAGTATCACAAACTTCTGGACAGTGCCGAGGGTGCTCTTCTGTGCAGTAACACATATGGGATTTTAACATCAGGAAGGAGAAGATCTGTTATCTCATGGATGAACGTCCTACCTACTAGACACTGACTTTAAGCAACAGATGGAAAAAATTATACCAGCTGCCACTGAAAAAGGATCAGCCAACGATAAAAAGGAAACTAACCACATTCAAAGACTGTGAAAAGACCAACCTGTGACAGGGTAGATTCTCTCAATCAGATGGAGAGAGAGAACTCTTTCAAATACACCTGCACTGGCTTTGATAGTCTGGATGTAACAAAAGCCCAAATGCTCTTGTTCATAAAGAGTATGATTCCACACATTTTTTCTTCTGGTGACTGAACAAAAGTTTGAAAACACCTAGGCTGACTGCCAGAACGCAGGCAGGGATTGTTTATTTGTAGTCTGAATGCATTTGGGAGGCAGCCCCTGGAAAACATATTCTACATTTCCACGGGAGGAGGAGACAGCTCTAGCACCATAGCTGCATGTTTACACCCACAGCCTACTGCTATGATAGATGGCACTCTGAGTGCCTGCAGGGTTCCTCAGCCTACATCTCCTTGCACGTGACCTTGCAAGCCCACAGAAAGATTAAGATTCAATTCTATTGCAGTTTATATGCTACAACTAGCAGCACCTCCCTGTTGTCACCTTGTTGAGAATATTTGCTTTTATTGTTTCATATTTTTTTCCCTAAGTTTTAATCTCAAATTATTTTGTAATTAAAATTATACTTTAATTCTTCATTAATAAGATGCAGGTCTCTGAAAATGTGAGTGTTTTGCTTTTGTAATTGAAAGTAATGTAACTTTTTCTGATACTCAAGGTCTACAGCTACATACTGGAGATGTTTGCTCTTTAAAGATAACATTGCATGTCCCTTATTTAAAGTTTAAATGGTAAAATTGGGAGAAGTCAATGCAAGTTTTAAAAGTTTTTTTTTAGAGTGCATGTACATCAGTACTCTTCCCTCTTGTCCCTACTACTTTTAATTTCTTTCAATAGCTTTAAACAGAATGCTCAACATTTTATCTTCATTGCCGTATGAAAGGCTGCAAGAGAGATTGTGCATGATAAAACACATCGTACGCGAATCTCTACACAGTTTGCAAAGTCCACACTGACTGTTAGCAGTGCTGACTCACCTGTGAATCTCAGTGGGAGCTGCTGTATTTTACAGTACCCAGAAAATGTGTCCCAGTGTCAACAGTCTGTGGAGAGGGAAATACATTTGTGGGTTTTTTTCCCATTTCTCAATCTCTGTTATAGTGATCAGTATTTTTGATACTAGTAAATACTGAGTCTTTACATGATTTTTAAAGTTAGTAGAATTCCTTCTGAACATAAAGTTTTACAGGAATTTAGATCACTTGATATGTTGCAGTAAATTTTCTTTGACTGCTTTCTCAATTAGGTGGAGCAATGTTTGGGCTAATTGGTCTTCTGATGATATTCACATATGTACAGATCTGTGCTTGAAAGTATGCTAGCATGCTTTCAATATAAGAAAAGTTCTGTGCTAATATTAGAGCAGTGCAAAGGCTTATAAGATTTCAATGACACTCGTTATGAAGAATGTTGCTACTGAGTTGTTTAATTTATTCTTTTTTTCTCTATTGCTGCAGGCCACAGGCATCCAAAAATAAGGTAAGCAGGTGATAAATGCTTGCTGATAAATATATGTCTAATCTTTCCAGTTTAGTACAGAAACTATTTGAAGTTTGGATATATCAGAAAGTCATATTGTTCCTGTTTAATTCCAAAAATTACAGGAAATACTATCATATTTTACAGCTAGTAGCTGCAGAAAATACATGGGAAAGCGGTTGTTTGCTTCAGTTAATGGAATCGAAAAATTTAAAGGGAAGAGAAGCTGCTGCTTCTAAATCAGGTATGTGTGTGTATGTACATGTGCATATGTTTGTTTTAAATATTATACTGTAATGACATATTCCTATAAATACTATGAAGCTATTTTATTTGAAGCTACAGCATTTGTTGGAGTCCCACATATTCATCTGTTTGTGCACATTTTAGGGTTTTTTACAACTGCACAATGGACATACTATGCAATTTCAGTTAGTTGTTGATGTTTAGAATTGTAATTAAAGTAATTCTAGCCTATTCAAAAAAAAAGTCTTTTAAATGTGCCTTAGAGCAGCCTATATCAGCTACAAAACTGTGCAAAACTAGAAATAAGATACATAATTTGTAGGTACAAAATGTAAGGTAAACAATCTCATGACAAATATTCTGAGTTGTGGCAATTCAGTATAGTTAACAGTATTAGAAACTATTTTAAATTACCTGCAATATACTTACTGATTTTGAGACACATTTTTCTGCAACAGCACAGAAAATTAAGAAGCTTAATTAACTTCAGTTAATGTTTTTCAGTACACACTTTTATGTCAGCTTCATTTTCCTCCTCCTGCCTTGGCTCAGTGGCTGTTCTGTTTGAGTAATTTGTTAGAATCCTTGAGTTCTTATGAAATATTTGCAAATTAATGAATTGTAAAAATGGAGACAGAGAGGGGAAAAGAACATTGGTAGACTACCAGGCTATGCTTTCTCTCTGCTCTCTTTGAGCAAAAAGTTAATTTTTTTGCCATGTTTCAGTTGCCAAAATTGGCCTAAAGTAGTACGTTTCCTCAAAACAGCTAGAATCTTTCACAAGGTGAGGTGTGGTCTACACAACCTCAGGAAGTTCCTTTCAACCTAAACTATCTTACAAGTGTGTATCAGCCAGGATGTTCAGGAAAATCAGGAATTAACAAAGATACAGAGTCACAGTTCTCTACATCTGTGGATCTTCCTCATCTTCATCCTCTTCTACCTTGACCCCTATGCTGCCTTTTCTCTATCTTTGTTCTTGTAACCTAACTAAACAAAAAGACATTGAAAACACAAACCAAACATGTTCTACAGCTCAGAAAGCAGATCAAAAGAACCTAATGCTTTTTATTTTTGGATGACTGGAAGTCATGTGTTTCATGAAATCTTTTCTAATGAAATTACAAATTTAATAAAACCTTTAGTGTAAGTTTGCAGTGTGTACATATTGTGTGTTTCCAAAGTGAGGAGAAACTGCTTATACTCTGTTTTCTTTTAGATCAAGAGATTTGCTTTTAAATGGGAAGAGGGACAAAGGTGAAGTGTGAATTTTCCGCTGGTCAGTACCTAGCCTCTGCTAGGCTGTCTTAGATTAACAGGATAAAGTGGTGGCTACAGGTTTCTGTGATGAACAAAGCAAGTGTCAATTTTAAAGTAACTCTGGGGGAAAAAAACCATTTCTTAAATTACCATAAGTGTTTTCATTGCTAGAAAATTTTCAGTAGACACTTTGTTATACCTCTAACAGTCAGGTAAAAATTAGTGCTGTGTTTGTGGGTACATCTTCATTTACCTTAGTGGGTAAAAGCATCTTTTCTAATTAAGTGTTAAAGTATTTGTCTTAACTTCCCTTGAGTCTATAGCGGGCTATGGGCTGTCTAAAGCAGGTGTTTTGAAGTAGGTGTAAAGAAAATATTGAAAGCTGCTGAAAATTCAATGTGGAATGTAATGATGATCATGACATGTCAGTTCCTGTATATCTGTAGTTAGATAACAATGCTAGGATCATTTATTACTTTCTTAGGAGCAGAGCTCTGAGCTCAAGGGCCACCTTTCATGGTAAAGAATTTTATTTAATTTCCAATTCCATTTAATCTTTTTTTGCAATTGGGGCTGCCAATAAAGATGCTTGTTGTAAGGTGGGTGTATCCACTAGGAAAAATTGACAGATGGTAACAAAATCTTGTACCAATGATCCAGGCTGTGTTTGAACTCATGACCTATATGTGAAGGGCTCAGTATCCTGTTACAAATCCCTTGAACTATCTAGTCATCTGTGTCTAATTTCCAAAAAGTCTCTGTCTCATACTGTTTTCTTCTTTCAGTGTTTTACAGAAGTTAGGTTCCCCGTATCTTTTCTCTGTTAATGTTGTTCTGATTTTTTTTTCTGCATTTTGATACGGTTCGATATTCTCATTTTCAATTTCAAGCCTGTCTTTTCTATGCTGCCTTGTATTTCCTTTAAAATGGGGATAATTTAGAATTTAATAAAATTGTTCAATACAATGAATTAATGCAAACATTTCTTCAAAGACTAGCAAATGTGACCCTGTTTCATGTAACAAGTTCAGAAATTGCTCAGATTTTAAGTGAGGTGTTAACAAGTGACAAAGGATAAGATTGGCGTAGACAGCTTCAGTGATTCTTATGAAAACGTATACAGTTAATTATGGCATTGTTTGATCTCTTCATTAATCGATTCGTAAGACCTTCCAGCTTTTTGCTTGTACCAGGGCAAATGAGTGTTTTCTAGAGGTATTCATTTGTTGTTTGAGGTTATTACTATTACTGTAACAGTGGTCCTACTATAACGTAATCTTAATTTTATTAAAGTATGGAATAAAAGTTTTTGTCATAGCTAGCTTGCTTTGGTATTCTAATTCTAAACACTCCCTTTCTCTCTTCATAAGCCTAAAAGGGGCAATTTGGCTTTGAGCTTCTCATAATGGCTAATGTCTAACAATTTTATTTACAACTTGGGTAACCATATACTCTTCCGTTAGCAGATCATGCCAATAGTAGGTGAATTCACAAGCTATGCAGAATTGCCCTTGATTATCTCTGAAACTTCAGATTTGAAAAATCAGTTTTCATTTGTATTGTAAATGAAAATACAGAAATAAGCTGCATCCAATTGCATTTTTTAATATGTAAACTAACTTACATATCCAAAAAACAACATCTTTTTATGCAGTTCATTATGTAAAATATTGTAATTGGATATTTAATTTAGTGTTAACCAAAGGATCCTCTTACCCACTTAAAATAATTGCATTTAAAATTTATTAAATTAGTATGATTTCAGCTTCTTTAAAGGAAATGCAGATATCTCCCTGTGTGATAGATACAGTAGCATCAAAATACAGCTTTCTGTAATCAAGTGCATTTGTCTGAGCTCCAGGCCTCCACGAGATGCACTCTCATAAAATATGCTTTAGAAGAAATGTGGCTGTTCAGAAAGATACATGCATACTGTGCTTGAAGCATGGGAGCAACTCTTTTCAGGGGGGCACTAAAGCATGTACTTTGCCTGCACGGATGTGTACAAATGCTTTGCTGAATCAGAAGTCAGCTTTTCAGACTACTACCAAAATTTCTGTTCTGACTGGAGCATAAAATACTTGCCCTTTGTGGGAGTGCATTTTAAAGCATTAGGTTACAACCTTATCAAATCACAGTATACTCTTTCCCCTGTGGGCTGATGTTTGAATCATTTAAAAACACTGGAACTGTTTTTCCTGTTGCACTTAGGTACTGAAACTTGTCCTGGCATTGGACCAAAGAAAGAAGATAAACAGCTGAGCACTAGTTCCGCGGGTGGAAATGGAACTGAGAGACAGACAGAGGCAGCGGGCCTTTGGGTAGCTGCAGGAAAGGACCACACGGAGGAGCAGCACTGCAATGCTGAATCAACGTTGGAGCCACACACCCAGTCCACAGGGACAGTGGGCAGGCCTTCTTCGGGCTGTTTATCATCTGGGGATGCCGGTAAAGATAACAGTTCACAGCTGAGAGAAAGACAGCTCTCTAAGGATGCAGAAAAAATAGAAGGCACAGCTGGGGAGCCTGGAGTGAAACTCCCTCTTGAGCCAATGGTAGATGCTTTGGTTTTAACAGATGCTGATTATATGCCTACTGATTTGGTTCCTACTGATAAAGATGTGCAAGCTGATAGAAATCTGCTCAGATCAAAACATGCGGCTGGCTCTTCAAAAATTGCTAGTGGCCAGCTTGGAAATAGTGATGTAAAGCAGCAACAAAAACAGCCTGATGATGATGATGATGAAAAACCTTCGTGGGACAGAGCTGCCTCATATGTATGCTCTGGGTGCAACAAAGTGTCTGAGCATGAGAGCACTGCCCATTCACAAGTATGCAAGGAAATACAGAGTACAGCAGGACAGGAGGAGAAGGTAAAAAATGAAGAACAAGAAGATTTATTTCTCAAATTTTTAAATGGTAACATAATAGACACTGAAGAATCATTTGCAAACTTAGCAAACCAAGAGGACTTTGATACTGTTCCAGATATTTCACCTGAACGAGCATCTTACAACTCACTGGAAGCTTTATCACTGGATGACAGCTTTTCTTCTCTTGATGAACTTGCAAGAAGGATAGAGATTGCTGAGGTAAATACTCTGAATGCTATAAAATCTTTCATGTTTATCTCAATTATAATATTTTAGATATTGCCATCTTCAAAATGTGTTAAATATTCCTTCATATATCACTTTTAAAAATCTGAATAGAAGTGTATACTTATTTAGTTGTTCTGAGTTAATTCAGAAAAACATTTCTTTTTGCCTGTTTGTTGTCTCCTTGACCAGCAGTGCTCTGTGTTTCTAAAAATTAGATTAATTTTTACATATGTGTGTGAACACTTGGGTTTTTATTCTGACAGAGACTTTTAGGAGATGGCCTGATAATTCCTGTTAAATCACAATTTCACATCAGAAATCTGCATAATGCATATGATGTAACATGTGGTTCATTTCTATTCATATAATAAAATTTGCTTTTCTGTGCCTATTCCGTATAGGTGAGAACAACATATGTAATAAACTCTGTATATGAAAGTATGGGCTTCTAATTTTGCCAATTTAGGCAGTTTTGTTGTTAAGTCAAAATTAAGAAAGAACTCTGAAGCCTGAACCCACCTTTCTGAAGCGCTGCTGTTAGGTCATAAGAAGGATGAGTGCTAAATAAGCTAAATTGCTCTTCTGAAAATATAGAGAATTTATTGCTTTGGAACCTTTTTGGAGAGTATATGATGACATCTTCACTTTATTTGTCTTCTGGTTTTGGTGCATTTGTGACCATGAAACCCTAAAAGCGTTTTCTTTAAATTAAAAAAAAAATGAGATTATTGAGAAATGTGATTCCAGATGCTGGAAGGGGGAAGACTTGTAAAAAGGTATCTTCTTAGTTTATTTTTAATGCATTTAAGAATACAACATCCCTTGGCAATAAAGTAACGGTACTTCTCTATAGATCAGACGCTAATGCACAGAGACCAAGAACCCACAGTCACTCAGGGACAGCAGCCAAGCAGGGAACTAAACGCTGGAGATCCTTGCTGATGTTATTACATGTTCGGCAAAATCTCCACAGCTGGAAACAGAGCATTTTGTTTTTTCTCCCCACCTAAACAGCTTCTTATCTCCTTTCAAAATCATTCATCCTGACCTGTCCCTAAAACACCTGTCTTTCCGTGGGATGTCAGGAGGCATACCATGTACTAGGACTGAGGGCCACGTGCACAAAGCTCTACACAAGCTCTTGACAACACACAGATGTGGAAACCCACATACATATTTGTAAATGTAATCAAACTTTTGCACTAAACCCATTGGTTTGTGTCCATGTAGAGGATGGTTTTGAACAAGCATTTTGTGGCCAGTCTGTGCTAGGCCCATATACACGTATAATGGAAGAGTAAATTAAATATCATCCCTCAGGATTAGATGTCCTTTAGCGCACTGAAAGTTCAGCATTTTAAGCTAAAGGAGAGAACTGTTCTGTTTCATGCAGAAAAATCCTACAGCAACTATTTTAAAATTGCAATGTTTGTGCTATTTGCATTTTAGAGCATGGGATAGGAAGCAGCATATTGATACTGGTAGAAAAATTATGCTTGTATTGATTGGCCCAGTGACTGATGATGATGCTTTACAGAGAATCTAGTTTCATTTCTAATTTGCTATCCTGATGCTAGGACTGCCAGTACTCCGATGGCAGAGTTGAGTCTCTGGAGAGGAAAAAGTACCTTGAGTCTTTCCATAGTACTTTTTCTGGCCATATAAGGCATAATGTTGGATGGCACTGGTGGGAGTCTTTTTAAATCGTTCTTAGCGAGAGGCCTGAGTTGTGTGAGGCAGGGGATTTAAATCAGGCAGAAGAGAAAAAGGATTAATCTCAATACCGATTAAAATTTGTAATATGCAGCATCTGGGGCTGTTTTGCAATACCTGAAATTTCTCGGTGCAGCAGGGTATGTTAAGGACAGTACAGCAGCCTGCATTGTTTCATTATAGACTTATATTTTGTTTTTCCAGTTAATCTTGGCACCTCTCATTATGCAAGGGATTGCTTTTAAAAAGTGGGGAGCATCTACATCTTTCCAGGAAAACACAAGGAATTTAGAGAATTTGGCACCCCTGAGAAAGCAGCACTGTTTTAGTTTAGTGCTAAAATAAGATTCCACTGATGTTTTGACAAGCAGACTGATCTTTGCACCCAGCCATAACATTTCTTCCTTTCTTGACCTCCTGAAGTCTTTGAAGCTGCATTGTTCAAGCTGTGGCCATCTAGTAAGATGACAATGTTTTCATACAGTTGTTGTGAAAGAAATACCTAGAAAATGCATTGGTATGAAATTAATTACATGAAATGTACCCATGTGGCAGTTAAAAAAAAAAAAAAACAAAAACAAAAACAAAACCCAAACAAAAAAAAACCCTCACAGAAATCAATTTGACTGTGATTAAACTTGTCATGGAGTGAGTATTTATAAAATTGCCACAAACAAGTTAGACTAGAAGGCAGAAGTAAAGATTATTTTGAAATAACTTAGGTACAAAAATCATATGGTAGGACAAAATTTCATTAATACAATTCAGTGGAGGTATAATACTAATTTACTGAAAATGGGGAAGGGTAACTACTTGTGTATGTATTTACAGTTAGGAAGTTTTGTTTGATCCCATATAGAGATCAAAGAATCATCACATGTAGTTCTCTAATTTAGATCCTTTATGTCACTTGCTTTTAGTCTACCCTTTACAGTAACTAATTACAAGATTGAAAATCCATTAAATTCTGACTCTGGCTTTAAATAATTGCATAACTAAAAGAGTACTTTACAAATTGTATAGTCCCTTATACTGGTATTTCTTCACTAGTACAAACTGTGCACAACAACGTGCAAATGGTGGAAAATCACTGTCATTTTAGACACTAGATTCGTACAGCTAACAGAGAGCTTTGAAGTACATTCAGCAGTTGGCAGCAACAGATATCAGAAGCGTACAACCTCTTCTTAGATCTCTCTGCTATAATTTCTGTTAGAATGAAATTACATACCAGCCGTCAAACACATTGTAACCTCAATACTGTAAATTGCCTTTTGCCATATGAAGTAAAAGTTTTTAACATAAGCTTTTTATCTGAGTGATGATTAAGGAGTTGAGGAAAATCTTAACTTTTTTCCTTATTTGAAAAATATCACTTGAAATTTCTTTCAGAAAGCAAAGATAGTGAAACTTTCTACCACAACGTAAAGTAGTAGCTTTTGGTTTGCACTATTTGTACACCAAGACTTTTTAAAAGTACTGAGTATGTACTGACTAGCAGCTGACTTGAGTGTAGAAATGAAGTCTCCACCTATCTGTACTAGGTCTGGAGACAGGGCCTTATTGAGATCCCCTGTTCTCTTGTATGGTTTGAGTTTTGTAGTTTTGAGTTTGCAAGAATTATGCTCCTGTATGAAATGCTTACATGGTATCTGAGCTATTTATTGCTGTAGAAGGGAGCCCCGGTACTTGCGTGGCAAGCATATTAGCAGAAAAATGGGAGTCTGATGCTGTGGTATGAATGCTGAATCTGCAAAGTTAGCTCCTTTTCAAAGTCAAATTATTCATGTATCTAATGTATTTTATTAGTGAAGGGGTTTGCTGCTTATAGCTTAATCCAGGGTACTCTTGCTTTTTGTCAGTTTGTCATACAGTTATGGATTATCCCTTTAAAAAAATGTGATATAGCTAGAAATAAAACTGTAGGCTTTTGCCAAGTAACTGAATAAGGAATACAACCCACTGAAGAACATACAAACAAAACTCTTTCTTGAGTAGCTCTCTGCATTCAGACCAAAATACTTCATACAATGAACTTTTCTTCCTAGATCCCAGTTTGCCATACCTCCAGTGTGGAGAATTTTATTTACTTCTGTGTGCTACAAATGATCCCAATAGTCAAGTTTAATCTGTTTTTTTTCCAAGAGCTTGAAGTACAGGACCTTATTTTCATAGTTTTGTCCAATATGTTTATAAATACATATACATCATATTGGGCAAAACTATGCATAATGTAAGAATTTTAAAACTATTTTATTAGCAAAAGTTGTTTAAAACAGAGAAGAGACAGGTCACTTAATTAGAGCTTATTTTTCTTATTTTGCAGCCAGGATACTAAACTTTATCCAAGAAAGTTTAAAACTTTTCTATGAAGTAGAATCACTTTGTATTAATAGTGGGGAAGAAGACAAAAGCTAAAATATTTAACAGTGTTTCAGTTAACCAGCAGTCATGGCTGCTCTCCTTTTTGACTGTTGGTCAAAATGCCACCGTGTACCTGTATGCCATTTCTAGTTTCTGTACTTTAATTATAAAAGCTCCAGCCAAAAGATTTTGTGAAGGCCAGCAGAGCTGAGTGAGTAAGCTCAGTTACATAGATGGTCCAAGAGCTTTTTTTGTTAATTATCTAACTTGGAATTAAGAAAACGTTCAATGTTTCCATAGGGTCCTTTACGGAGCTCTTTTATGGGACAAGGAGCTACTTGCAGTGCAGCCTGGTGCAAGCCTACATTTTTCCTCCTGGGGTTCAAGTCAAGGAGAGGCTGGACTTGTGGTCAACTGTATTAAGCACAGTTCCCTCATTAACTTCCCAATTTAAATAATGTAGTCTGCCTTTTAAAATTCCTCCTGCCTCCTAAAGACTGAGATGGAAAACTTCATCTTGCATGGCAGCTAAGTCCCTCTCCTTGGATGTTTAATTAATGGGAGATGGATCTAATATAATCAGTTTGTGTATTGCTTTGAAATATTTCTAAATGAAAGGTATGGTAGAAAAACATTTACAGTTGTTTTAATTGAACGAGATTTTATTTGTAGCAAGATGGACTCTATTCTTGTATGATAAACTTATAGTAATGTTTTTTTTATGACTGAAAATAAGAAAAATAAAATGTGATGATGTTTGCATTAAATATTTTGAGCTGCATTTGAGAATATGGTAGAAGAGAAAGTGTAAATATTGCTTTTGTTTGTATTTGCATTTTAGCAATTAACTGTATTGTGATTAGGAGGCATAGCTTTGTAGGTCCTTTGCAGAACAAAACAATAACCTTAATTATGAGACTCGTGAAACTCAAAGGCAGATGAAATATTCTAGAAATAAATTACGTATCATGTAAAATGGACGTTGTTAAAAATACAATCTCTGGCTTTGTCGGGACAGGAGAGTAACATTAGCCACAGTGATTTTTTTTTTTTTTTTTTTCCCCGAAATCAAAAGCCCTTGCTCCCCCTTTTTAAGCAAAAGAAGATCTTCAGAGTAGAGACCTGTGCTGTGTCAATTAGTTCTTTATACATTTAGAAATAAATCCTGAAACATAGCCATGTAGGCTGACAGGGAAAGTAAGCGAACCTCATTGTAGCAAGACCTTTCTTCACAAGCCTTTTATGTAACTGTAATCACTGAAACACACATTTCCACATAATCCTGTCAAAGATAGCGCTCTGGTTTTAAGCTTGAAGAAGACAGAGCTTGTGACAGCCATTTGAAAACGATCAGGAGCCAACAGACAAAATGAAGTGTCTCAATTTGAAATGAGTACTTGCAGAGTGGACCACCGCATAGTAATCGTAGGGCAGACTGGTACAAACACCCCGCTGGCAGTGGGTGACAGTTCCCACCAAGTGCAGTCCGAGCCAGTTGTGAACATGCATGCCAGGCAACAGCTAGCCTGCTGCGTGGGTGGCGCGGGAGGAGCTTCTGATCCTCTTTATGAAAGCAATGCTGTTCACAGAAGCTTAAAGTAATCTACTCTTTTAAATCACGTAATTTCATCTCTGGCCCTCCCAAATAAATAAGTCAAATTAATGCATTCCTACATGATTCCTCTTCCTTGTCACAAGAAGGAAGCATAAATGTTAATTTTCTGGTGGCCTGATAAATTCTCATGGCAGTTCTGCAGTAGAAGCTTCAGCCCAGTGCACTTGTCTGTTGGGATGAGACACTTGCAGGCTATTATTTCTGGTTCATTTGTGCCAAACAGTGGTCCTCCCTGTGTTGACTTAACTGATTTCCACCACCTCCACACTTTCACTACTTCATAAGTTCTTCATTGCACTGTTTCATTAAATAATCTATTAATCCCTTGAGTAGGTAATCAACAGGGAAAGTGAATACCAAAAGGGGAAGTGTGCCGGATATCCCCTCAGTTGTGATTTTGGGAAAAATTGGTAGACTGTAGGCATATACTCCCAGTGCCCAACTCTGTGAGTTGTTCAGAGCAACGTTATTTTGTCCAGTTGAGGGCTATAGAATACTGCCAGACTAGAGACCTGCAAATACAATTGCCACATTTACCAGTTAAATGTTGCAAATGCCAAATGCTGGTACAGTGCCTATTGGATTGTGCTCTGTGTTTTGCTGTGTTCATTCCTCCATCTCTCCGATTACAGCATGCATCGATGCCTTATATAAGCTTGTAGCATGAAGCAAGTTTAGGGGCACAAGTTAGGAAATCACTTGTTTTCTGTTTTTCCAAAGCTCTTATAATTGCATTGCAAACAAGTTTTTATGCATGGTCTTCTAACTTCATTAGATCATGGGGGAAGTGAAGCAGTCAGTTGTCTGCAACTACAGTGTTTGAGTTTTTGTGAAAATTGTAGGCATTTGGGGTCATCTACATAGATGAGTTGCAAACTCAGTTGCAGATGTGATGTGTTTTCTTATCTGTAGCACAAATGTATACAGATTACTTTCCAATTTAACCAATATTATTGCTAATCTACAGAATAAGTTTTTTAAAAGTGCTACTCAGATTTATGAAGAAGTGACTAAGAATTTTTTTTTGTGTAAAGAGGAACTAAAGGTAAAAAAAGGACTTATCTAAATATGCTTCCTATTTTAATTTCTGGTTATTTCTAGGACACTGGGAACTTCTTGCTTAGGAAAGCATTCTTCTCTTAATACTTCCCCTACTTTAATTTCTCTAATAACTAGGAAATTACTCACTGTCTGTCCTAATAGATTGCCCCAGCAGAAGGACTGGTGTCTATACTAAAGAAGAGAGATGATAAGGAAGGAAAAACAATTGCTCAAGTCCAGCAAAGGCAAACAAAAAGAAGAGTGCGATTCCAAGAAATAGAAGACACATTGGATCAAGGTAATTTAAAGCTGTTGAATAATGGGTTGCACTCTTGGGGTGCAAATGAAGTTGATCTTTTTGTTCACAAGAGCAAAGTGGGCGTTCATTGTACACACGGTCTTTGCTTTTTAAAACTTAATCGAGTAATAAGTGAAAGTGCTTTATCAAAGATTATTCAATACTGGGTTTGGGTAACAAGGCTACAGAAGGATAAACTAAGTACATTTAGGTTTTAAAGCTTGGTTGAGACTGAAACTGTAGTTTTTTTCCTCTGAGTGATTGTAAGTGACATCTAATGGACATCCTTTCGTTAATGTTTAGAGCTTAGAGGTTGGAGGTGTAGGCTTTCTCCCTAAATCTAATCCATATAGGTGAAGAGGGATGCAAAAGACACAAGTCTGTTGTGCTTTGTCCACAGGTAGCTTTCCAGCCCTTTCTACCAGACCATAGGATTGGAGCGTGTCAGATTTTAACCTTGCTTTATAATTAAACACCCATATATATTTGCTAGCTGTTGTTAAATTTGGCTAAACACCTTACTGCCTTTTTGATGGGTGAAGTAGCCTCATAAGAAATACAATATATTATTTTATTATGCTTTTCTTGGAGTTTAACATCCCTATTCTTCAAACTAAAGAAATGTTAAAGATGTTAGGAAACAACATAGGAAAGATGGGGAGAAACTCTTTAGCAGGGCCTGTTGTGAAAGGATGAGGGATAATGGTTTTAAAATAGAAGGAGGTAGATTCAGACTGGACATAAGGAAAAAAAAAATGACAGTGAGGGTAGTGGAGCAGGTTGCCAAGAGAGGTTGTAGACGCCGCATCCATGGCCAGGTGAAGAGGGCTCTGAGGAACCTGATCTGGTTGAAGATGTCCCTGCTCCTTGCAGGGGGGTTGGACTAGATGGCCTTTAAAGGTCCCTTCCAACCCTAACCATTCTATGATTCTATGATAAAAATACTTTTGGTTACTAATGATAGTGCTTTCTCTATCTACTGTGTCCACCAGCCACTAAATGGTATTAATGGAGGTCTTTAGTGCTTAAAAGTATATTAAGTGTGTCTCATACACTGAAAAGAAAATTCATTCACTGCCCAAAAGGGAGCTTATCCCATCTTTTTTTCTATAAATTATTTTTAAACAATTTATGTTTTAATTAAAATTGTAATTAGAGTTTCTTTCATTATTTTTTTCCAGGGATTTAGTGATTCAAAAGGAAAGTTGTTTTATTATTATTATAAATCAGATTTTGAACACACAGAAGAAGGTGCTTGAATGTTTCTTCTTTTTTATTCTTCTTTTTCCCTGTTTCTTCTCCCAGATGTAGAGTGAAGGGGGTTCAGAAATTTTCTTAGAGCCTTTGCAATCTGACAGAAGATGCAGATGTTGTTCAGGCATACAAGTTAGCAAAGACAAGCAAGGTTGTGAGGTTCTAGCAGCACCTCTGCAACCTCTTTATTGCTCTTACTCAGAGTAAACAATCATGCAAAGCGTTACCACAGAATAACTGAAATGTAAAATAGCCTACCCTACATTAGCCTACTCTGAAGTTTTTTTCCCCTATCCTTACAGGCAAAATGTGAGAGTAAACAAACAGTTCAGGGTAGCACAATCAGTGTCAGTACAAATGAAGCAAGAATGTTTCCATTCAGTTTCAGTTTCTAGGCTTTCATTTCATTCCAGCTATTTCCACGGAGGGAGGCTTTGGTTGTGCAACATTCTCATAGTTAAGTGTATTTTGCTTCAGTATGGAATGACTCCACAAGTGATACCAGCAAGGTCAGGTACACAGGTTCCAAAAATGGAGCTATATAATTAGGTTTGTGAAAAGACTAGGTAGAGAAACATACAGTTCCTGGTATGTATCATGGTCACTTTGACACAGTCAGCATTATTGTGTTTACCTCCTGACCCATTCATGGTAAAAACCTATCTCAGATTTTCTCACACGCATTCATATCACTTTGTATATCATCCTTTTTCACCTTTTCTGCTCTTGTATTTACAGATGAAGTAGCTGGTGGCTCCTGCATTTTGCTGATCCTGCTGTGTGTGGCAACTGTTTTCCTCAGCATTGGAGGAACTGCATTGTACTGCACCTTTGGTGACATGGAATCCCCTGTGTGTACTGATTTTGCAGCCAACATGGATTTCTATTATACCCAGATATTGCAGCGTATGGAAGAACTTAAACACTGGTTAGCCTTCTCATAGCTGAAATGAGCAGAAACAGCACATTGAGGGCTCACCAGTGGTTACCAGAGAGTGTAGAAAAAATGGTGATTTCAAGTTCTCTAACACTTGCTGCCTGCAGGTGATGTGTATTCAATGATGTACTTACACTTTTACATAGAAATCAAGAAGATTTTAGTTTAGCAATCAGGTGGCAAAATGTTCACATCTTAAGCTGTAGCAGTGTGGTATGGGAGAATAAAAAGTTACTCTCTTCACCCTTTTGAGAGTAGGCAAGTAGCATTTTGACAACTGGAGCAAGTGAAGAAGAAAGAAGAAAATTAACTGTCTTCTGTATGCTCTCCCATTGCCACACATTGTGTAAGCAATCTCTGGAAGCTTGGTAAAAGGACAGCTTTAATTTACAGCTGTTTGTGCAAAGGTGTTGCCTCCAGCTATCATGCAATAAGTCTGTGTTTTATGGAAACATTATTTTTCTTCTAAGTCTTACCATTTTTCTCCATTTTAATTCTCCTGGTGAGCCATGTAATTATTTGGGTGGAGTGAGAAGAGTGCAGCATTCATGGAGCCCTCATTTGGTGATTAACAGGCTGACCCTGTATCCTATAGGCCCTGGTGAATATCATGAGTGGGATAAATCTGCTGGCAGATTTCATTAGATTTCCTGGAACTTTACTCACAGTGTTGTGTGGGCTGTTTTAGAAAGGGAAGGTTAAAAAAGAAATCCTTGGTCTCACTAAACACAGAAACAAAAGTAAGATGTTTACTGATTTATTTGTGTTAAACAGTAAAGTGGCTTTGTCCAATTTTAAAGCACCTGGGAGCGGGTATGGGGCTAACTGGGTTTTCTGTCCAGCTGTGTCACTGAATTGCAGTAATCACTTTGTGCCTCAGTTTCTCCTCCGTACATGGGGAATAATGGTCCTTGCCTTTGTGAATACTTATTGCAATTAGGGCTAATGTCTGATTTCATCCCAGATGAGTGCACAGGATCACTGAACTGTGTGGCTGCAGCCTCTCCTAATGAGTGAATGCTTGTGTAAAGTGGGGCTCATCCAACAGAAGAGATTTAGACGCTGGCTGCAGATCTGTGCATGTTAGTAGTCCAGGACGCTCGTTCCAGCAGATAAAGCACGTTTGCTTTTGCCCTGCGGTTCTGAGACCTGTATTGTAAAACCTGTTCTTTTTCTATCAGCTATACAAACAAATTTAAATCAGTACAAAGAGTCATTTTAAACGGGTGTTTCTATCACTTGGTGCTCAGCCCTCCCTGTGTGGTATGTGAGAGAAACACTGACGACTGTGAAGGTGAGAATTAGATACCCAGGCCTTTGGCCCACACTCTTGTCAAAATGTGGCAACTGTTCCATGCACAGAGCGTAAAGGCCTAGCCCTGCTGAAGGTGTTAGTGTGAATTCCTTTACACCTCAGGAAACAGCACTTTTGAGGGGTCCACTTCACTCCACTCTGATTTCCTGCTTACTAACATTGTATGAGGCAGTGTGTTCAGGTTTAGAGTATTATTTTGTAAAATACTATGAAATGAAATCTTTCAAGATATTGCTCAGAATTATAACATTAAATGATCATGCTTTCTGGCATTTGCAAGCAAATTGTCCCTCTAGTGAGCTTGATTGTTCCTAACGCACTGTCATACTTAACAGGTTTTTAAAGTGAAAGATAAAATAACTTTTTTTTTTGTTTTTTAGAATAAATTGCATGTATGATTTTGCTTTTTGTTTTCACTTCAGAGGATTAGTTTATTTCTACCTTAGGGAGCCTTATATTAAACTAGCATATTTAAAATGCCCAAATTAATGAAAACTTTTGCTTTCAGAATGAAAATTGAGAACAGTAGTTTCGTATATTTTTTGTTTGTTGTCCTCAGAATATTACAATGCTGGGCTCATTTAAAGGAGAAAAGGAAAGACACTTTTGTATTTTAAAGTGTTACTGGCTGGTTCAGTTTATTATTTGAAGTCTAGATTTGTTTATTTATTTAGTTTTTATTTTAAAGAGAATCTTAATTTTCTTTTTTAGAAATTTACTCACAGAGTAATCAAAAAGCATGCATTCAGTTAAAATACATATTTATAGTGATTGTGTAGTTAGAATGTATTTTGGGTTTCTGTAACTTTGCATTGAGTGTTTCAAGATACAACTGTTGATTTCAGCTTAAAAAAAATCTTTTTTAAGTTTTATGCACTTCATCACCAAAAAGACCAAGAGGTATATATAGAACTATTTATTCAAAAGTATATCAGATATGGAGATCAAAGATCCTCTACTTCTAGGTTCATTTAATTAAAACTATTTTAAAATAATTATTTTATTTAAAACTGTAAAGCTTTTTAAAGTCAAAGCAATTTTTAATAAGCAGTTCAATTTAAAATCAGTGGTCCAAATTCTGGTATGTCTGCTTTGTGCTATATTCCCAGTGCAAAGACTCACTGGTATCAGCAGAACTGCCTACAAGAAGATCGTGAAGAGGCTGGGCACCTCTTTACCAAAATGTACCCGATGAAAAATGAGTGGCCAGGCGTTCTGTGTAACTCAGTTACCTTACAGCTGTTAACTTGGAGCATCTCTCCAGCCTTCCTAACCTATGCCAAGGTACCACACCTGCAAAGTCTCTCAGGATCTGAGGGAGCGGAAAAGGCACATGTGCACAGGCGGCCCGCCTCCTGATCTGAGCTGTTCACTCCTCAGTTGCAACCAAACGGTTGAATCTGGATCTAATTTCTGTTGGCATTCCTTTATAAAAAACTGATGGTACTAATTCTTGCTTTGTGTGACAATTCTGTTAGTGCAAATGGTTTGCATGGTCTGCAGTACATTATCAGTCTTGCAGCTGCCAACGTAACAAAATTTGCTTTGTGTTGAACTCCAAAGAGTCTGTGGGTAGGCCTGATATTGGCCTTCCTGGATGCTCTGTTCTCTTTTGATTGCTGGTGACCATTTCTGCCTGGGTGACCTTAGGCATTAGGACCTTACAGTCAGGTAAATCCAAGCCAAAAGCAATAGTTGATTTGAACAGTTATTCCTCTTGACTGAGTATTTTGAGTTAAAATAATACTGAGCGACAGCTAAGATTGTTTTAAGTAGGAAGAAAACAGAGGAAATAGACACTTTCCCCCTGCCCCTTTTAAAGCCATTTGTGTACAAGTTTTTATTTATTCTGTTTCTTTCCCTGCCCCTGTCATTACGGCTGTTCTGCGTGGCAGTAGGGGAAACATACTACGCCAGCATAAAACCATTTGTAGCTGGTAGGAAAATTCAGGGAATGGTTCCGTACTTGACAGTAGTTAAAAGTAGTTTCTTAAAATACGACTGGATTTCAGGCTGACAGTGTACTTTCAAAGGAGCTCATTCACCTGCAGCGTCCTTACTAGAAACCCCCACCTTCCAGTTTGTTCTTTGAGCATAATTAATTTGAAGAGATTTTGTGATAGAACAAAACCAACGAGACTTTTGATGTAGATTCAGCATATGCTGCCAAAAAAGGGCTTTCTGATGACATAATTAACACCCTCACCCCAAACGTACCCACACTATACTGCAGGCTTGGTTTCAAAACAGTGTCAGTAAGGAGGAAGCAGATATTCCACAGCCCAGAAATGCCAGCAGAAGTTTGTAATCTAGACACAGCCCATGTTTTACAATTTTTACAATGTCTTTGCTTTCATTCTGGGAAAAAAAAGCATAGCCTGGTGACAAGCAGTAGGAAGTAGTCTAACAAAAAGGGAAACTCTTATTTAGGTTTTTGGGAGTAAAGGGCAAGCTTGAACTATCAAATTAGCAGAGTAGATTGGAAGTCCAGATTCTTGTGTGACTGGGTACTATTCCACTCAATAACCTAAGGGGATGTTACCCTCCTAAGAAAACATGTTTGCCTACTTTGTACTGTAATGTAAGACCACCTGAAAGGACTAATAACTATTTGTAACAAATTTAACTTAAGCTTCCTTTAGCAAAAGGAGTCATAATTGTGTTTGAAACTGTCACCCAAGCTTGTAATTTAAGGACTGTGCAAAAAAAAAAAAAATAAAAAAAATAAAAACTGTCCCAAAGAAAATATATGAACCTTTTTGGGTACTGTGATTGCTAAATGTATAAGAAGGTTGATAAAATTTTCTGTGAAATTCAAGTGAATGAGCAGTACCTCCAATAAGAATTTCATGGTCAAACCCAAACCATAATGGAAAATGAGGATAAAATGCATAAGGTTTGTTTTGGTTTCTGGTGTAATGTAGTTTTCCTGAGTGGTTTGGTTTGGTTTTGCTTTAAGAGCTAAACAAAAACCCAGCTTCCTCACAGAGCTTGGTTTTTCTAGAGAGATGGGTTTAAAGTATTAAAATGTTGCCTTACTGCATCACTCTGAAAACAAATTGACAGGCGCTGAGTTTCAGAATTCCTAGTAACTGGGTGGGTGACCTGCATAGTGGTCACAGGCCAGTCTGCTCTTTGAATTCAAATAAATAAAGGGTTATTAATAAACCCTTTCTGTCCACAGCATCTTCCCTCATGACAGGGATCCAACATTCTCCTATTAGAATAGGGATCCTCTATGCTTCTCCCTTTCCTCTTCCATCTTTCACTCTCAAATTCAATATAAAGATTTTTAAATCAGTAATGAGGCCACAGGCAAAACTGAAATAGCAATGACAGTTGCTATTACATTAAAAACTATCAGTGACTCTCACTGATTCATTAGTGTGTAGCAGTGATTTCAAAACTTGCACTAATCTTAAACAGCTGGTGTTTGAGGGAACACATGCTGACTTCCATGTGCCTTAACAAAATAATCTAAATATTTTTTTCTCTAAAATAGCTACTCAAGGAAGCCTAAAGGATTTAACTATAAAGCCTTTTTTTTTAAAAAAAAAAAAATCAATTATTTAGACATTGCTTCTTTGAGGCTGATTTATATCATTTATGATTTGTATTGCTTTGAATTAAATGTCAAAGTAATTCTTCTTTGGCATATGATGAGCCTAGGTTTTACTGCATTTGGTAACGTCCAAAAATTGTGGTCATCTCTTGAAGAAAATGAAGATAGGGAGTAGATGAGTGCTGTTTTACAGAGTTGTTCTGTAACAGCTAAGATGTTACAGAATTTATATCAGTGAATTTCAACCAAAGGTCTGATTCTGCACTTGCGTTCGTCCTGAACTTGTTTTTAATGGCAAACATGCTAAAAAAAAATCTAGAGCACACTCAGGATTTCAAAGGCATGTCTGATAACAGACTGAAGTCTTCCATTAATCTTAAATTGTTGAGCTGTCCTTTCTTGAAAACAAGTTTGATCCAGCTTCACATGACAATAGATCAGTCAGCTCTCTCCTTCTGGTTTTCGCCAAGAAACTGTCTGGCAAAATGTCATCTTTTAGCCAAGATGGGCCCCTGATTCATTTGTTAGGCTGCTGGGGAAGTTTCCAGTAACACTTCTGTCAAATGACAGTTAATGATTGTGTCCCGTTTCATTGCCTGGCATTGAAAATTAGTTCAAGCACCACTATTGTGCTTTCATAGGCTGATCAACTTTAAAGCTGGTACCAAAAAACACTTTCAGAGTGAGAGCTATAGGCTTTTTTTTTTCCAGGAAGTGCCATGTGCCGAGTACTGCAGTGAGAAAACTTTACTGGTTTTCTTAGTTTTGCCAGAACATTACCAGATTCCACAACTGCTCTTTGTACTGTATGGAAGCAGTGCCAATGCAGGGTGCACCACCTCGGCTGCTCGGTATTCGTTCTGTTCTCCTGAACGGGCAGCCTTGCACGAGAGAGTCGTGGTTGCATCAGAAGCAGCAGTAAAAGCATATATGCACTAGAAGTTGAGCAACATGAGGATATTGTTATTTCTACATAAACCTTACACCTAAAAATGTACCTTTTTTTAAACTTTCATTTAGGAACCATTCATCAGTTTTCCTTGACCTCTTTTTCTTAGAGAGATACAGCATTAAGTCAATTCCTCCACTACTTCTCCAGGAACTGGAATTGATGCTTTTTTGCCAGAGATAACATGAATCTTGCTACTTGGAATTATAGAATAGTTTGAGTTGGAAGGGACCTTTAAAAGACATCCAGTCCAACCCCCCTGCAAGAAGCAGGGACATCTCCAACCAGATCAGGTTGCTCAGAGCTCCATCCAACCTGGCCTTGAATGTTTCCAGGGATGAGGCATCCACCACCTCTCTGGGCAACCTGTATGTGATGCTGAGAATCCTCATGCTTGCACACCTTCATACTTCTGTTTTTTCTGCCAGAATTTCTAATGAAATTGGTAGATAGTCTCTGAAGCTATGAGAGTAGCACAAATATTTTCACATTACTTTTCCTGAGCTAGCTGAATTCAGTGCAAAGGACTCACAGAAAAGACGAGAGCTAAAAGTTTGAATTTGAATCACTAAGGATCTATAGAGTTAATTTTAGGAAGAAAAAATGTCAGTATCTACTATTGTAGAAACTAGCAAAGTTGCTCCAAAAAGGCCCACCATAATTAACAGACAAGAGTATACTTGAAAAGAGTTACAAAGAAAAAATTATATACTGAGGTTTCTCAGTGACTATTCAAAGATCCGAGGCTTTATGTACAAGTTAATAAATTAAATAAGGGGAAACAAGTTCTGAAGGTTGTACAAAGGTAAAGATTGAGTATATTATGGGGAAAAGGGTTGTAGAAAGAATGTAATAAAGACCTTTAATTGAAAGGTTAAGGATGAAAAATATTTCTGGTAACGATATCTATCAGTGATGTGGGGTTTTTTTCCAATCAGATTTTATAGAAACAGACAGAAAAAAATGCACAATAGTTTAATGACATCAAGGAGGAGAGGGACTACTAGTTAAAATATTGCTGAATTCTTTGTAGGACTACTTAGGAGTAATTTAAGTGGTTCGTACAAGGTCACATAGCAGAAGGAAGCAAAGCAGGACCAGAGGTTATAAGTCCTGTCTGCTGATCTTTTGTCTGGTCCTGGTTCCCACTAAGACAACATAGATTAGGGAAGATAAATGAATACCCTGGTGTTCACATTATCTTTGACTTCACACAGCTTTGAAGACTTTCTTTAAAGATATTTCTATATTCTCATAAATTTTGTGGTGATCTTAAGGAACAAAATTGACTCGAGATGAATTTCCTTTCTAGTATGCAGCACTAAGTCCAAATGCCATTTTAGCATATATTTAGTATTTGATATCATCATAGTCATGGTAGCTGGTTGCTATTTACATGTATTAAAGGAAATTGTATCAACAGACCGCATGGGAACACATACTATAATGGCAACCCCTGTCATCAGAAAATGAGGCTCAGGCTGTCTGTAGGGACTTTGTGTTTCACCCTTTAACCCTTACTACTTATGCTCTGTTAACTACCAGGAAAGTAACAATGCTCAGCAAAGCAAGCCCTATTAAGAATCCTTTTTAAAAAATCAAGCCAGAATCTTGCAGCTCTGCTGAGCTTCACACAATACCTATCACTGGGCCAAGAGTGAGGAAACAAAGCAATGTTGAAAGAAGTAGCGGTCACCAGATTCTGTCTCCCAGCAGAAATGAAGTTCTTGTGAGCGACAGAAATGTTTTGACCATAAAGTGGATGTTGTCATCGTTGTCTGCAAGTGGAAAAGATGAAAATAATGTCAAATGTTTGTGGCATCCTCAAAATGCCTTGAATAACCTTTTTTTTTTTTTCCTTTCAATTTCTGTATTATTGAAAGCTTTCTCTTAGTTGAAGGTAAAGAGGAAAATTAAGTAATAGTAAATCCTCCTTTTTCTTTTTTTGATTTGGCATGTACTTTTTCTATAAATAGGGCATTGCTTTTCTGAGCCAATTCACTGCTGGGTAATGGGCCATGGTTTACCTACAAAGGCAAAATAGATGGCCGTTAGCAATAAGTGACTCATGTATTATAAAACAGCCCCATTAAAAAGAACCATCTCTATTGACTCATGTAGTAGGATTGTGAAACAATATTTTCAGTGAACTGGCTCAATTCTGCAATGCGGAGCAAGCCTTGCACGGCCCACCCACACTGACAGCTCAGTCTGGCGCTTTGTTCGTCTCTGTACTGGGACCTTTCACAGCCACCATTTTCCAGTGCAGAGCAGCCAGGGAGGCAAGTATTCTTCCCTTTGCTCCTTTGACCGCTGAGATGACCAGCAGCTGCAGGTCTCTCAAAACCAATCAGAACAGCCATGAATTGTCTATAAAGACCTCTACAGTTTCAGTCATGAAACTCCAAAACAGCCTGTCTTTTCATACCCTCCCCACAGCCAGAGAGGTGGTGGGTGCCTGTAATGAGTCCGTATCCACGCCAGCCTGGAGGAGATGCTCTTTGCCACATAATTCCCTCTGTAGGAGAGCAGCAGCCATGACTGCAAGTCAAATGTTCTACCAGCAGGACATCAAGCAGCGTCCTTCAGGACTGAGCCAGAGATTGTATTGCCTCCAGTCCAGCATAAAAGAGACTGCACAGTATGTCTCAATGTCCTTTCAGAAACATTTCAAAGTCATTGCTATCCTGACCACTCCCAAAAATGTTTTAAGAATCTAAACCTGCTGATCTTCCTTAAGTAGAAACACATAGTATACAGGACAGAAGGTTTTAGCCTCCCACAACAAAGGCATCACAGAAACCATAAAAATACTTGCAGAAAGTTTTGAATGGAAGCAGTGCTGCTGAGACAGCCTCAGGATTTCAGGATCATTCAAACATGAGCAAGAAGGGCATTTTTCAAATAGTTTCGTAAGGAAAAAAAGGCTCTGTTCTGTGGCACTTACCATCAGAGAACACCCAGCATTAAAACTCAAGTGTGGTTTAACAGGTTACGCTAGAACACAGAAAGGGCAAGTTTTAAATTATTTTTTTTCTGGCTATTGCTCTGAACTGCACTGATAAATAGCAGACCACTTGCTCTTCAGTTCTGTCCTTATATTATTTTCTATTTTATTTTCCTCAAACCTTAATTTTTGCCTCTGAATGACATCCCTTTTAACCAATTGGCTCAGTATTTTTTTGAGATGTCCTGAAAAAAAAACTTGCCTGTGGCTGAAAAAGGGTGAGCTATA
>WHYT01016867.1:0-26358 GCA_009806455.1 Tetrax tetrax | reverse complement strand
CTCCCACAAATGTCCTACATGGTCTTAAGCACATCACTTAATTCTGTGTTTCAGTACCCTACCTGTGTAATGAGGACAATTCCCCTTTGATGCTCCTGTGGTGATGTAGCAATACAAATTCTAACGTTCCTTACAGTCAGTGGGGTCAGGGTGATCTCAGAAGTAAACATTTTAAGCAGGATCAGCAACTTGCTAGTCACACTCTGTCTGAAATGGTTACCCTGCATTGTCACAAGTAATTGCCATGAACCCTACATCTGAAAAAAGAAGGGAAGAAAACTCTTCTTGTTTTTAACTTTCTTTTTTGAGTTTTCTGTAACTATGATATCTGTTTCAGAGGAGCTGTGAGAAAGAAGTATTGAAAAACAGGAAGATGCGCTTTAGTATTCCTGCCAGTTTTTGTGCTGTGCCATCAGGTGAAGAAATTGCATCTGGTTGTATTTTTTGTGAGGTTTTTTTAGCATCATAATGACTACTGTGAGATTTTTATATAGAATTATAAACTGCTTTTGCATCTTAGTATTTCCCTATGGGAGTGAGAGGCAAAACCAGTTGCTTGATGATTTTCAGGATCTGGTATGTGCAGTGTACAAGCTTGTTGGTCCCTCTTGCTTTTTACTATCTGCAGTGGAGCAGAGCTTTTGATGGTGTTAATATTACCAGTGGTTACCTGGAGGCGGGCAGGAACAGACTGTGGAAAATAAAATCGAGTTGTTTTTTGAAGTGTTCATACTTGTAGTATAAAGAGAAAATCTGAAATTCTGTCCACCATGCCATTAGCATTTATAGAATTAAGATTTTTGCTACTGTGTGACTCAGTATAGTAACAGGATTAGTGGGGATTTAGTGATTTAGATACATTTAGTGATTTAGATTCCCTGAGAAATTGCCCATCATAAGGTATTCAGTGGAAAACTTGATGACATGACCACAATGTGGGGTGGCTGACATAAAGGAAAAAATTTGCCAAATTAAGGTACGGCTTCTGGTCCAAACACAACCACATCCCCAGGGCAGCCACCTTGAGAATCATCTTTCTGTCATAGACGTTAGCTATGGAAACTGCCCTTAACTGTAGAAAGATTTAAGCATCTTGCCTGCTGGTTTTGTGTTTTTTCCTTTTTTATAAGTGACTTCCGTGTGGGTTTTTGTGCAGAAGATAGAGGTTATAGCTTTTGCCCATTTCCTTCCTTGCCCAGGTGTGGCAGAGAAGAGTGGTGCCATCATAATCTCTTACTGAAATAGAAGAAGAATATGGTCACAGCAGGTAGTTATTGTTACATTTCTGTGCACCTGTTTTTCAGACCCATGCATGTCCCGTACTTCTCAGTTGATGCTGGGAGTACTGAATACAGAGAAGCCACCATTCAATGCTGCCTGTCCCTATGTCACACAGGAAAACCAGAAATGGACATTAGATGAAAAATCCTATCAGCCCCTATTAAAATTCATTGTTATATCTTCATGAGCTTATTTCAGCACATCTCACCGAGGTAATCCTTTTCAGCACGTGTCACGATTTCCAAGGCACGTGTGAGTAAACAGCAAAAAAAACCTTTAGCGGGGGGAGGGGAAGCGTAGGTCATGTAATGAGATGAAAATAGGTCGTATGACAGGGATTCTTCTTGTGATTAAACACTCATTGCTGCCAATTTATTCAAATTGGGGAGGGAGAGAGAAGGAAGGGATGTAACTGTATTGTCCTTTCTTCAGGCTATTTCTTGTTTCTCATTGTCTCTTGACCTCAAATATCTCATTGTACAAAAAAGTCACAGACTCCTGCTGCTGTTGCTTCTGTTCCTGTAAGAAGCATTGCTTTTTTGGAATAAATTACTGATAGACTAGGCTGGAAATGTCACCAGGACTGCATATTAAGAGAAGTTATTTGCTTCCTTTTGAGTTTTCCTTCT
Organism: Tetrax tetrax; assembly: GCA_009806455.1. Classification (NCBI taxonomy): domain Eukaryota; kingdom Metazoa; phylum Chordata; class Aves; order Otidiformes; family Otididae; genus Tetrax; species Tetrax tetrax. The sequence continues at coordinate 24,448 of WHYT01016867.1, read as the reverse complement.
TAGGAAGAATAATTTTATTTAGGCGTACTGCAAATTTCCAGTGTAACTACTTTTGAATTTCAAAACTGTCTTCAAACCAAGAAATGGCCCGTGCATGATATCTGTACTTGGCCCAACTTGCACTACTTTAATGTGCATTGTAGAGAAGCCTTCTCTCAAATTATGTAGACTTGTTGGCAGAGATCAAGTCTTCTATCTTTTCAAGGCAATGCCTTAATATTTACATGAAAGCCTTCAAACACTGTAGTTAAATTAGTGCTAATCCATCACTTCAAGTGAATAGTTTCATAAGCAGAACCTGATGTGGAGGAGGCATTTTAACTAAGACCTGAATCCACTCATTGAGTAAGGAAGGCAAAAAGAATACTGAATAGCTTCCCAGTGACTGCATAAACAGGAATCCTTGGAGACAACAGGATATGTTAATATAATTAAAGACAACATCTTAACACGTAGGTACCAAAAGCCCAAATCACAAAGTACAAGCAGCCTTATTTCTGGCATTTGAGGCACTGACTTTACAATCTTTAATAAACAGTGCTCTTCAGAGAAGCAGCAACAGAGCTGCATTACTTTAAAATATGCAGCTCCATCAAAACCAGAGCACTTCTGAGTATCAGGCTATTTTCTTCCAAAACAAAATCATAGCAAAATGGGAAAGAGCATTTTGATAGTCTTGCAACATCATCTCTAGCTAGATCAAAGCCAGATTTTTATGTTCTCACAACTGTTCTTGCACAGAAGTTCTTGTAGAGATTCATTATTGATCTTCTAATCCTGGAGGTATGCATTTTATTACTATTATAATTACTGTTTAAAGCACATGAGGTGTCATACTGCTTGGCAGTGCACAGGTCCTGATGTCACGAGGTTTCTGTATGAGCTTCACTTCTAGTATATGTCTACATCTCCATAAACCAGAGCCACTGAGTACACAGACAGACCTTGCTCCCCTTTCTTCCAGCTCCCAGGTACATCGTACTTACCTACAGGGAATACCAGCGTAAGAGCAGCCCTGCTCCCCAAGCGCTGCACTTCTGACCCATGCTTTGATAGGACAGGACTGGGGCGTAAGGGTGCTTAATTTCCCTCCCACCATTGCAGTGCAGCCCTGGAGAGGAATTTCATTTCCAGTAGATTTGACATCTACCTAAAATTAGTAAAATGCTTTGAGACACTCTTGACTTTAAAAAGAAAAAAAAAAGTGCTAAAAAAAGAGAGAAGTATCTTACTGTTTTGAATTGACATCAACAGAAATTAATTTCAAGTTATCTGTAATTTTTTCAATAAAAGACATACTGAAAGAATTCCTAACTGGCTGCTATAACTTTCTGTTGTTTCTATATCTTACTATCCTGCTGTAAATTTTATCTCTGATTCTTATAACACTGCAGTTTTGAAACTGGAAAGCAGCATGACACTGCCTAATTCCTTTTCATGACACTGATATCCTAGTTTTGCCCTTCCAGGTGGGTTAGCAAGAGAGGCTGGAAATCTATTTTAATAGCAGTTTTTAATTTTCCTGCAATTCAGATTTTTCTTGCTGGCTGGGTATTTTAGTTATTGACCTAGTTCCAGTTATGAAAGATTAGACTGTTCATGATGACAGAAGTTTTATCCTTTAGCCCTTAAAATAATTAGACTTTTTGAAAATATATGCTATAGATTATTAAAAAATTGTTACAATATTTGGATTATTGAATTCCTTGTTTCATATGAAAACATTTTGTTTGTACAGAGCCTTGATGATGATTCTTTTTTAATTGTAGGGTATAATTACCACCTGGAAGGGTGACACTAAAATTTAGCCATGAACTAGTATTTGATCAGCATGGCACATGATATTGTTGTCACAGATAACCACGGCTTCATTGCATGAAAGTTTCCCTCCAGCAATATTGAGGCAGAAGCATCCACTATAATTACAAGTTTGAAACCTATGTTGTGTAATTGGTTCTGCTACATTGTGCAGAATGACCGTCCCTTTTAAAAAGTGGAAGAACAATAGAAAAGCAGGTTATCTGAGTGATTCTTGCTAGCTCCCTGCCTGTCCTGCCATCTCCTCTAGGTGACTGATTCTTGCTTGCTTGCTCTCACTTTGCCAGTCCTGGGAGGAACAATCAGTTCTCTCCAAGTTTCTCAGCAATTTGTGTGACTTCTAATAGGTTTTGGGGAGGAGCTGGATGCAACTGACCTTGGACAAAAGGTTGCAGCTGTGAGGGTGATGGGGGTGACTTTTTTGGTTCCACCTATAATGGGAATTTGCTCTGGTTCCATCAATGCGTGACTAATTTCCTGGACAGCTGAGCCAGCATAAACTTCTGGTGTAGGTAAGGAAAACAAAGTTATAAATTCCAGTGGACTTAAGGTAAGTTCAGCTTTTTTACACCATGCTTGAGATTTGGGTGCAGGTCCAAGGTATTGCTGCTTGGCCAGAAGTTTACTGGAATCTTGGACAAATTCCCAAAGCGCCTCCGGAAGGTTTCTAGGGTGGCAAGATCCGCAGAGCAACATTCCTGGATCTGCTTGGTGATTAATGGGTAAGTCTGTAATAACATGTTCACTATAAATGTTTATGCTGTTTCCCCTACTAAGCATGTATTTAGAAACAGTCCATGGAGACCTTTGTGCCATTCATACGCACCAGAGTCCTTTGCTGTTCTGTTTGGCTGCCGTAGGGAACTATGTGAGTGTGAGAGAGGTAGCTATATTTAATAGTGAAGCTAGCTCAGCCTGGGAGAAAGCAAAAGGGCCCAGGGGTATGGGAGGGAATAAAACTGAAAACACTGCAGCTATGGCTTTCGGATTTAAATAAGAGAGAAACTCTTCGTGGGCCTTATTTGTAAGGGTCATTTAGGGATATCTTTTTTGCAGTCCAGAATCCTTATCTGCTGCTAAGTGATTACACAATATGTTAGTTGAGATTTCAGACATTTTGTGCAATCAGTTGCTTCTAGGAGACTGATAATCAGTGCCGAAGGCCTCCTATCTGTGTTGTATTTGCAACTCTTCATGTTTTATCCCAGATCCAACAGTATTTTCGTAGTCTTGACTAATGGGTGTATATTCTTACTAGAGTCCCTTTTTCTAATATAAAAACTTCTGCCCCTTGTGGCTATGGAGAAGAAAATATTTTAAGAAGCCTGAAGATTCAGAAACAAGTTAAATATAAAAAGCCTCATTTTCACTAGATTTGTTTGATTTGTTTTACTGCTATTCATTGTATTTGAATACTTCAGGGTCAGTATTTATTGTCCTTTACAGTGTACACAGATATTGTTTGTTTATATCCATAAAAGAGTGTTAAATCAATCAGCCAGCAAAACAGATACTTCAAACATAAGAGGTTATTAAGATGCCTTGCATCAAACTCTTAACCCCAAAGTCCTTGGGAGATCTTGCAAGTGTTATCTGAGGAGTATAAATGCCATGCACACAGGAGGACTTTTTAGTTATCTGCAAGCAAAAATTTGTGCTTCCAGTTTTTGAAAGCTACTTGTGCAGAACCAAAATGAATTCTTGGTAATACGTTGTCACGTCAAACTGAGGAGATGCCCTCTCCCGCCTTGTCGATCAGTAAAATGTGAGTAACTGTGCAAGGTCATGTGGTCCATGTTCTGTCTGCAAATGTGGCACTTTCAGGTGCACCAGAGAGAACGCAAAGAGGAAGCAAATTAGAAGTGGACACAAATGGAGGATGGAGATGGAGGGAGTGAACTCTGGGCACAGCTTGGTGGCCTCCAGGAACTGGAGGAAGACAGAGGGAAAAGCTAGAGACAATCTTGTTTAAGCAAGAGGCCAGATATAACAGTGCCTTCTCATTGTGTTTAGTCTAGTTGTGTGTACATCTTCAGTCTTATTTTTGGCAGAAATTATTATCTTCACTTTCATTCCTTCCCTCTTCTCTGCTGTCCTTTCAAGAGAAAAAAAAACAAAACCAGGGCATGTGTGTGAGCTGATGGTTTGAGAGCAGAGAGTAGTGAGAACTGCTACAAAAATAAAATTAACCGTAATATCTGAGAACCCTGATAAGCAGACACCTCAAAACCAAACAAACATCCAAACTTTTAGTTCAAAACAAATGTTGACCTCTCTGCAGCAAGTCACTTCCCAGACTGCTGCTTCAAAACCAGAACCTTTTACACGCTTTGCCCTTCTTTGAATTTTTTCCTATTCCCTCCCTACTTATACCAAAAGAAGTAACACCAGCCCTGCAGTCCTGATCCTACAGACGGACAGCTATCCTAAATAGGCCAGAGCACGTACTTGCGGCCCACACACCGACGTCAGCAGGGTACACGAAGAGTAAGTCACCAAAACACAGAGGTGGCACAGGCGAGCAGTGCCACCCGCTGGCTTTGCAGCAGCTGGGCCCAGCTCTCGGGCTCCGGAGACCATGTCCCCCAGGATTATTACCTAGAGGGGCTGTGCAAGCGAGAAGAGATGTTTTGTATTCAGTGATAATGCTTGGGAGTAAATTTCAGGTTCTTTGTAATGTTGTCTGAACCAGACGTGCATGTTCAGCGTCTGATTTTAACTGGTAATTCTGATGAGCATCTATGGCCTGTTTTCAGGTGACTTACATGCTTAAATCCTAAAGAGTTCTTTTTAAGCTAAAATGTCCTAGTTTCAGTTTCAGCTTCACCTGATGGATCTTCTTATTTTTTAATATAAAAACTTCTGCCCCATGTGGCTATGGAGAAAAAAAATTTTAAGAAGGATGAAGATTCAGAAACAAGTTCAAATACAAAAAGCCTCATTTTCACTAGATCTGTTTGATTGGTTTTACTACTATTCATTGTGTTTGAATATTTCAGAGTCAGTATTTACTGCCCTTTACAGTGTACACAGATATTACTTGTTTATATCCATTAAATAGTGTTAATTCAATCAGCCAGCAAAACACATACTGCAAAGATTAAGAGGCTACTCCTAGAAGATTGGTAATTTTTCACAAAAAAGTCAAATTCCAGTGTGTTATATAGAAGAATTAAAGGGCAAGAAGGATGACAGAATAAAGCACAAATTCTATTGTTTTGATAAAAGTATTCCTTTTTTTCCTCCCATTGTGGGGAAAAACATAGGCAGATGTGTGTGCCTGTATGATGGAGCTAGGGCAACACTTTGTAGCCTCTGTAGCTTAAGCTCATTGCGTACAAAATGGTCCCTTCCATTCCTCATTCCAGGAGAAAATAATTAAACTGGCAGGCAGAGAAATGTCATCAGGATGAACATACATGTCTCAAGCCACATGTTCCACAATTATTTTTTTTTTATGGTCTATTGTAGTTTTTTAAAACTCTGGCTTTAAAAACTGAACAATTCTAAACATTTTTTTTTTTTATGTTTGCAAAGAGGTTGTTATTGAGGAAGGATCCCAAATCCTGATACTTAAATTAATTGTACAGTCTCTTTAGGCTTTCAGTGGCCATGTTTTTAGTGTTCATATGTTATGTAGAAAATTGAGCAGTTGGGATTTTTTAAAAAGTTAGTGATTTGCCCATTTGCTTATTCCGTAACATATCAAGTGATCTGATTTATATGCCAGCCTTATTTCTGACAGTCGTTTTGCACTCATGATGGCAAAAGCCCTCTACCACACTCCCTTCTGGAAATGCTACTTTAGAAAATATTTATGTTACCTACAGTAGGAAGTTATACAAGCTTTTGCTTTGCAAGTGCTTTGGAAACAGTCTAGTTTACATTTGTCTCTAACACCATTAAAACTGCATTTGTTCTTTTTTACTTTTCTGGCAACTTCTGAAAAGAAGAACTTAGATTTGTGAAGCAGAATTGATATGAACGGTTAGGGGACACGTACAAAGATCCTTTTATGCCCGTTTATTTGTTCTTAAAGTACTTGGGTTTGAATTTAGCTATTCAATCGATACGGTAGCTAGTAATGATCTTGGTGCGCAGAAAACCAAGACAACTCACTAGAGGGAGCTCAGACACAGTTTCTGAGACTAGCAAGACGCTACTTTAACTCACCCTGGTACTTGCCCTGTGTTTTGTCAGGAAATCTGGTTTTACTTAGCGCTTCTGCGTGGACAGCTACACAGCCTGTATTATGAAAAGTGCAAATCAATATTGAACTGGGGCAGAGAGGTCTCAAACTTTATTTGTGAACACTAGTAGATATTACCAGAATACTTTTTTCTAGACCATAAAAATGGGTCAGAAGAGGTTTGTTTCCCCTTCTGCCTGCCTCTCCCCTCTAGTGCATTCCTCCTCCTTCATTAGATCCTCAGAACCATGTACTGACATCCTTCTGCTGCATGTCCTGCTCCTACAAACCTATGTCCACTTCAGACCCTCTACTTTCCTGTCTGAGTAACGCACTTCACTCAGATGCCATCTGCTCCTGACCTAATTCCCTCGCCTACCTAAAGCACATTAGGTTTCACCAACACCCTGTGCTTTATCTTATTCTTTACCCTCTCTTTCCTTGCTCCGCCATCCTGAGCTGCAAGTGCAGGTTCAGGCACCACCTGGGTTGCTGCTGGAGACATTTTGAGAGGAGCAGTTGAATGGCCTGTGTACAGCAGTGAGGTTCTGTTGACTGGCTGTAATTGCTGTGGTGAAAGCATTTACCTAATGTTCAGGAAGTGATTAATGAGTAAAGACCTTTATAAATGTGATTCCCTTGTGGTCAGGTAGTTTTCTGCCATCAAGCAGTCCTCCCCACATCACGTAGCCGCTGTTCACATAGAGGAATTGATTCAAGCAAGAGTCAGCACACAGCAGACTTGGAATCCACTACTGCTGCCACATAAGCTGCTTTTTCCTTTAAAAAACACTTGTAAAAAAGTTTATGTGCCACACCTTGGGAGCCTTTTTGCTGGAGTACACTAAAATACCAGTACAAGTTAGAAAAATAATCCAAACAACCTAGGACAGTCTTAGGCACTCTGCTAAATAAGAGGTGCTACAGAAGGAGGTCAGAGAAGATCAAATTGGAGTCTTTTACCCTTACCACCTGCACATGTCCAACGATACAGTGAGAATGGTTAATACGGTCAACTCATTATTTCGTATGAGTTGAACAAGCTTTGGTAGGTGACAAATAAGGTGGTGTAAAGTAAAGTAAATAGCTGATTATCAGTCCGGGTGGACACCTTGATGCTACCTCAGAACATTAGAAAAGTGGGAGGGAATTGTCTCTGTTGGTAAGTAAGGCTCTGTCCTGACACAAACCGATGCAGGGTTCTACATAGGCCTTGTGAAGAGTCATCTGGGGTGTTGGAGATGATGTCAAGAACATGGCAAAACGTGCTGCACTGCAGATAATCCCCATGTTGTAGGACCATTTGGTTCTTTACTGTTTCTCAAAGTTCAGTTACTGGCCCTGCATGCCACTGAGCAGGCCAGCTCTATAAAATGAGGGGAATTTGCTGTCTCTGCATTACGTTCTGTTTTTGTTCTTTCCATCATCACAGTAAATGCTACACTGTGCTGACTGCTCAGCTCTAAACTCAGTCCTAAGACAAGACAGTGGTCTGAAGCCTAAACTTCTGCTTTCTACAGCTATGAACATATATAGTTGATCATTCTTGTGGCAATTCTCAGAAAATCTCCCTGATGAAGTATATTTGTGAACAGCAAATTTTGGAAAATGTGCCTCATTCCAACATTACAGAGACTAGAGATCTGTTAGGATCTTTCCTATGAGGAAGATGTCTTCACATCTTGCCTTTGTCCATATTACAGACAGATTTAGATTCAATTGCAGCTATCCTGTGAGAAGCTCAGTTAGGGGCTATTGAATAGTAGCTATGTGGGAGAGAGAGAAGCAGCAGCTTTGAAGAGTTGTTTCTCTCCCGTATTTCAGCATAGAAATACCTCTGCAGGGTATGGTGGCTGAGAGTACAGAACATTTGGCATTCTGCTCTCGCTTCCAAAACTCTGCAGCAATTTTCCTGCACAAAACATCCACACAAAGCAAAAGCAGCTGCACAAAACTGAGTGCTCTCTTCCTTTCACAGGAGCAAGAGGGAGAAAAGCTACACCAGTGTACCATTTCTTGTCCCATTATCAAGAATTCTCCTCCCTTCAGTTTCTTGACAGTTCATGAGCATGTAGCATTACTGAAAGAGGGTGGCTTCAAGGGAAGTTATGATGGCACGAAGGTTTTAAAACTGTTATAGGCCTAGAAGGAACAGCTACATGCTCTGCTTGCAGAGTGTGAGGGGGGAGAGGTCTTTTGCACTGAGCTGCTATAGTTTCTGGGATGAAGATCAGAGTTTTGTGAAGCACTATCCTTCTTAACCCTTAGTGTAAAGGAAACAGGTGCAGCAGATAGGTGGCCTCACACAGGAGCTGACAAGAAGAGCAACAACATATCAGGAACAGTGTGGCCAGCAGGAGTAGGGAAGTGATTGTGCCCCTCTACTCTGCACTGGTGAGGGCTGTAAATCTCTTCTCCCAAGTAACAAGTGATAGGACAAAAGGAAAGGGCCTAAAGTTGCATCAGGGGAGATTTAGATTGGATATTAGGAAAAATTTCTTCACTGAAAGGGTTGTCAAGCATTGGAACAGGCTGGCCAATGAAGTGGTGGAGTCACCATCCCTGGAGATGTTTAAAAGATCTGTAGATGTGGTTTTAGGGACATAATTTAGTAGCAGACTTGACAGTGTTAGGTTTACATTTGGACTTGATGATCTTAAAGGTCTTTTCCAATCTAAATAATTCTATGACTAAATTTTTTTTTTCCAAAAAGGTGATATTTCATTTTAAAATAAAATAAAATTAAAATCAATAACATGTTACTGAGCTGCCACATGTGGCAAGCGATTCTCTGCAGTTTTTCATTTCAAGGTCTTCTTTTTGTCCCAGTCTAAACGGTTTGGTTTATTATAAATTATTATGTTTTGTATGGAATGGCTTTTTGAAGCGTATTGCCTCTTGATTATAAAGTATTATTTGGCATAAATTAAGGCTAAGATGCACCATGGCACTAAGACCTATGTTCCAGTTGTCTTCACAGTTGTACAGTACTGAGTAACCATAGCATGTATGTAGATGCCTCTTTTTTTAATCCCTTATATACTCACCCACGTAATCCTTCACACGCTGCAGTGATTCATCCATGCATTGTTAATCATCAACCTTATTTCCCCAGACCTCTGCCTACACTTATGCTCTATTTTTCTTGTGTTCTGTAGTAACTCTTGCAGTGATGCAAGCCAGTGATCTTATTTCCTCCTCCTTTGGGGTACAAGACAATGACCATGCTGTATTTAAAAAAAAAAAAAGCCTTCATACAGCATTGTGCAATTGATACCATATTGCACTTTCTGCCACCTTATCATTATTTTAATGAAAAAGTAGTAATGGCACAACATCTGCATTTCCACTCTAATAAACAAAAAGTACTCTAAAGTTCTAAATGAGTATAAAAAAAATCTTTACCACAAAGATTGGTGTCCCAGAAATGTATAAATATTGATTGGAAGGATTTTATCAGAACACCTGCTGTACCGTATGAAGGGACATACAAGTGCTCTTATAAATGCTCACATGGATTCCTCAGATCCTGCCAGAGGCTCCCAGTGGAATAGGGGAAGCTAGCAAAGGGAGGCAGGCCTCTTTTACTTAAGGCATTTGAAAAGATACGGGGTGTGTGTGTGTGTGTGTGTGTGTGTGCATGCACGCACATGAGCTTGTGTGCTTCTCTGTCCCAAAGAAATGGGCAGAGATCTCTAGTAACTGAAGTTAGTTTAGACTGAGGCAGTCTGGCTAATGGGGCTTTAAAGGAAGTACTGAAATCTTTAGGAATCTGTATGCAGATACACACGGAAAAAAAAAAAAAACACCTTCAAATCTGAAAAACAAGATTTTGAAAGCAACAGAAATATCTCTTTTTTTGGTGAGCTTCTGATTCAGGTGGGAACATCCTTTGCAGAACTGCACTTGGCAGCAGATCTGGCATTTCTTGTCTTCCTATTGCACAAGGAAAAACTTTAAATCATCCTACTGCTTTCCCACAGAATAATTTTTGCAATCCTGCGTTGGCGACACTAATTAGGGAGACAGGTTAACCTTTGCCGTTAGTCAAGACTGCTGTAAGCCTTCCATTTAAAGGCAGAGCCTTGACATTGCCTTGGTGGTTGCTATTTTGACACCTACCTGTCTAGTTGTTAGTTCACAGGCAGGAAAATAAACTGGCTTAGAGACTTTGCTTTTTTCTTTTTTAACCCAAGGAGCTGGAGTGAAACTGCAGATGTCTGCAAACAGAAGAACTTGTCAACCACAGTGCTCTCTCTAGAAAAAAAATGAGTTGGAGCTACCAGAATGGTATTTTATGCAAGCAGAAAAAAAAACAGCTTTGCCTCATGTTTTGATGCCCCTCTAGCTGGTTTTCAGCAGTCCCTCTGCAGCTCTGAAAGCCTGATTTCTCAGTTGTGTAAGCTGCAATTTACTTAAATTATCTTGCTCTGGCAGATGTGCTTTACTGACACTGAAAGAGCAGATGGATCTTGAGAGTTGTGGATTGATAAATGGGGTCATTCTGCCCAATTTGGTGTAAAGGTTCAGTCACTGAGAGGAGACAGGGTTCTCAATACTGCATACAAGCTTGTGCTTACCAAGGCACTGCCTAACACTGCAATGCAGGTCTTATCAAATGCATAATGGCACGAGGCAGCTTGTGCAGTCCCAGTTCTTTACACGTGGTTGAGTCAGAGTCATAGGTTTATAAACTGCCTTGTTTTCTGTGAGTGCTAGGGGATGAGATGTGAAAAGGGGACAGCACAGAAGAGGGAAACTCCAAGGCAAGAGAGGCAAGCAAGATGGGATGAAGAAAGCAGGCTGAGGATCCCAGCCAGCCCTGCAAGCTAGGTCATAATCCCTCTGCAGTTTGCAGGCTCCTTACAGTCTCCTGTCACTGAAAAAATTCAAATGTTAATGCAAAGTCTGAAGAAATAAAGATTTTTAACTTCAGCTCAAGGGAAAAAAAACACCTATTGCTTACGGCTGCAATGTTTTTTCAAAGCTTTTGCAAAGGAGAAAGAAGAGTGGCAAACCACAGATAGTGGCCTTGAAGAAAACAGACTTGACTTTGAGAACTGGTGGCAGAAGAGCAAAATAGAGTGTAACAGGAAAGTAGCCAGAGGAGTTCAACAGCATTATGAGCATAGCTGGAAGTTATCCCAGTGTGTAGGAAGGACAGGAGGGTAGTAAGAGACCAGCTTGACAAATGAGATGTTCAGTGACCTCAAACACAAGAAACTGCTTTTGCAGGGTTGCTCTGTAAATCAGAACACCACAATGATCTGGATTAATAAAAGAACACAAAACATGTCTTTGTCCTTCCCTCCCCCATTCTTTGTTTTTTGTTAGACTGAGTTGTTTCACTGATACAGCTGATAGTGCAGGCCTACAAACAACCACATCAGCACTACTCAAGGAGTGGATGCTGCTGCTCAAAGGTGAGCTTTGCAGCATCTTTTTTGTATACTCCTCAGGGACTTTGTATACTCCTCTAGAAAGAGGAGAAATAGCACGTGGCTGAAATTACAGGATGCGGGAAGGAGTTTGCCTGAAGGAACAGTGTGAAAGTGCCCATCACTAAAGGTTTTGAAACAGGTCATATGGGCATCTGTCAGGAATGGTTTAAATATGGCAGGTGTTCCCTGGGTGAAAGGGCCAGTGAGCGATATTCACGAGGTTGCTTCCGGCATGACTTGCTGTGAGCCTCTGGAATCCAGGTGAGCAGCCTGGCCATGAAGAACACAGAAAACATGACCATACCTCACTGTGCCATGCAGTGGCAGATGCTCCTTACCATCAGAGCTTTACAGGATCACTACTTCTCCCCACTGCAACAGGAGCTTCAAATTTTGCATTGTTCTGCTGTTGCTGTTGAGTGAAATGCAAAGATTTGCTGTAGTTGTGCAGGAAACAGAGTATTTCATTTTACTTCTAGGTAAGGCAGGTTTTCTTTTTGGTTAGTAACAGTTCATCTGCATTACCTGTGCTGAAGTGCTTACGGCAATAAGCCACGTTCACCAGGAGAGAGAATGCCTGCTGCAGGACCAGCCTCTCTCTGCAGACGTTGCTGCTCGAACTGCTGGGCTTCAAACCCTCCCGGCCATATCGGGGTACACTTTCACACGTTCGGGGTCCCTTAAAAAACGCCCGGAGCCCCTGAGAGACAGCACCGCTGCTGCCGAGAGAGCAAAGGCCCTTTCTCCCCGGCCTGGGCCCAGCCCTCGCGCTCACGGGCGCTACGCGGCAAGGGGGGCGGGGCGGGGCAGGGCCGGCCCGCGCGCCCCCAACCGCCGCCCCGCGTGAACGAGCGAGTCTCGCGCCCCGCCCCCGCCTGGCCGTGCCTGGCGGTGCGGTGCGGTGCGGTGCGGCGGTTGGAGCGGCTCCTCCAGCCATGGCGAGCGACGGCGGGGCGGCCGCCGCAGCGTCCGGGCGGCTCTACGACCTGGTGGTGTTCGGGGCCTCGGGCTTCACCGGCCAGTTCGTGGTGGAGGAGGTGGCGCGGGCGGCGGCCAGCGGGGAGCTGCGCGGAACTCTGCGCTGGGCCGTGGCCGGGCGGAGCCGGGAGAAGCTGCAGGCGGTGCTGGAGCGGGCGGCCGAGAGGCTGGGTACGGTTCGCGGCTGCGGGCCGTGTGGTGCAGCGCCCTTGTCCCAGGGCGGCGGGGCCCGCGCGGTCCTCGTATCCCGGCCCGGTTGGCGGGGGGCCGCCCGCGGGCGGGGGCGAGGGGAAGGCCTGAGGGGCGAAGCGGGGCGAGCCCGCCGGGCCCGGGGAGGCGGTGGCTCGGCCCGGGGAGGGAAGCGGGGCGGCGGGGCGGTGACGGCAGTCTCCGGTGCACAGGGAAAGCGGCGCTCGGGGCGGAGGTCGGCGTGCTGCTGTGCGATGTGGGCGACGCGGCCTCGCTGGCCGCCGTGGCGAGGCAGACCCGGCTGGTGCTCAACTGCGTGGGCCCGGTGAGTGCGGCGGTGCGGGCGGCGATCCCGTCAGAGCCCGGGCCGATGTCCGCTTCTCGGGTGCGTGCGGCGGGGCTCCCGGCTCCTCGGGGCCGGAGGAGACGCGGCGGTTTGGCGTGGAAGCGAGAGCACCGCCGCAAGCTGGAACCGCCCGAGGATGGCCCGCCGCCGTTTTTGGCGCTGGCGTTCCCGGGCGATCCCTGCTGGAACTGCCGCAGGCTTTTGTTTCGGGCTTTTAAGCCTTTGACAGGCGGCCTAAGAAACTGATGGTAAGGTGGGGCGGGGTTTCAGGTTGGGCCAGGGCGGTTTCAGTGGCGCTGAGGTTGAAAATAGAGCTGGTAAAGAAGCCCTCGGGCTTGAGGGTTTAAGTCCTCGGCCCTTGTGATGCTTTCGGCAACAATATTGCCAGCACGTTCAGAGGGGATCAAAGTACAAGAGGTGCAAGTTGGGTCTTTGACATGAAGACGGTTCAAGCAGAGAACATGCAGATAACAGGAGTGCAAAAGTCATACACTGAGATGGGAGATACCAGATTGGCCTTGGTGATCCTACCTTATGAGAGAAACCTGTGCAGCAAATCTGTTATCAGTGGTGAAGTTTGTTCTACTGTTCCTTCTCCCCACCCCCTCTCCTCCAAAATACAAGTGGTATTACATTTATGCCTTGCTTAGCAAAATCAACACCCACGGAGTGTTTACGTTTATTGTAGACATGTAGGTTAGATAAAACATGCTGGGTGCGTTGTGGCATGTTGACTTTATTTTGTTACGGGTGGTGTTCTTTCCTTCTATAGTACAGATTCTTTGGAGAGCCTGTGGTAGCAGCTTGTGTTGAAAATGGTGCAAGCTGCATCGACATCAGTGGAGAACCCCAGGTATGTGGCAGTAGCAAATGCTACCTTATCTCAAGGATCTGTTACAGGAGTGTTTGTTTAGTATGTTTCTTGTCTCTGCAAATGTTTTTGAACGTGACTGCAAATTCTGCCTGCTGATGTACAATTGTAAGACGCATTCATTGTTTTAAAGTACATCAGTGTCTATCAGTTGTATAGTTTTCCTACTTTTAGACAAGAGCCTCTCAGGTTCTCTCTGGAAATACAAAATGTTTGAATTCTGCTTCAAGTCTCAGTTGTAATTCTACATAGGGATTTTGTTGTAGAGCCCTGCTGTGACGCTTTCATACCATCAAACAGGAATAATGTGTGTACCTGTCTTAAAGATCCTTGGAAGTGGTTTGAAGTATGTAGGATGCTATGATACGACAGTACAGTGCTGATGGCTAATACTGGATATGGCCAAATCTGGAATTCTGCTTAAAATATTTGTTCTGATTGTGTTTTAGTTTCTGGAAGGAATGTACCTGAAATACAATGAAAAAGCTGCGGAAAAGGGAGTCTATGTCATTGGAAGCTGTGGCTTTGACTCCATACCAGCTGATATGGGCGTACTGTACACCAGAGACAAGCTGAAAGGTGACTTAGTTTAAGTGTGACCTTACACTGGAAAAGCAATGCAGGTGATGCTTTCATCTCATTTCCTAAAGCAGCAGTGCTTATGTGGAAACTCTTTCAGTATCTCTTTTTGCCTGCCTTTACCGACTGACCAATTTCACATTTTTATCTACTGGATTTGGTTGAAAGCAAGTGATTTTCCCGTTGATTGGAGAAAACTGGCTATTAGGTAGAGGAGGCATTCAAGGAAATGTTGCTCCCCGAGAGAACAGACCCTTCAATTGTCAGTAGCGGGCTGTTCAGCCAGCCTGTGGACGTCCCTAGACGAGCCTCAGCACACAACCTCTTGGGCAGTGAGAATCTTGTAGGGAAGAGGCAGTGGGGACAGGAAGGCTGTGGCAAATTATTGGCTAATCAGGTTTTGTGAGTTTTGTTTTTTTACTGCAAGCACTGAGAAGTTGTTGTATGCCTAAGTAGGGGGACAGTGCCATACTATGCCTTTTTCTTTAAGAGCAGCTAGACAGTAACTGAAAGACAAGAAAAATATTTGAGAAAATTTGTGAGATTATTTAATTCTATGCAGATAGTACTTGATCCTCCTCTCACATGAGGCTATTGCATTCATCAGATCTGACTTGCAATTGGAAAGGCCAATAAGAACATCCAAATGTTTTGTTTTTATGTACTGTTAAAAATGCTATTGAGATTGCTTCACTTCGGAGTGTATAATCAGGTTTCAGTTTAAGAAAACTCAATCTGGATCTGACTGGAGGGAGAGGAGAGTCATGGAAATGAGTATGTGGGTGCTCATGGGTTTACAATTTGATGTCTGATAGTTGTTTTGGATAAAGATGTCATTATTTCTTCCTATTTTGACTTTATGGTACTATACAGTTGCTTAGTGTATTGAAATTTGCCCATACGAGTAAGTGTTACAATCTCAGAAGGAACTGAGCAAAGCAAAACAAAGCAGAACTTGTTGTTTTGTTTTGCGGTTCATCACACCTAAGCATCCTTTGCAAAATGCAAGCTGTGCTAAAATTAAATGTTTTAGGCTGTATCTTGTGTGTTTCGGGTTTTTTGGGGTTTGTGTTTTGTTTGGGTTTTCTTTGTAGTTAAGATCTACCAAAATACCTAAGTCCATCTTGGTTTTCACAACCTATGCCATCCTTTATTTTGAAACTCTTAAGAAAACAAAATATGTATCTTAATATTCCTTTCCTTTTTTTTCATTGATTATTTACATGATCTCATTAGCTAGAGAAACTTTACATAAGAAGTTTGATACTTACTAACTAAAAGAGCTGTGGAACTTTATCTCAAAGTAAAAGAAACTAAGATTAAGATGTGACTTTGCCTTTGCGACTAAAAATGTGAGTGGCCTGCTCTTTGAGTTTACCAGGGTGTACCCTGCCTTTGTGAACTGCATACACCAAGTAATGTTTTCTCTTCCCTTAAAGGTACCTTAACTGCTGTTGAAAGTTTCCTGACAGTGAAATCTGGGCCTGAGGTTAGTTGGTTTGTACCTTATTTGTGATAACATCACCGTAGCCTATTAGAATAGCTGTTGTTACATTAATTCAGACCAAGGAACAAGCTGTCAGTTCTTTGATGATGAGGTAAAGGACTTTATTAGGAGCTAATAAAAGTGCCCCAACCAAACACCCTTTTGTAAGGTTCACTGGCACAGGCTATTTACCTAAAGTTTGTTGTGTTAAGCTCTTTCAAGAAATATTTCATTTCTGCAGAGATGCGGGAAGGATTCATACACAAGAAAACTAAACAGATACCCAGTGTGTTGCCAGTAATCCTGGTGTTTGGCTGTTTGGGGTTTTTTTTGTTTGGAGGGGAGCTTTTCATATATGTAATAATTGTAGTAATGTGTAATATATGAAATATATGAACATATTCCATTATTACAATAATGCAACAGTGACCCAAACCAAGCTGGTGTTGGTGCCCAACAACTGAACATAACTGCTTCTCCTGTCCCGAGCACCCAAGTCATAGCCTGTTCTTAGGAACACGCGGAGGAAGCCCATGGAATGGGAGAGCAATATGTGTCTGGTAAAGGACAGGCAATAGCAGTTAATGAGAATGTATAAATCTGTATGTCAGGTACAGAGATGGTTTTAGTATGTAGTATAAATTGTAAGTGCTGGTTAGAAGGGATTTCAGTCATTAGAATTAAATCCAATGGGATGGTTAGAAAAGACAGATAGGTATTAAATTACATGGGACCTGAGCACGATGCAAATAGTTTGGAATAAGGGATGGAAATTGTATTGGGTCTGGCCAATTTTCCCCATAGCAGCCCTGATAGTGCTGTGCTTTGTACTGGTAGCTAGAACGGTGTTGGTGACATACCAGTGTTATAGCTACTGCTGAGCAGTGCTCACACAGCATCAAGGCTGGTTGCTGTGGAAAGGAGGAGGGGTGGGGGCACATTCGTTATTACGACATTGGTCTTCCGGAGCAACCGCTATGTGTACTGAAGCCGTGCTTCCTGGGAAGTGTCTGGACATCGCCTACTGATAAGAAGTAGGGGATAAGTCCTTTGTTTTCCTCCACTTACGTGTGCAGCTTTTGCTTTATTAAATAGTGTTTATAGTGACCCATGAGGCTTTATTTTTTTCCATCTTGCTTTTTCCCCTCCCTGTCCTACTGAGAAGGGGAGTGATAGAGCGGTTTGGTGGGCACCTGGTGTTCAGCCAAGGTCAGCTGAACACATTTCAATATAGTTTGATGCATGTAATTCTAATGCATACATGTAATAATTCTGAAGTTGTGATTAAAATATTAATGAAACATTTACATGCTGAATTGATTACTGCTTCATGGTATGTCACCAGGGTTCTTGTATACATGACGGGACCTGGAAGTCAGCTGTTTATGGCCTTGCGGATCAGGACAACCTGAGGAAGCTTCGCAAAAAGATAGGATATGCACCTGTTCCAGTAGTTGGTGCAAAACTTAGAAGAAGGTACAAGAAGTATAAGATGTGAAACATGTTGTTTTCTAACCATTCCAGTATTTCTTATATAGACTGTTAACATAGTATTAAATACTAAAAAGATGCATTGAGGACTTCAGTATAATACGAATACATACATGCTTGTTGAGTAGAATTGAACATAAGTTCAGTTTTCCTGATTTGTTGGTATTTTACTGAAAAAAGAACGTGTCCCAGCATTTACTGGGTCTCACAGTTAGTTTATTGCAAGAGACTTCTAGTGACATGGCAAACTTTCTGAGTTTGATTTCAGAAGTGATCAGTAGGATGCAAAAAAGAAATGTGAGGAGAATATTATTTTGATTATCAAATTCATCCTTCTCTAGTGCGTGGACTTTTGAGTTGAGTCAGGGATAAATTTGGAATAATTTGCTTTCAGTGAAGAGAGAGGTTGTCATAAAAATGCTTGTGAAAAATCCCACTATTGGTAGGGCCATTACGATCAGTTTCTTTCCACTTGGGTGAACACTTGAACATTTGTTCTGACTTGTCTTTCATTTGCAGAGGACTTGTGTTCTACAATCAGGAATTCAGACAGTACTCCATTCCATTCATGGGCTCTGATGTTTCTGTTGTGAAACGATCTCAGCGTTATTTGCACACAGAGTTGCAGGAAACACCTGTAAGTTACTGTTATTGGTCTACCCTGTCTTTATTACACAAAGGAAAATTTTGTTAAAAGTGGTGCAGATCTGTGTAGAAGGGTCTCTGCAGCCAGGTAAATAGTAAAGAACTGTGATGGGCTTTTCCTTCTGTAAAGTAGGAGGCTTGTTCTGTGTATCATCTTTGGAAGCTGCTTTATCTGGTGTGGTCCTGGTTGTTCTCGTGCATGGGCCTGTTTCGTACTACTCCCATCCTCTGCCTGGTGAGCTTGCTTGTGGCTGATAGCATAATAGTTCCAAGAGTCTCTTTCTGGGTTCTTGTGCTGTCTGATTTCTGGGTGTATATTTGTAGGCAATGGAAGCCTTGAGTCACAGAAATATTTGAAAAGCAAGCTTCATGATTTTGGGGAATGATAAATAAAATTCTGTTCCCGTGCAGAGGCTTTTTTTTTTTTGTTGGATCAGTAGAGCTTCTAAAAGCATTATAATTGTAGTCTGTGCAACTATAGTCAGGTCAATACAGCATAGTAAACTTTCTGATGAAGAATTCACATGCTGCTCATTTGTATCTGGAGGCTCCTTTGACACTTGGGTCTCTGGTGTGCAGAGTAAAAGCAATGAGAAGTGGTGGTTGTGGAAAAGATGCTTAGTTTTTCTTTTCCATGGTTTCCTGAGAGAAGACCAGCACCAACAATGTGTGAAACAACTGTGTAGAATCACAGGCATCAGTTAAGAGATGAGGTGAGATGGCATTCTAAAAATATACTTGGAAACTACTCAGGAGAAAGGCTTGCCATTGCTATTTCAGAGTTCTAAAGTAAGGCCTCAGTTCGTCCTAGACTAAAGCAAACAGGGGAGGAAAGAAGATCTCAGGAAAGAAGCCTGAAGTCAGATACCAAAACGCATCTTTCTTTAAAGTTTTCCACTCTTGTTTACCATGCTCACTCCCTTGCCGTTCTGTAGTTACATTGTCTTCCCATAATGAATTATGAAGTGAAGCATTATTCAAAGAGTTGTTTAGAACTAAGACAATTGTTTAAGGCGCTATTTAAACAGCTCTCTATTGTATCAAACAATTGCATCTTTATTTGGGGGTAGCTTTATTTTTACAAATTAACGGATGCAAAAATTTTAATATAAATTCTATCACTGAAAATATGGTTTTGCCTCAGGTGCAGTATGGCGCTTACGTGAACATAGGTGGTCTTGGCTCTGTTGTCAAGCTGATGTTTGCTGGCATTTTATTTCTTCTTCTTGTGAAGTTTAGCTTTGGAAGAAAACTTCTGACAAAAGTAAGTGTTCAAACCAGAAAAGAATTATAAGTTTGGAGATGTTTTTTTCCCTTCTAATTTACTGTTGGTTTCCCTCCCTTTCTCCTCTTACATAGTACCCGGAATTTTTCTCTGCTGGACGCTTCACAAAGAAAGGACCAACCCAGAAACAGGTAACTCACTGTTTTCCATCACAATTACTGAATAAATTTGTTATGGTAATGGTGGAATAGTAATCTAGAGTCAACTGCTTAGTCTCAAAGAAACAATTTCTAAATGGACACTGTGTGTGCCTGTTCAGATAGCTTCGAATATTTAAATAATGATGGCTTGTGTTAGTAGATATCAAAGTATGTGGAACCTACACGAGGAAAAAATGGATCATGTTGCTGGGTCTGATGTATTGTCATAGTTTAGCCCCACTTGTGACCAAGCTACGCAGTCTGTCACTCACTCCCCCCATCCTCTGAGGGAATAAGGAGAGATAATAGAACAAAAAAGCTCCAGGCTTGAGAGAGGACAGGGAGAGATCATTGAAGTTACCACTACAGGCAAAAGAGACTCTAGTTCAGGAAAACTGGTTATGTATTACTAAAATGATAATGATGGAAGAATAATGAGGAAGAGAACAAAACCAACTTCCCCCCACCCCTCCCTCTTCCCGGGCTTAATTTGAGCTATCTCAGATAGCTCCTTGCCCCGCCAGAGCTGCACAGGGGGGAATCGGGAATGGAGGTTATGGTCAATTCATCACATGTTGCTTCTTTGTGCTACTCCTTCCTCCTCAGGGTAAGAACTCACACTCCTCCCCTGCTCCAGCATGGAGTCCCTCCCACAGGCTACAGTCCTTGATGAACTGCTCTGGTGTGGTTTTTTTTTCCACAGGGTGCAGTTCATCAGGAAGAGCTGCCCCAGTGTGGGGTCCTCCACAGGCTGCAGGTGGATCTCTGCTCCTCTGTGGGCTGCAGGGTGACAGCCTGCTTCACCCTGGGCTGCATGGGCTGCACCATGGACTGCAGCGGAATCTCAGCCAGGAGCAGCATTACTCCTCCCCTCCTTCTTCACTGACCTTGGCATCTGCAGCCGTTCCTCTCACAGGAAATTATTCACAGTTGGCTCAGGCAGATGCCTCTCGGGTTCCCTTCACATCTCTCTTCACTTGTCTCAGCTTGGCTGGGCGAAGTCTGGCCCAGACACCCACCTGGCGGGAGGCCAGAGGGTAAGGGCTACAAGGCCCACAAGGTTCATGCCTGCCCTTCTCTGCCCTTTCTTCAGCTTCTTCACTTATTCCTCTTTTTATTTTTTTTTTTTCCCCTTCTTAAATATGTTATCACAGGTGTTATCAACTGAACATTCCGTCACCAGTTGGCTCAGCCCTGGCAGAGGCGGGTCCACTCTAGACCTGGCTGAGTCCACCAGACAAAGGGGAAGCTTCTAGCAGCTTCTTGCAGAAGTTGCCACCGTAGCACCACTTCACAAAATAAAACCAACACATTTATTTACATGGATGCCTCTCACCACTCAATCTGTCTGCAAAGGTGATGTCAGAGAGAGACTGAGTAGCAAAAACCCAGGACTGAAAGCACTGACAGAATAAATGGACTTTAGAACAACAACAGTTCCAACCAAGTGCAAGTGATGGACAATGTACATGAGATTGTACCTTTTACGCAATAACTCAAAATAACTACACTCGTGCTTAGGTGGATCATAGTATTTGGCATAGTAGATCAAACAAGCACAAGCAGCAAATAGAAGTATTTTAAGAGAGTTACTGTTTTGGTGATCACACTTGTCTTCTTGTCTACAGATGGATGGAACCTCTTTTACAATGACGTTTTTTGGTGAGGGTTACAGTGAGGGGCAAGATCCTCAGAATGGCAAGCCAAATGTAAAGATCTGCACTGAAGTGAAGGGACCAGGTATGTACGTTAGTAGCAGCGAACTGCTTTTGCCTCACATTTCCTATTATAAAACAGGTTTACTGTTCTCCTGCTATTCCTTTGACCCTTGAGGAGCATTTGTAATATGGACAGAAGTCTTTTACAGAGTATTACCTTGCATACTGGCATTCATTGTGACCTGTTTTTTGAAATAGCCAATTCATTTCCATTCTTGTCATTATCTTCCTTCTGACTTTCCCCATTCCAATTTTCATTTTTGCGAAGTAGAGCACTTAAAGGGA
The DNA here is from genome assembly GCA_009806455.1 of Tetrax tetrax. Taxonomy (NCBI): domain Eukaryota; kingdom Metazoa; phylum Chordata; class Aves; order Otidiformes; family Otididae; genus Tetrax; species Tetrax tetrax. Next base: position 2,987 of record WHYT01016867.1, on the reverse strand, counting down.
GAGTACTTTAAGGATAGTTTTCAGTTGTTAAGAGCCTGGACTTATTACTTGTGTATTTCCAGTCCCCTGTAAGCGCACTTAAACAGATCTGGCATGGTATAATTTCTAGCTATAACGTAATTGAATTCAGTCACTCCTTTGAGGGAAGAGGAGTGAAGTAAACTGAAGTAAAGTTTGGATACAGCAAGAATGTATGTTCAGAAGGGAGTTAATGAAGTATAGCGTCTTTAAATAACTAGAGATGTAGCCAAATGCAATAGCCTCACAGCAAAAGTCTGAACTGAAGCACAGGATGGGGAAAGCTCTTGCTGTAACGGAGAGCCCTCTGTCACTTTGACAGGGTGGTTGTGTGGTTATAGGCCTATATTTGCAGCAATATTTGTCCAGATTAGATCTTAAGGACTTCACTAGCTACTTGGGATGCTTACAAGGTAAAAAAGCTGTTCATAAATGGGGAAGGCTGTTTCATTGTCGAAGCAATTATTCTTCAGCACAACATTATGTTCTACATTTCAACACACTGTACATCATTTGCGTTTTTTGTCAGAGCCTGGCTACGTTGCTACACCAATTGCAATGGTTCAAGCAGCTGTATCTCTTCTGGAAGATGCAGCTTGTCTGCCTAAACAGTAAGTACTTCACCATGCAGAACAGCTTGATCTCCCTTAAAGCTACTGTGTGTGTGTGTGTTTCTTTTTGAAAATACAGATCTTGTAACCCTGTGAATTTCTGGGCTGCCTCACCCCAATGGCTGAATGAGGGAGATACTTTACCACAAGCTGATTTAAAGCCACTTACTCTTCTGCTCAATTTGAAAGGATGTAGTTACAGGTTTCCAGTAATGCTTTTGCAGCGTCTGTTGCATCAGTGTCTATTTTCAGTTAATGGAATGGTTTTCTATTGGGTTTGCTGGATGCAGAAATGAACCTCTGAATATAACCAGCTGTCGTAGTTTAGCCCCGATCTGGACCAGACTACGCAATCTCTCTCTCACTCCCCCCATGCTCCGAGAGAACAGGGAGAGATAATTTAAGAAAAGAGAGATAATTTAAGAAAAACGAGTCGAGGTTTGAGATAAGGATAGGGAGAAATCCTTACCATCACGGGCAAAAACAGACTCGACTTGGGGAAAACTATTCATTTATTACTACAACTAACAGGATAATGAGACAGAGAAACAAGATAACCTCCTCCACCCCTCCCACACATTATCTACCTTCCCCCCAAGCGGCACAGGGGGGAAGAGGGAATGGGGGTCACGGTCAGTCCATTATGCGTTGTTTTACACCGCTGCTTCGCCAGTTGGGGAAAGAACTCCTCACATCCCTCCCCTGCTCCAGTCTGGAGTCCCTCCCATGGGCCACAGTCCTTCTTTAAACTGTTCCAGCGTAGGTTCTCTCTTCCACGGAGTGCAGTCTCCCCCCTTACTAAGCAAAACCACAACACCAGCTTGCCGAATTCCTCGTATGCTCTCCTGTGGGACAAAGCGGCTTTTTTCTGTCTTACGCAGGGAAATAAATCTTTGACTTAAAAAAAAAAAGGTGTCACTTAGTCACAGTACCACTAATGTTTTTTCCTCTTTTGATTTTCATTAACAGGGGTGGTGTATATTCTCCAGGAGCTGCCTTCTCCAAAACAAAACTGATTGATCGCCTCAACAAACGTGGTGTTGAGTTCTCTGTTATTAGCAAGCCTGAAGTCTGAAGTCAAAACATAACCGTATGAACTAACACCTTTCCTGGGTCTGACTCCAATAAAACTCATTTGGCTAGAAAAGCCTCATCATAGAATAGTTTTGCTGTGCTATTGCTTACAGCAGAAACAGAAGAAAAATTGACTTAAAAGTTGTAGTACTATGCTATAGTGAGGAAACTCATGAAGGGCATTGAGTTTTAATTCACAAGCATATTAAATCAGTGACTTACTGGGCACTGGTTCCAGAATTTTCTTGGAGCTCTCTTCCAACCTTAAGATTCTATGATTCTATGCTCCACAGGCTGTGTAAGACTTGACCTACAATGTCTTTTCTAACCTTAAAGATTCTGTGACTTAATGAACCCACTACAGCATCTGCCTCATGATTAACCATGGCCTTTTCACTTCGTCCCATTCCTCAACATTAAAAGCAGGTATGCTCTGGATAACAAGTTCCTCACCAGATGAAGCCAGTAGTTATTCCTCACGCCTGTTTGAGACAGGTGCTATTACACTGTGGTGTTCTCAATTCCAAAGCCTTAGTGCCCACAGTGAAGTAAGAGAGGAGGAGCTGTTTCTCAGAGCTTAAAGAATAGTTTTGGTTTTTTTCTTGGGTTATTATAAAGATCAGCTAACTCTGTACTGTTGTCTTAAGGTATGTAAGGCAACAGCTCCCACCTGCGCAGAGCTATCCTGTGCCATTCTTTGGCCCTCTGCCTGTGTCCACCAGGCGCTCGCAAACTTGTCTACAGGCAAATGCACATGTCTATGGTTAGTTGTTGATGCTGTGCACGGTGCCTTCATGACCTTGCAGTTCTCCTTGCCAGGCATCCTTGCAGGTGTGCAAGCAATCTTTAAGACAAAAGTCCTGTAATTCAGTCTCTCACAGATAGCTGTCTTGAAGACTGGTTAAGTTTCAGGTGCTGCTTCTGAGGTTTGTGCCCTTAAGTGCCCTCTCCTCAAGAACCTAAAGTTGAAAAATGTCAGTTAATGTCTTACTAATTACCAAACTGACTAACTTCAAACTGAGCTAGGTCAAACTGCGGACACCAAAATGCTGCTTTTCCTTTCCAGTCACCACTGAACGTAAAGTTAGAAACACACAACGTACTCTCTACTTCAGGGGCAAGTTTATGCTTTTAAGCGACAGAGAACAGAGTATTCAGTGTCTGCCATCACAGGCTCCATTTCTGGTATTTCTGTTCATCACTAACCCTTTGCCACCACCTGGCAATAAAAGTGAGCAGTTTTGCAATACAAGCTGTATACACAACTGGCAGTGCTCACCACAT
>WHYT01016866.1:533113-564485 GCA_009806455.1 Tetrax tetrax | reverse complement strand
CTCCATTTTCAGAAAAACTGCCTGGGGACTCTCAGGTGCTGGTCAAGACAGAATCCCTACCACCACAAATCAAATACTCTTTCTCTGTCAACTCCCGGTGAGGGTTTGCCCATTTCTAAAGACAGGCACTCAGTAAACACTGAGTAACTTAACAAAATTGTTTGTTAAGGAATTCTTTGCAGTATCTTCTGAGGCCTCAGAGGCTGACAGAGACTTCAAAGTAAACTCCAAAGGACGGATAAAGGTGTTGCTAACTCTCACTGAATGTCATCCATCTCTTAAAATATAGGTTAGATCAAGTAGTATGGTCGTGTCTGGGGGATGAGATGTCAGCTTGGTTTAATCAGCTGTGAAAACAACAAGGCTCATTTTATTCCATTTTTTGACAATGCTTTTGAGACCTAATTGCACAGAGCCTACATGCCAAAAATCCTGGTGTCTCACATTTCTGTGAGCCCATTTGTTTCAGTTCCTGACTCCTGTCCTAATTTGAGACTACATCTCTCAAAGACAGTACATAAACAGACAGATTACCATGCCTCTTCCAGAAAGTAACCTGTCAGCTGAGCTCTGTTTAAAGAACAAAAAGCCCTTGCAGACAGTCTGTGCCTACAGATACATTGAACCAGATGCTGTTTTTCCAGTGAATGGCTGAGACTGTGAGACCGTCTTACATTGTTGGATGTTTTCCTTCCTCGTGATGATTATGGGTATTGGTGCCCTGTTTTACCATACATGTAAATGTCAAGGCTGACAGCTACTGAGAAAGCATTCTGGAATGTGTGAATATATTTAGTTTCTAAAACTGATGAAAAGCAATACTTTTTTACACAACCTATGATTAACCTGGGGAATTCAGTACTACACAATATCAATGAGGCTAAATGCTTTGCTGTTCCAAACTAAGGTTTTGGTTTTTTTTTTTTTTCTGTAAACATTAAGGTCTTTGTTTGGTGCACGTGCAGCAGCTGACACTACACCAAAGCTGAGACTCCATGGTCCTATCACCATGCAGATGGGCAAGTAAATAAAAAACTATAGCTGTGCTTTCCATAACACAACAATGACAAATTTTTCTGAACCTTCTTAGTAGTTCTAGTGCTGTATAGCTATTGCAAAGAGGAGCTTGTCAGAAACATAACATCTGTGTTCTTGTGTATGGGAAATGCCAGTGCTATGACACTGAGCCACTTTGCAGAACATACCAGTTTCATTCCATTTTTTTTTTGCAAAACTCATGGTCCAAAAGGGGATGAACACTTTTTAAAAATTATTTTTATTGAACCCATTACAAAAGAAGAATCCAGGGTGCGAGCAACTCTGTTAAACTTTACAGTCTCCAAGTGGTAATCCAATAATTAACTGCTAGAGGTCACTGAAAACAATCTTCAGCCATATCCTTACAAAATTATTTGTTAAGGAATTCTTTGCAGTATCTTCTGAGGCCTCAGAGGCTGACAGAGACTTCAAAGTTAATTCAGTCATCAAGAGTGCCAGTTCCTAGGCCTTGCATTTTTTTTTTTTGTCTTATAGTCAATATAATTCACCCAGAGCCAAAATAACCACTGTGTTCTCCACAGTTTCCAGGGGGATTTTCTGCAATGGGATTTTAATCTGGGGTAAGTGTACAGTCCGTTCAACACTAAGCACTTCAGAAATATCTGAAAATTGTATTTCTTCAAGTAAGATCTTTCTGAACTTTATTATCTCTAACACATTGTTCAAAGAATTGTATTGGAATAGTGGATCCCCTGAATAGGGCACTTGTAATAACTCTGCCAGTGACAAATTGCTTCTACTGCCACATATAATGAGTTCAGAGCCTGCTGACCCGCAGCTGGTCATCTGTTTCCTTCTTCTTTATGGTTTAATGTACATGTGAAGTCTGCCAGTGAGAATTTGCCCAATAGCAGATGGATCACTAGCAAAATGAAAGCAGGAAATTCCGTAAGGCTGCTTAAAGGAGAAGCATTTTGATGCTTCAGAAATGCTTTGGGCACAGCGATTTCCCATTAAGTCCATTGAGGAACAGTGTTTGCTTGGAGCAAGAAATTTCTGTGAGAGGGCTGCCTCAGTGTTCATTCATCAGTACCCAGGAAAGTATCATCCTGGACGCCTCTGAGCTGTCTGACAATACAAATTCTATAAATATCAGAAACCCTGAAACAGCTGTTAGTGCACAACAACCTTTAGTGAGATCCCAGCTAACAGCTGTTGAATTGAACACTAAAGGAGAATTTAAAGATCATCACAGTCAAAGCCACCCTTTCACTGACTGAAGCCTCTGGCTCATCTATCTAGTTGATTCAGGACAGAAAAATAAATTCTGTTTGTGCCTTATTAAACATGCTGAAATATTAATCAATAATGCCCCAAAGGATGTTGAATTGCTTCAGCATACTGCATGATTTAAGTTAAACACTCCTATACTCTGTTTAAAAAGAGTGCCCATTGTCGTAGTTTAGCCCCGCTCAGGACCAAGCTATGCAGTTTTTCACTCACTCCCTCCAACCCTCCAAGGGAATCGGGGAGAGAAATATAACAAAAAGGCTCGAGGTTTGAGATAAGGAAAGGGAGAGATCATTCAAGTTACTGTAACAAGCAAACAGACTCGACTTGGGGAAAACCATTCATTTATTATTATTAATAAAACCAAAGCAGGATAATGAAAGAGAAAAAAAACAACTTCCCCTCACTCCTCCTGTCTTCCTGGGCTTAACTTCCTTTTAATTATCTCTACCTCCTTCCCCCCTACCCTGAGCGGCACAGGGGGGAATAAGGAATTGAGAGTTATGGTCAGTTCATCACTTGTTGCTTTGTGCTGCTGCTTTCTCCTCTGGGGAAGAACTCCTCACATTCCTCTCCTGTTGTAGCGTGAGGTCCCTCTCACGGGCCACAGTCCTTCATGAACTGCTGCAGCGTGGGCTCCTTTTCTACGGAGTGCAGTCCCTCCAGGACAGCTGCCCCAGCGGGCCCTCCACAGGCCACAGCCTCCTTCAGGCCTCCACCTGCCCCAACGTGGGGTCCTCCATGGGCTGCAGGTGGATCTCTGCTCCTCCGTGGACCTCCATAGGCTGCAAGGGGACAACCTGCCCCACCATGGTCTTCACCACAGGCTGCACGGTAGTCTTGTCAGGAGCAACATTACTCCTCCCCCTCCTTCTTCACTGACCTTGGCGTCTGCAGCCATTCCTCTGCCTTGGAAGCAGAAGCTATTTCTCTCCATAAAATGAAGTCTGCACAAACTCATGTTTATGGTCACCTTTCTGAGTGATTCAGAGTTTGCAGAGTGCCTCTGCAAACACTTTTTTAAGATCTCAACAGCAAGATACTGAAATGAAACCAAAACATCAGTGTGGCTCTCTTTCCTTTATGGGATATGAGATAAGTTGCAGGAGGAGAGATACACCACTGGCAGCAAAATTCCTCTGGGTACCACCCTAATAATAATGCAGGCTAATGAAGGGCCATGGCCTACATTCATGTTCTGGGACTGCAAGGTCCCCTTTGCTCAGCGGTACGTGCTGCAGTTGATATGCGCGTTGCACACTGAACATGGTTTCTCCCCTCTCCTTCCGTATGTCAGGCTTTGCATTTTTGCACCAAGCTGTGGTCAGTGAATCAAAAATCCAGGTGCTGCAGGGCAAGGAGTTAGACTGGGGGGCTGCTGCTCTCCCTGGCATCATGGATAGTGGCAAAGCCTCAGCAGAAAGCTGAGGTGGCCCTCCCTTAGCTTTGTCTGGCAGTGATTTTGACAATGATAGAGTATTCGCAGGGGGCTGACATCCCTAAATGCAACATCTAGTGCCATTTGAGATGGGCTAAGGATCCGAGACATCTACACATAGCTGCTAGAAAGGCCTACAAAGATCCTCACCTTTCCACAAAAGTAGCTGGAGGTCAGGGAAAATAACCTGGAGCTTCTGACTTAGCACCAGTGTTAAACACCTCGTGTGGCTTCGTATGCTTCAGTGGCCATCCTGTGTGACATGAGTGGGGACTCCTCCCTCATCTCAGAGCTGTTGCTTCAGGGGGCATGGGTGGCACAGTGCTGTGCACACACCTCGCCTTCTGAAGGTTGGTTCACCTGTGGGCACACTGAACCATGACTGCATGTTCAAAACTACTGGAGTCTTCAGTGGGAAGACTGGAACATTCTTCTGGAAATGGTTCTCTAGGTCTGACCCTAGTAGGGCTGAAAAACAATCAGGGTTTCTACTACAGCCTCTGTCTGGTCCTTTTACCTTTAGGGCCGCTGTGGAGACCAGAGATCTCCTGGCACAACCCTGCTATGCCATATCCCAAGGACAGTCCATGGGCTCGCAGGCTGGCTTATTCCCTGAGCACCAGAGCACTTGGGAACCACTTGGGAGCCCCTTGAGAAAGGCTCCCAGCCAGTCTTCACTCCTGCCACCCCACAGCTCAATCAGGCAGGTGACAACAAAGCTGGGATTCGTCATTCTTCCAGCAGTCTGGCTAAACATCGGCAGCAACTAGGAATCTCCAAGAGCCTTGATGCTGGCAAGATGAAATGTTGTTCATCTCTAAATGACATTTGAATTCAGAGATTATAGATCTTCCTCTGGAGTCTGAAAGTATACTGAAAATAGAATCATCTTTGTGAAACAGAAAGTCATTCTCCCAGCCAGTTCCAGTTGTCAGGACTCGCTCCTTCTCAAAATGAGGCCATCTATCATGGAGACAGGCATCTAACTTTAACACAGATTTGAAACTGTTGGCAGTTTCAAAATCCCAGCAACACCCCAACTGTTCTCAGGCTCACACGGAGGGGCCGCATCTGCTCAAAGTAAAAAATCTGATTTTACATGAGTCACACATCAACTCACTCTATGTAAAGCCTCTGTAAAAGCAATGCCAAAAAAAGAGCTGTCTGTGTGCCAGCAATGCCATGTTTACATTAAAGCCTGTCAAATACAGCCCTAAAAACACTACATAAATAGGTGGAAATATTGAATGTACTACTGCATCATAAAATTGAAAGTGTTAAACTATTACAGATGGCTAATATGCATTATCTTCCTCACCCATGAAAGTGAGGACTTCTCTTCATCAGGCAGAGGCATTGTCCTCCCGACAGCCATGGCTCCTGCCGGAGAAGGGGGCTGTCATGAGGAAGCCTGCTCTGCAGCTGGAGCCGTCCTCTCCCCACATGACCCTGCTAGTCTGCTGTCCCATTTGACAGCTTGGTGCTAAAACAGAATCTGCAAACTGTAAAAAATTGGCGTAACTGTATATCAGGGCTAGAAACTAATCTGGTTCCCTGTCTTAAGTATGTTGCCATTTCAGAGCCTTCATGATATTTGTCATGCAACTCTTTCTAAGAGTGAAGAATTACTATTCACTCCTCACTTTACAAATTGGAAACTGAAGTAGACACAGAGTTAGTGATTTCCCCAAATAACAGAGGTGGTCAATGTTACTTCTCTTTCTGTGTTTGTTTGGGTTGGCTTTTTTTTTTTTCTAACATGCTACAAATCTTCCTGGCTACCTCAGATTCACACAACAGGTGTGGCCAATATTTGAATATGAGCATATCAGTGTCTCAGTGGCCTTCCCTAGCACCTGGTGAAAGAACACCAAGTTCTGGAGTCTGGGCTGAAAGAGCATGAAATACGCTGCTGTTTCTACCCGATTTAAAGTCTCTTGTGTGCTTGATTGGTGTGTTCTGCTCACATGCTCAGGCTTGACTCCATTGACAGATACCAAGTCAGGAAAGACTTTTCTTGTAATCAGTTTGGCAATAACTGTTGTATTTTTTTCTCCATTTTTTGCCTTACATACTATAAATTATGCTACACCGACCATTTCTTGGGACAATGTTGATTCATATTTGTGACTATCCTGAATGCTGCTGCAGGAATCATTTTCCCAGCTGATGGCTGTGATTGCCTTTCTTGGATTCTCCCACTAGAGGGGCTCCCTCACTCCTTTTCGTGGAGGTTGCAAACATCCACCGCTCATTCCTCTGCCTGTAAATCCCCATCCTTCCCATCACTGCCATTCAGCAGCTGGATATTGATATCCATCTCTGATTCATCCAGGAAGGTCACTGCTGTCATCATTTTTCTGAATTTCCAATTCAGCATCTTCATATTTTCTCCTACATAGGCATGTCTGGGACAGTGAAATGGAAATTCCCATCAGTGTCTCTAAGACTGGCTATTTTACCCTTCCAAATCCTTGCATTAAATTCTCTTTTGCTCTCATGTCTGGAAAAAGCACTCAAGAGAGGTTTGACTGCTGAGGTGCTGATATTACTGCCTCACACACCACCCAACTCTTTTCATAGCACATGCTTCCTTCTCTGTACAGCTTGGTCTGTCATCATGTCGTAGCCTCTCTGGGGACGGGACTGTCTATTATTCTGTGCTCATACAACACCTAAGATGGTGTGATCCTGGTGGATAGCTGAGGTTATTGGTAACCTGCAGTAAGCCGCTCCCTGCCTGAAGGTGTCTCAGGCTGGAGGGGCAGAACCAGCCAGCAGATATATGGGAGACAGTGAGGGACAGGAAGATGACCAGAGCCCAGAGTCTTGCTTTGACTGGCCTTGTGCCTTCCCACTCTTATCCTGATGCCCACTCTCAGAAACCTCTCTAATGCCCTGCCAAGCTTTCCTCACCCCTTTTCCTGACACCCTCCTCACTTCATGGACCACACATCTTTGATCACTTTGTTCTGCCCATGGGTTTTCGGGATGTCTCTGGCACAACCTCGCACCCAGCACAACCTGGCCATGTAACTACACCTAGAAAAACCCCAGGTGGGCACACAGCTGAGTGGGCAACATTTTAAAAGCAAAACGCTCTTTCCAAAACTGAAATTGAGTTTGAGAAGCAGGCTCGAAAAATTTAATTGGTAGTTTAAATATTTGTGTTTCTTTATGTCTTTACTGTGTTTCACACCACGGGGAATAGAAGTGGATGAATTTGTCTGCTCACCTGCCTACATTCTGCTTAAGATTCTGTTCCATTTTCTTGATTACTACAATAAGTAATTTTTTTCAGGACATCATCTCTTTCCTTCTGCAAAATCTTATCTGGGTTGATTTCAAGGAGCTGCTATGTTGTCTGGGATTTATAGATGTGTGATAATCCCACTTGAACAAAAAAAAAATTATACTCCATACATGTTCAGTCACATTGACTCTCTCAGTGGATATTTTGCATCCTGGGTTCGTGTATACCCATAATAATATGCAACTTACTGCTGTGTAAAATACACACTAGGCAGCCAATGCTTTCTGGAAATTCTTGGACTCATCCTACATGGGCTGTCGCTCTATTCATGAACATATGTCTGATGTTTCCCAGAAACTCTGCAGTTAAGGACATGTGCTGTCATTGCCAGGGTAATCCCTAAACGCAAACACAATAGTACACATGGTAAATTCTCCTATTACATCTTACTTTAATGAGTTTAGTGAATTTTGTGATGCATGGACACATCAATTTAACATCTTAGAAAGGGGGAAAACTTTGTGTACAGAACAGATTACCTTTAATGTATATTTCAGTGTTTTTCCTCTGCATTTCTTCTATAATTGAAAAGTTTTAATTATTTAATCTGTTTACAGTTTTCCAATAAGATCCCTAGCAAAGGCAAAATCAGTTAAGCCATGAAAATCAACGACTAAGGGCTAAAATCTGTTTCTGTCAGCTGGCAGAAAACAAGCAGAAAACCAGTTCTTGATGACTGCCTAGTCTTTGACACGCAGCGTGACAATGAATCAACCTTTGCATGCCTCACTATTCAAATATACCCCTGTAGACTCAATACAAGGAAGAAAAGATGGAAAAGTCTCATCGCCTCCAAGTACCCACAAGGTGGTGCCATTCCATAATTTTAGGAGAGACTGCACCAAGGCACTAGGGAAGAGAAGTCACGATCCAGCTCCACTGATTAATTACCATCTATTGCACAAGCAACTCATTTTTCTAAACCATAGGCCAAGCAAGCATCACCCCAAAAGCAACTTGCACTCAATCAGTCCAAAATATAATCTCAAGGATTTCTGGCTGCTGCCTTGTGTCTCCTCCAGCCTCTTCCCTGTTGCAGGGTTGTGTCCAGCTCTGCACGCAGACTTTCTTCCATACGAGATGGCTCTCCAGCATAATAAATCTCACAGTGAAGACTGCCTCCCTATTAGCATGCCTCTGTGTTAAATAGAGCTCACCTTCAATGTCATGGCCCCCGAATAGTTTGCTTTGAATAGGCTAATAGGCATGGGTACCCTGGCAAGGGTAACTGTCAGCCCCATGATAATTCCACTTCCAGTACAGAGATTGCTTGTCCTTTCTGCATCATCATCTCTTGCTCACAGGACAATCACTCTCCTCCATTAGCGACAAACTCAGGATAACTGAGCCAACAGTGAAGAACCCTTTATTTCCATATTAGCAGGACATCACCAGCTATACTCCACATCAATTTTCCCACCCACATGGAGATGACCAGCTTATTTTCTAGTAGGTCTTGAATGAACGGAAGAGTCTGAGGACTCAGAGGCTTTCTGCCAGTGTCAGATTCAGACAGGTGGCTTTAGAAGCGTACCACTCCCTCAGGCCCAGCCTGAATCCCTTGCTCTAGCAAAGCTCCTCTTGAGATTGGGGTGAGCTTTTGAAGGGTTCAGCTGGTTGTTCCTAACTTGCAGGTTGTCTCCTTCCCTTCAGACCCTGTTCTTTGCTGAATGTAAACTGCCTGCAAGATCAGGGACTTCTAAATCATGTAAACAGCATGTGTCAACCAGACACTAAAATTGTTGCTTGAGGATGCATTCTGACTGTCCTCATAAACACAAACACCAGAGTAGCAGAGCAAGAAGCCAAAGCAATCTTTCAGAGAGAATTACAGCTCTCTTTTGCAGCTCTTTAACAGATTAAGTTGCTTTTTTCCCCAGTCAACTTCATCGGCGGCACTATTCATAATCCTAATGAAATTCAGATGATAATCCAGCTGGGGGTCCTGATAGCTCCTCTGCCTGTGGCTGTTCCTGACTCTGTGGCCTGGAGAAATGCAGAGGAAAATTGTATTAGCATGTCTTTCAAAGGCAAGGAATTAAACTCGTGAACATTGCTGTCTAAAGTGTGTCAGTAAATCATATGTTTACCATTAAGCAATTGCCAGAACAACGCAGGTAAATGAGCAGGAAAATTGTCACTTATAGCCTCAGTTACTCCTAGTTGCTGTTTATTGGTAGAGTGCCATAAAGATGAAGGAGAAGGAAACAGAAGACAGGATAGAACCTCTAAAGCTGACGTTGAAATGAAGCATGAGGAGTCACATGCTGCAGGGAACAAAGAGACAGAAAAGCAGAATATAGCATTTGTCTTACTCGTGTATTTTTGTCCTCTCTTTTGTTATCGCTTCTGTAGAGATCTATAAAATCATGAAGGGCAGGGGGATGATAAATCCTATACAATTGTTCATTGTGCTTTCTTGTAAGAGAACAAGAAATGAAACTAGCAACTAGCAAGCTCTCCACAAGCAGAAGGAAGTGGTTCTTCACACATTGTGCAAGAAATCTGTAAAATTCCTTGCTGGAGGAGATTGTGAATACAGAGCTTTACAAAGATTCAAAAAGCAATTGGACAACTTAATGGAGGGAAAGAACCCATGAGGGGCTTTTAACAGCACCTCCTTACTCAGAAAGCTTGTAAGCTGCTGGGTAGGAGGAAGGCAGCCAGGGTTATGAGAAGTTATTTATTCTGGATCTCTTGGTGGTGGTGGGGCCACACCTGGCAGCTGTGTCTGCCCTCAGCTCCCTTTCCTGAATCAAGTGAGATGTGGAGTAACTGGCAGGGCCCAGTGGGGGCTACTGGTGTGTTCAGGGGTCCACAGGACATACCCTCATGGAGAGGTGGAGGGAGCTGGGCTTGCTTAGGCTGCAAAGAGGTGTCTGAGAGGTGAGCTAGTGGTGGCCTACAACCCCTAATAGAGAGATACAAAGACGGCAGATACTTCTCAGCAGGAGCAGACAATACAAGAGGTGGTGGCCACAGTTTGCTGTTTGGGAGGCCCAGGCTGGACTTTAGGGAAGACGTTTTCACCAGGAGACCTGCAGAGGGGACTTCCAGCCAACATTTCCATGATTCTATGAGTAACAGCTTGAAAAGTGAACACTTGCATTTTGCAGGACCCCCAAAAAGTGGCGGGGCCTTTCTGAGACAAAATCTGGAGAAAGATAATATATCTAACACGATAGTTGAGGGCACCTCCTCCTTATTTTCCCCCTTTTTGTACTCACATTATTACAGGTTTCCAGTGAGACAGTCTATTATTTACGTACCTCATTAAAAGGACCATTCTCAGTGTCACTGGGATGACACTGTTCTTTTTTTGTATTTTAATGGAAGTGATGCAGTCACATCATGTTCCAGTAAATAGGCCCTGACCTCCAACAGTAGCTGTGTGTGAAATAATTGAGACCCTGCTAGGAAGCTGGGTGCCTGTCATCTCAGCCTCCCCTGGTCAGGAATTCACAGGCTATTTTGGGCCCAGTTCCAGTTCAGCATGAATGAACTGGTCAAGCTGTGGTCCTACAGCGGCCCACTATTCACCATATTAACATTATGTTCATAAAATACAGGGGTACCAATTGGAGTACCCAACCCTCTCATGCTAGCTGAGACACAGACTCAGAGCAAAATGGCCAACATGCTCCCAAAGAGTCTTCAAGACAGAGAAAAAAACTGAGCACAGGCTGGCTAGGAGCTAAAAGCAGGAGCTAGCACACAAGCAAACATGAGAGTGGCAAATGGCAGCCTATGTGCTGCCAACTTTTGTTTAAGCATTTGGGCTTCCTGAGAAGGATTTCAATAGCAAGTGAGATACAGGGGTGTGCTGCAGGAGCTCCTCCCAGACACAGAGAGCTCTGTGAGACTCTGTTTGTTGAGGAAAGTATAACAAGCGAGGGAAAAAGAGCAAAACAGGATGATATGAAGATCTGTTTGCTCAGAGCCTTGTCCAGCCTAGCCTTGAATGTTTCCAGGGATGGGGCATCCACCACCTCTCTGGGCAACCTGTTCCAGTGTTGCGTGACTCTCATTGTAAAAAAATTTTTCCTTATATCAACTCTGAATCTACCTCCCTCTATTTTAAAATCATTATGCCTTGTCCTGTCACAACAGGCCCTGCTAAAAAGTTCCGATCCATTCTCTACCCAGCCTGTATTTGTGCCTGGGATTGCCCCATTCCATATGCAGGACCTTGCACTTGGCCTGGTTGAACTTCATGAGGTTTGCGTGGGCCCATCTCACCAGCCTGTCAAGGTCCCCCTTGATGGCATCCCTTCCCTCCAGCGTGTCAACTGCACCACAGAGCTTAGTATCCTCGGTGAACTTGCTGAGAGTGCACTCAATCCCAGTGTCCATGTCACCTACAAAGATGTTAAACAGGGACAGTCCTAATACAGACCCCTGAGGAATGCCACTTATCACTGGTCTCCACTTGGACATCGAACTGTTGACCACAACTCTTTGAGTGCGCCCATCCAGCCAATTCTTTATCCGTTGAGCAGTCCATCCATCAAATCCATGTCTCTCCAGTTTACAGACAAGGATGGTGTGCGGGACAGTGTCCATTTTGTGGACTCACAGCAATTAGCAACTAGAAGATATCATATGTTCCCTTTACTGTCTGTTAGGATGAGACCTATTTCTGTCTGAAGTGTCGCAACTGACTTCAGATAACGGTGTCCTGGAGATTAAATACTTCATAACCCTGGAACATCCCAGAGCTTTCCTTATATACCTGCCTCAACCTGACTGAATGAGATGTTAGAATATGGGAAAAGCAGGGAGCTTTTCAGAGGAAAATATTTATGAGCAAATACACTGAAAATGAAGAATCTCTCCCTGCTTCTGCCCTGACTGTTGCAGGATAGCTTTTGGCATATTTGATAGCAAGTGTTTTGTCCAGCCAGGTTTTATATTATCTAGTATTTATATTGAGATGATTCTACATTTCTCTGAGATCCTGCTGTGCTGTAGTTTCCTTGATATTATTCTTTATTTGCATTCATCTCATGAGGACAGATGAGATCAAGTTAAATTGTGCACCCAAAATTTGAAGACGTGATAATTTTGGACCTGAGGTTCCCCAGGCCAAGTAGCCCTGCTCTAGATCAAATGTTAGATTTCCTTAATGTCCCATGATGCTCAGATCTAAGGGCCTTGAGCCTGCTTCTGCATTAATGTGTCATTTCTCTTTATTACAGCTTTCCTGTGCCAGTGCAAAAACTTTAATGGAGGAGCCACAGGCTACCACTTGCAGCCGCAGTCCTGCTGTCTGAGGAGCAATCAATCAGACGGCAGTGGAACATCACATCTCATATTCTGGACAGGCAGGCTCTTCAAAATGTTTTCCAAGAAAATTATCTGCACAGAGTTCTGTAAAAATCTAATTCTACACCATTAACCAATAGCTTATAACCAGCCCAGAAAAAAAAAATTCAGGTATAATAGCCCTATGACAAATGTGCTAACACTTAGTCAATTCATTTATCTATCCACTAAATGGATGCTTTAAACCCAACAGCCTCACCCTTTAACCTCCCTGGTTAATGTTTCCAGATGACATGCCAAATGTATCCATTTTATAAAACCATATTAAAATTAGAAATAAGAAAAGTCTGGTGGGTCATCTTGGTTAAGCAGGATTGTTTCATAAAGAATAATACTGAAATTATATTAACAGAGCTTCAAGAGCTTTTTGACATGAAAAGGACTGATACTCATTCTCCATTTTGCTTCAGCCAATTTGCTTATTATCTGCATCTCAGCTCAGAGTCCCAGTTTTGTACTGAGGTACCCATTGTACAAATTTAGAAGAGAAAGGTGGCCCATGGGCCAGCAAGTCAGCCCAGGGTGAGATATAAGACAATAGAGATGCTACCTCACAGGTCAGCCATGCTCAAAGTAGTGGGTCAGAGCTGAGTTACACACTTGGCAGTGTGTTTCGCCACTGGTCTAATTCTCACTGAGTTTTCCACAAAGCTTATGACAGAAGAATTTTAGGAAGGAATTTATAGGATGACCTTGAAGGTGATGCTATGGTGTTTAAATGGAGGAGCTCCTTTGCTGTACGGTGCGGAGTGGAAAAAACAACAAGTCAACAAGATTGATCCTTTATTAAATGGAGTCATCTGGATTGCATGAAGAGAGGTCACAAAAGGCCTTAGAAGCAAAGGTAAGAAATTTGGTTTTGGTGCTGCTGACAGAGGAATTTGCAAAGCAGTGACAGGGGATGGTGATGGTGTTCAGTGCTTTGCTATCTCCCCTCTCTGCCTTTGCACGGCATCCCACCCAAGTGACCCACACTCTCTCTGTTCAATAGGCCCCAACAGACTGTTCTTTTGAGTAGCCTCTTAGATGGGCTGGCATGTTCCTACCCAAACTATGAAGATTTTGCCTTACAAACTCATTGGCCATAAGCATTGCTGTGTTGTGTCAAACCATCCAGCTTACTATCCTGTCCCAAACAGTGGCAAAAAAACCCCAGATGCTTGGGGAGGGTTTAGGGGAATAAGCTGCTATTAGACATCCAACTGCTATTATATGCGTACCCTCTCTGCACTTGTTTTCGTTACTACTTACAAGAACAGAAAGAAGCAGAGATATGCAGGGATGAAGAGGGTAGATCAGTCAACCTGCTGTGGCTGTGCAAAAACACAGGAGTGTTGCAAGGGATCTGGAATTGGAGTTCCCTTAACCCGTGTCTGCTCCTTAGCTTTTCATTAGCATGTCAGAAATCTGTAAAAGACTAGAATCAGGAGAGATCCCCATTCTGAATGTATTAGAGAATTAGGATATTCAAAACCATTGAGGCTATCAGATTTACAACCCAGGAAAGTCACTGGGACACAGGAGAGCAGCTTCTGAGAACTTGGCCAGCTGTAGTCAGTCAGAGGCTGGATGAACTTCAGGCAGGATGCAGATCAGAGAACAAGAATGAGAACGGAACACCCATTAGAAAGAAAATGTATCGCAAATAATAGGTTTGCCTAAGAAGACAGTGGAATATTTGCCATTTGAGATATTTAAAATATGCTTAGGGTGATCTAGAAGTATTTGCTCCTGCCTCAGCCTAGGAGGTGGAAGATGGTGATGACCTGAGCTGGCTTTTGACCCTTCATTGTCTGATTCTCTGGTATCAAATAATAACTTTCTGTGTGAACAACATGTCATTGAGAAATGAGACTTTTCTTTTCCCGGGGGGTCTTAATGCCCTGTGGCAGCTGATGCAACCAAACCATTTTTATTGCAGTCTGCTGTGGGGACTTGTGGTCAGCCATTTGAATGCAAGCCGCCCTCACTGAACTTACACAGACAAATATTTACCTGCAGCAGAGCACAGGTAACTGTAGCTGCAGGCTCCTCTTTATTTATAGCTCACTAGCGCAGGCAAGCTGCAGTCTGCCTGTCTTTGGTCACCTGCTCATACCTGAGGTTAACGCACGAGTAAGCAGGAACTTCCTAAAGGCTAAACTGTATTTGCAGAAAATACCACTTTATCACAGTCACTGCTGTGGACAGATATAAAGGAATTGCTACAGACATCTGAAGGCTAAGGCTGCTTATCTGATGGTGTGAGGTCAGAGAGGGACTAATAGGGGTATGTGTTTATAATAATAATTGTGATTGCTTTGCAAAAAGACATTCCTCAAAGGGTTTCTTCAAAATACTGTCAGGTCAAAATACAGATTCTTGAGAAAAGGAGGGTTTTAATAATGTAGCATCTCCTATCAGGATACTTTTAATCAACCAAACACAAAATAGCTGTGAGAAACATTCTTAGAGAGAGCAAGCTTATCAGATGTCATCTTGCAGGGTTAAGCTGATTAGTGCAATGGTTTAGGAAGGAAATTCTCCCTAGCAGGCACAGTTAGTACCCACTGGTAGCTGAGGTCTACCCAGCCTTCATGGCTGGGCGCAAGCTGTGGTGGACCCAGAGCCAAGCGAGGGCTGACAGGACAGCCGGTGCTCATGTCCAGTTGGCTGCTACCTTTCTCAATTAAAAAGCTGGGTTATCTCTGCCTTCCTCTGCATCAGGCCACCTGGCTCTCTGCAGAGGGAAGTACCTACTGTCCCACTGTCAAGTTTGGCTGACCTTGGCCAATGGGTTCCAGATTTGCTGGGGAACAACCAAAGGGGAAACAGATGGACAAACAGCGTGAGAGCGTAAGCTTCGTTTCCTCAGAAAACCAGGCTTCACTGTCCTTCTTGGTTTAGAATAGAAAATATGGACTCACATGCAATTGCTTGCTACAGCCTCATGTCTCTTTTGGCTCAAAGCCATGAAAGCCCTATGAAATATTGCTATACCCGTCACTCCTAGCTATGGCAATGGAAGTGTTCTCCTCCATGAATTCTAGTTGCATTGTCCAGAACTCTGCTACAGGACATATCTCCTCCTTCTGCACCATCCTCGTCGAGTCTGACTCCAGCCCTGAAGATCACAGCCACTCTGCTTCTCTACTACACAGAGGGATCATCTCTGAGAGAAGATAACTCAGTTGTAGCTGGAATACAACTGTGGATTATATTGTAGCCAAGTGCTGTACACATGTAACAAGCACCACAAACTTTTCTCAGTAATAAATATTGATAACGTATGTCATATGATAATTAATTATGCAATAAACATTCATCATAATATCCCTACAAAATGTCATAAAGAGAGGAATCTAAATGAATATCTCATTGACCCAAAACAGTTTGGGCTTCTCTCTGGATGTTAGCTCTTATCAGTTCCTAAACAATGCAGATTCACCAGCAGCATCCGACCTTTGGAGCCAAACAGGTTGGTCAGTAAGACAAGGGCTGTAAGTAGAGAGAGTTCCTAGGTTCACAGCAGCTTGTAAGGTGAAGTGGACTCAGTGGGAGAGGGGTCTAACTGTGAGTGGTAGATGCTGAAAGAGCGAGGCAGTCAAAGTAGGCAGGGAGCACATTTTGGAGCAGGTTGATGGGCCTGCCTTTCAAAAAAACAAGGCTCAGGCCTAAGAGCTGCAAATTTCTGCACAACTTGCACTACACCAAGGAATTCAGGTTTTAAGAGGATCCTTTGAAACAGATGCTTTCCTGGCTCCCTGTAAGCAGTACCCTGGCTGCCTGCTCCTTGCAGTGACTAATACATGTACTTGGCCTGAATTCTCCATAGTTCTCCCTGTCCCCAGCACAGCTGCCTTCCAGTCTTGGACAAAGCGAGTTTCGGTGGGCCAAGTGGAGGTGAGGAACCAGTGCAAAACAGACAGGAGCAGTCCTGTGACCAGCTGAAGGGATAAGGCAAGTCGGTTCATTATTTCTCTCCTGTGTGCATGTGGAAGCAATGCAAACTCTGGCATAGCCCTGGACTATGTTATTCATCAGAAGTCACGTTATGGTAGGACTTGGCAACCAGCCAGTTCCATTGAGTGTTTCCTTCTTACAGCCACCATCATTTCATCTTCTCTGTAAACATCTGCAAACTATGCTCCTTTAAATCCCACCTTTGAACTCCTCTTTGCAGAGGAACTGTCTCACCCCACAGCCTCTGATGTGATCTGCCCTTATCTCATTCTCTCTTTTTTAATTCCTTTTGCTTCCCTCTCTGAAATAAAGGATGCTAGATCTAAACATGATTCTTGAATGCTGTTTACTCCCAATCTGTGTTGTTTCCATTTCTATGCCTGCAAATACAAGCTACTGTTGGAGCTCAATCTGAAAGAAAATATCCCAGCATATGGTCGGCAAATGCAGCATGCTCAGCTCTTGTCTCTAAATCCTGTTTCCCAGTACTTCTTCAGGGAATCAACACTAATTAAACGTGCCAGTGTAGTTCATTGAATTTGGAGGATCTGCAGATCATCCTTCAGAAAAGTGGAAGCATGAAAAAATAACTGAGTAACCGTTCACCGTATGGTACAAACTGCAATTACGCTTTGAAATTATTAAAACACAGTAAGAGATACCTCAGCTACTCCTGTACCTTTTAATCCTTTTGCGAACAGCAGTTGGCATTTGGATAAACATCTGCTAGAAGTGTGAGTGAGAGCCACCAAATTCATATCTGAGTGCAAAACTTCTTCAGGGTTTCCCAGGATTTATAATCAAACACTCTCAGACATTGATGCTGATCCTATTTCTTCAAGCCGACATTTATTTTCCCTCTGGATGGTGAGTCTTGAGTTGGGACTGATGAGGTTGCCAAGCCCTGCTCCCTAGGCTGCCCAGCTGATGAGATGGCTCAGCGGGCCTTGGTGCACTCTTGACCTGGCTCAAGTTGTCACCCTCATATTTTTGTGGTGGGCAGGCCCCAGTCCTGCTCTACAGCAGCAAGGTTTGAGCTGGCAATGTAGGATCTACCTCACTAGCACAATGCAAGCCACCTTTGTTTGATATCAGGACTCCATAACCTATGAAGCTGAAAATGTTTTGGTTTGTTTTTTCCAGGAAAGCTTAGATTTGCCCATTTTAACCTGATCCCAGGAGCCTCTCACAGTACAGAAAAAAAAAAAGCCCCAAAACAAGCCATCCAAGGCTAATGTGAAGAGACAGCTCTCCTTTTGTCTCTCCAAAATGCCACTCAATGTTCTTCTGCCCCCTTGCCTAGAAGACAAGCACCATGTTGCCCTCATGAACCTTTTTTTTTGGCCAGTGTGCCACAAGCAGGTTTGACGGGACTGGAGATTGCCGCCTCTTTCTTATTGGAAATTAAATGAAAAGCCCTGCCAAAGCCTGTAGTGACTAATCCACTCAAATAATTACTTATGGGACAGATGACGATGATTTTCAGAACTCAATATTCCCTGTGGACTGCTGTCACTGAAAACACTTTGCAAATTTGTCAGTGTGCCCTTCATGTAGGTCTCAGATTTCTTTGCTTCTTCCCTTTCCCATTCCAAACCAGTATCACCCTGTGTTTTTCGAAAAGCATATTTTTAGCTCCTCTGAGAGGAAAAAAAGGCCTAATACCATGTGATTTTTCCACTGTACAGGTAACAGAAATTATAGCCTGCAGCTGGGATTGCTCCCCTTAGATGGAACTGGCAGTCATTCCCCACCGACATTTTCTGCCAGTTAATTAGAAAGCACTACCTTCCTGGAGGACTGTCCACACAAGGCCTTTTGGCCCAAATTTTCCAGGTGGTTTAGTTCCACTAGTGGGATCACAATGGGAGCCACTGGCACAGATGCTGACTCCAGACAACGTCAATCACGAGTTTGGGCTGAGAATCATTCCCCACTCTAAGTGAACCGAGCTAAGAGAGAAAAAGAAAGGGGGAAGGTTACATCCACAATAAAAATCGGCATCGAAAAATCAAATCTGTGCCTTAATGACAGCACCAGGCTGAATTATTGAAGCTGAAGTTATTTTCTGAGGCTAATTTTCCTTTCCTTGCTTGTATTAGCCAATCCTGCCTAGCAACAGAGGTGACCTCTCGAGGTTGCTTCTAGCAGCGTTTCACGTGGCTCTGTTTGCTTGCTGTCTGTGGCTCCTTCCCATCCAGACAGCCGAACGAGAATAGCCAGTTTCTCTTTCTCTTCTCGTCAGTATTATCCTCCCATTGCTATGTGACAGCCCTGCTTTGTGGCATTTCAAGTTATAAACACTGTCAAGGAAGATTTAAATCCCCCAGAAAACAATTAATCTTTAAATAAAAATAAGTATCTATGAATCACTGCTTTTAAAAATAAGCACTTATCAGAATTCACACTGTTTCAGGGTAGGAAAAGCTTATGTTTGCCTCTAACAAAATCAGGGCATCTCTGTGACAGAAATATCTAATTTCCTTAAGGTTTTCTTCCCTCGGCCTCAAGAAAGGAGAAAGCCCAGACCAGTATGGTACCAGACAGTGCCAGCTGTTTTCTCTGCTTCTCCCTTCCCAATCAGGGTGGATTTAATCTAAGCTCTTAATTACAGACCCCTTTCTAAAAAAAGGTTCCCTACTAAAATAAGGTACCAATTACGCACAGCTCTTCTGTAGTATGGGGGCATGCAGTGAGTTAATCGGTTCCCTCACATCTGGTAAGGCCCCTGCTGCCTTGCAAATCCCTGCCTGCAGACTGCTCCCCGCCTGGGACGAGATTAACCCTTTCCCACTAGCATCTGAACTGGTCTGAAGGCTACATTCACATATATTCACCACTGCAACCTGAAATGTTTCGCCTTCAGCTCCCAGGTCCCAGTGAGGGCCTCAGAGGGCAGGGTCAAGGCTGAAAATAGGGAAGATGTGCAACATGTCTGTGAATGAAGCTTGAAATTGATTTCCTCGATGCCTGCCAAAGTGCAAGGCAGCATGCAGGGCAGGTCCCAAGAGTCTGCAGTCATGGCAAGCGTGGGAGACAGGAGAAATAAACTGCACCTACTCATCACATCTCTGTGTATGCTTCTTCTGTACTTTAAAGGTCTGTTTATTCCTAACTTCTTTGCCTGGATGTAACCCATTCCGTTACCTCCCTTCTGCTTTAATATATGGGTTTCTACAGAAAAAAAAAAAAAGTTGAGAAGGATTTCTGCCATTTCCGCCATCACACAGAACACTAAGGATGATTTGCTTGTAGGGCCAACAGCAAAGGCCTTGCATTCTGCCAGCCTTTTTCTTGGCAGAGACTCATTTGAGTGCCTCATTGGAGACCTCCTCTCCTGTTCATCATAGCACAGATGGCCTCCTCTTCCCTCTCCAGCCACAGCTCCGACTTGCTACGGCTCCAATGGTTATAGGTAAAACTAACAGGAGAGTAACATCAGGAAATTATTTCCTATATTTGCCTTTCCACTTGACGTATGTTGGTTTCTAGAAATGAGGAAAAAGACCAGTGTTACTTGGAAAGCTGAGTCCCGCTCAGCTGGTAGGAAAGAATTCCTCTGTGTTGTGGGTCTCAGTTTGAGAGCTGCTGTCAGGAGCCAAATATTGATTTCTAAACTGCACTGTCTCCTGTTGAGGATAATTCTACAACACTCTCCTAGAGAGGAGGGAGCACATATCTTAGCTTGGGCTTAAATGACTCCACAAAAAGCAAAGTGGTGGACAATCAAGCACACCGTGCACAGTAAGGAGGAGCAATCTGTAAGAAACTCCCCAGTGCTGGTCTGCTTGAGGCAAGAAAATCACTGGGTTATGATATTACAGTGAGACACGCATAAAAGGCCTCTTCTATAATGTGGTTGGTCTCCTGCCTTAATCATAGAATCATAGATGGTTAGAGTTGGAAGGGACCTTTAAAGGTCATCTAGTCCAACCCCCCTGCCAGAAGCAGGGACATCTCCAACCAGATCAGGTTGCTCAGAGCCTCATCCAACCTGGCGTTGAACGTTTCCAGGGATGGGGCATCCACCACCTCTCTGGGCAACCTGTTCCAGTGTTCTAGCACCCTCATTGTAAAAATTTTTTTTCCTAATATCTAATCTAAATCTACCTCCCTCTATTTTAAACCCATTACCCCTCGTCCTATCACAACAGGCCCTACTGAACAGCCTCTCCCTGTCTTTCTTGTAGGCCCCCTTGAGGTACTGGAAGAAATGTCTCAGGTTATTTTCAAATGGTTTATACACACGGTTATTTCAGCTCACTATTTGCTCAGTTTGGTTACTTAAAGCGGTAGTGTCAAGACAATTTTCAATTTAATTTATGTTTCTCAGCTTTGTTCCATCATTACCTAGACTTCTGGGTTCAACAGCTAACTCAGAGCTGGAGCTTGCCACTACCTACATGCAAATAAAAGATCTGATTGTGCGTGTGGGCCAAAGAACTGAGGAACAGATAAAACAAACAAGCTGCATAGCAGTAATTTAATAGCTAGGAGGAGGGCTAAGGATCATTTGCCCTCAAGTGTGATGAGTCAATGTAGATGCAGCTATGCCACACAAAAGAAAACCTCCCAGGTTACTCAGAATAAAAACCCACAAATAATGAAGTCTTGATTAACTTAAATTGATCATTTAGCAACCATCTCTTGTTCAGTCCCAGTTGTGTTGGCTGACGTTTTGCTCACGGGGGTACGCAGTGAGTCACTGGACACTAACTCCCCTCACCCCCCATCCCTCATTGAGATCTACCATGTTCATTTTTCAGCAGCTAATAACAACTATTAGTAACCATAGGCTACCACAGATGCAAGTCTTTGGGCTGCCCGTGAATGGCTATATGGCAATTTAACATGGCTAATGTACACATCACTGCCCTAGAAGTCAGGGATGTAGGCACGAGCGTGGTGCTTCATAGGCTATGGATAGGCATTAATGGTGCCTTCAGAAACCGTCTGGGGGTAATCACAAACCCCAGAAAACTCATCTCCCTGACACATGGTTCAACTCTGCTTTCAGTTACCTATCAGGTGCTGTGGTGAATTCGCCAGGGAAACCTTTTCCTGTAGTTTCAGACAGATTTTGGCCTATTTATTTTTAATCCATCTCTTGGCTCTGTAATTTTGCTTTTCTGCCCCTAGTCCCAAGCTGTTGCATTTGTTTCATCAGCTCCCTTTTTGTGGGTGTGTTTAAGTGTCACTGGATTTATCTTGTTTGCTTGCTATTTTGGGAGAAGGAGTACTGCATTGTTTTGTTCCTTTGGGAGCTACCCACAAGAAGTCTTTCAAACAGAAACACATTTGCTCAGGACTTACATAACCTGGGAGAAGCCAGCTCCCTTTGCTCACAAGTGGTTACGCTGTTTGCACGCTATGAGGTTCTGAGTTTGCTTCTCAGCTTGAGGTAGCAAGAAAAAAAAAACCCAGACAAACCCTAGTAAGTTTGACTACCAGATTTTATCTGGCAGGGGAGGAAAAGTACAAAAGGGCTCTGTGAGATTACTACTGAATTGGTACTGGGGAGACAGGAAAAGAAGAAAACACAGGTCAATCAAGTATCAAGTTTAAAAGCATCCCACTCCTTGCGATGTGCCTCTTCTTGACTTAGTTTGTTCTCAGTTATCTAAAATTGGATCTCCTCAAAGTGAATTAGAAACTGCCAACCGTGTGCATGATTTTGGGGGCAAAAATCTGCAAGGAATTGGAATGAGATCAGATATGTTTCCCTTGCTAACTGATCAGATTTGAACCCAAGATTACAACAGACCGAGGTCAGTACATTTCCATAGAGAAAGATCATACTAAATTATAATAACTGAATTTTTTTTAAATAATTAGGAAATGCCAACATAAGTGCTGCAGCATGAGAAATTCAAATTAACCTGCACCTATCATCCACTTCCTCAGTTATTGGTGCCATTTCCACTCTAAAATGGAGTCATGGCCCTGAGGGTGCTCAAAGGCCTTAATTGCACTGACCAGCTTCATGGGGGGCCTCCATCCACACCCCCTTCCCATAGGCTCCAGGGCTCCATTTAAGCTCTGGACTGAGCCTTTGTGTAGTTTCTGCCCGATCTGTGTTGCAGCCCTGCCTCCAGGATGGGATGTGGAGCTCCACTGTGGGTAGTTTTTCTCCTGGATGTGTCCCTTAGGTGTATGTTACAGCTTGTCTCCAGTCCTGATTCTGTTCCATTTTGTTCCTGAATTGAGTCTGGACCTTGCTGTGTCTGGGTCTATTGATGGACTCTGCCACCGGCATCTGTCCCTGCTTGCTGTGTTTAGGTCTTGTGGGACTGTTCTCCATCACTGAGGGTGCTGCTTGTGCTGGGATTGCCTTTGGCTCCTGGCTTGCCTGTCCTTTGAGAACAGCAGGTCATTGCTGTTCCCTGGCAAATATTCTGGAGTTAAGCCTGCCCTCATTTAAGATACTGGAAGAAGCCAGTTCAGTCTAGCACCTTTTGCAAGGAGGTCCACCTACTCATAGCACTTCATCTTCACTCATGCAGAGCTGTCTACACATACTTGCATAAATGAGTCCCATGAAGAACATATCTACTTATAGTTTGCACCTCTTCCTTTTTATCTTAGGAATGGTTTATATGGGTCCTTTCTGTTGTTTCCCACAGGTTTCTTTGTATCTAGCTTCTAGCTGCTCATCTCTCTGGAGTTTGCTCTTTGAATGGTATTGAGTTAGTCAGTGGAGGTGGCTTGTGGTGTAAGTAAGCATGGGCTAGGCATTCCTGAAATCTCTCCATGTGGTGTGAATTATGAGCCTAATGGTGTCCTAAGCTCTACTATGTCTGGATATGTAGATGACCACATGTTCTCAGGTCTTCTTCCAGACCTCCAGCATTAGCCTTACTAACTGGCCTCTGAAGAAGTTATCTTGATCGCTCATTAGAGATCATTCTAGCACAGCCCATGAGAGAGCAGCTTCTCAATGGCATTGTGCCTGCGAAGGTGACATCTGAGGGAGCCCAACACCCAGATCTCCTGCTGATGGCAACAGACTGTTTCCCAGGTTTGCAGTCCTTACAGCAGTATTTTTCCATTAAATTAAACACTGTCTTGCCATGCTGGTATCTTCTCATTGCTGTTATCTGCTCTTCATTGCTACGATTGATGTATCTGAACACAAGGGAAGGAGGCATAACACACCTTTGCAGGTATGCTACAGTCTTTCCTGTTCAGAACTTAGCATGAGGTGGAGACTGTTTTTCAAATGTGGTTTTCAAGGGCTAAGATATAGCATTAGAATGGTTAGTTAGTTCAGCCTAATGAGTCTTTTCAAACCAGTCTAGATTTTAACAGGGCACTTATGAAAGTACATTTGCTTTTTGATGGTGAGAGATTCACAAAGGGATGATCACTTCCTCTAGCCTCCCACATTCCAGGCTGAGGCTGGACTATGACCTAAGTTCCTGTTGCCTAAGTCTCTCTGAAATGAATGGGAGTGAGGCACCTACATGATGCCTTTTAAAAATCTGTCTAAACAGTGTATAATAATAATAATTAGCTGTCACATTAGCAGATGCCTAGAAACTTGACTAATAATGATGAACAACAGTAATGATGGAACAGTCTTCTATGCTTTATTGGCAAATTACTGGTTTTGTTTGCTTTGTTCCTGCTTTGTGCCCCCTCAAAATGCATGGACTGTCCAACTCTTCCCTTAAAGCCTTCCTCTTCCAAGACCTAGCCTGCTCTGCCCTCCACCCTGTGTTCTGTTCGGTGTACAGGTCCCATATCAAGTAATAATTGCTGCAGCTCAGCTCCCTGCCAAGGTACTGTTGATGCCCTGTTGCCTGCCTGTGATATCCTTGGTGACGCATAATCACCTCCAAAAAGTCAATATTCCCCTCGTGTCACGTTCTGCAAATCTAGGAAGAAAGCTTGCTCACCTCTGCCAAATGTGAGCAATCTGTGTAGGCCCAGCGAAATAAGAAAACTGAATAAGGCATGTTGTGGGTTGCTTACAAGCACGCTATTCTACAGTTTTGCGAGCCCATCTGAGTTTAAACCTGTAGTAGTCCTTACTCTTTTTGTTTTCACCTATTTCACTGGCTTATGAGTGACTCAGGCTACCTTTACTAGCAGTTCCTCACCAATCTAACTTGGTGTCCTATGTAAGGCCAGTCACATGTGCTGAATAAATATATTATTTGTCATATAAGCAACTGACCACATAAAAAGCCCCCAACCACCCTTCCTTTGGGCTCTTGGACAAACTGGAGCCTGGAGAGCACAACAAATGGAAGACTCTTTGCCTTGTGCTCCTGGCCTAACCCTGCCATTCCTTCTCTGGCAGGACAAGGAGCTCTAGATCATTTGCTTTGCCTCTCTTGTACTCCTAATTTTTACCTCTGCAGCAAGAATTTCACTGCTTACTCAGCTTAGCAAAGTACTTTAAAATCTTTATGTGCATGATACTGTGTACGTACAAAAATCTCATCACTATACATTCAGATGCAAGACTTGCAGATAATGTCCAGCTTTTTGTTACTGTTGTACCTGGGAAGGAAGGAAATCCTGTCTCACTTCTGTGGTGGTCTCAGCAATGCCCTAGAATAAACCATGCATCACCTCTCCTAGTTTGTCCAGGAGGCAAATATATTACTGTTTACTCAGCTGTACAGCTAGTCTCTGAGTTGACAGGCCCCTCACAGACCTCTAAAGCATTCACAGAAGAGGAGCTAGGCATTTTCTGTTTCATCAGGTGCGGGCTTCTCTCATAAGCTTCACTTATTGAATCACACTATGCCTTAAAGGAGGTGGGCCACCTACGTGTCATTGCTGCTGGATAGAAACCAGATTTGAAGTCAGCCTTCTCAAGGTTTCTCCATCCCAGAGACTGGTTTTCAACATGGACATGCATCTGCTGAGCTCTCCTCCCAGTCTTATGTGCACTCTGCTTTCACAGGAATGTTTGACTACAACCAAGTTGTATTAGGTTGTCAAGAAGATCACAAAACAACCCTCTCCCCATCTATTTCAGTGGTATGGATGAAGCTACTTATTTGGTAGCTTCTGTGTCCTGTTCCCTTCCCTTGCATGTTCTGTCTCCCCTTTTTATGCGGGCCTCTTGTTTCTTCCCTCAGGCTTTGCTTGACTTTTGCTCTCTGCTCCCTCTTGAATTTAGCATCTTTGATAAATGCCTTTGGGTAGATATCTATGAACAAAATAGAGTAGTAAGGCTAGAGTGGGACTGGCTCTTTTCCTTTAAATAGGCTCACCTTTGACACCCAAAAGTGTGCCTCCTGAGCAGGGGGTGGTGCTGTTAAAGGCTGATAGCAATATTGAATCAGCTCCAAGGCCTTCAAGGAAATACTGTGTTGGCTGCAGCTGGGAAACTCCACCCAGAGGTCTAGGAACAGCAAATGAAAAAGACTGACAGTGCTACAAAGATTTTCCCTTGCTCTCCTGTCTGTGAAGTGACAATTGTAATGGACCAGTTCCATCTCTTGATAAGTGCAACCAAAAAGAAACAGTTACAGCAATTCATCTGGGCCTCAGGTGTGTGTATATATATATATTTCCAAGCTAGCAGATTCCTCTGATTGTATCAAAAAGTGGCGATCCAGTGTAGCCATTAAAGTGTCCTATTCTGTATGTGCTCTGAATGTCTCTGTGTGGGGCCCTTTCTAGCCCAATCTGTCTTTGTTCTCATCCAGTGCTCACAAACAATAGGGACAGCCCAGACTGTTTGATGAAGTCCACGTGCATTGGAGTAGCTGCTCTCCCCCAGAATGTTTCTCTCCTCTCCTGGTAGACAGCTGTTGCAATGTTTTTCTGTGCCAAAGGAATGGTTCCAGCTTTACCTCATCTGAGAATGAAAGCTCACTTGAAATCTCCTGCTGTAAAATACAGCAGAGTTGGCAGCTGGATCACTGCATGCCCTGTTCAGTTGGGTCAATGGAGCACCACCCCATTGCATCTTCTCTCCACTCACATACATGTGCATCAGACCAAGACTTCATGTGGGGGAAGTCAGATAATCAGATGGCTATCATCCATGTATTGGACACCTGATAAAATCTCCCTCAAACAAAAGATTGATAACTCCACGGATCTCACACAGCATTGCCACTGTGCAGCGATTTGTGAGACAGCAGCAGAGGAAAGCACAAGCGTGCAGCTGGCACACAGGTAGCGTGTCCCCTAAGCCTCTTGTGATTTGAGCAGGGTCAGGTTTCTAAACATTCTCCAGGAAGGAGGGATGAAGTGACTCTGTCCTTTGGCATGATAAGGTGGTTATGGGAGCCTGTATATAAAAAGAACAATAATCAGCCTGACCCTTTGCAGGAGACTGCAACCTGAAAGCTCTCCTTTTTTCAGTAATTGTTCTCCACTGTGGAAGACCAAAACTAGAAGGCCCAGCAATACAAAAAACCTGCAAGACTCCTATCCCATCTTTGATATATTTGTATCACCACCCATCCTACTTCCTTTGCTTTCTTTTCTAGGGAATGGCAGTGAGTACCTCTCACTGCAATAGTGACTGGCTTCAGGGTGATTTGGGTCTCTCTACCAGCCTCCCTGAACTGTGGTGTTCACAGAGATGACTCTTCATTTCTGCAGAAGAGCATTATGCATTCCTTGGCATCAGGCCTGCTTACTGTCTCCATTCCTGACATCTTAATAACGGCATGTAAATTCTGAGTCCTTCTTTGGACATAAAGTTCTTCCTTTGATAAGGCTCCTGCATGCTTTAGGGTTTTATACTTGAACACCTTTTAAAACCTGGCCAATTGCTACCAGGTATGGAGACAGGGTAATATGACCAGCTCTGCTGTTATGGAGAGGGCATGGAGGGACCTCCTTATCACCGAGCTTCATTTTCTGATGTGGAGATTAACTGTGTAAATAATTTCCCCTGGCAAAACACAGCCATCTGAAAAAGTATCTGTAAATGGCACTTGTGCCCATGTCAGCTTTCAGGTAAGCCAAAAGCAATAGGTGAAAGTCTTGTGAAGGAAAAAGAAAGGTCATTAATTTTGTGTGTGTCAGTAGGCTTACTTTATGAGAATGAAGCTGCAGGCTGTACCATCTCCACTGAAAGACACAGGCTGTCAGTAGCCACTGTCAAATAACAAAAGCAGCTAGTGGGATGAACCCAGCCTTTGATGCAAGGCAAAGCTGAGAAGGCACAGAGCAGGCATCTAGAGTCAAGCTGCCTCTCAGAGAGATCATAGCCTGTATTTCAGCTGCCTCCTTTCTGCTGCCAGAAATCCTGGGCACAAGAGAAATCGCAATGGAAAATCCCGCTAGATCATTGTCCCACCTCAGGCACGCCTGGTTCGGTAGGCTCAGCTTCGCCACATAGGAATCCGCAAGCATACTGGAAAATTAATAGTGGTTCTGGAGACTGAGTACCGGTGAAAACCACTAAGCTGTAACATTCTCTCTTTAAAGAGAGAAGATGTGCACAAGCAGCCCCCAAGCCCTGACACTAATTCAATGGGACATACCCAGGTCCTACTGAATTCCACTGAAGTTTTGTCAGAGGTTTTAATTAGATCAATATTGGAGTCTGAGTTGCACTGCACAATTATTTCTGAGATTGTGATTAATTCCTCGGTCACCTAATTTTCTCTGAGATGCTTCCTATAGTGTTGCTCGCAGCACTGAAAAATGGATTTAGATGGGACAAATATTAAAGGTGGGCCTTACTAAGGCTGTTGGGTGCAGGCCTCTCCCCTCTCTCTGGTTCATTAAGTTCCAGATCTAACACAACCTTTTCTGCTCTGTAGTTCTGCACAGAGGACTGGCTCCTCCAGAGTCATTTGAGGTATCGTGATATGAATCAGTTGTGGAAAAGACCCAGGGTCTTCCCAAATCCTGGCATAAGAAGTAAAGAAACAAACTGCTGACTGCACTGCATTTCCCTATGTCAGAGGAGGATTAATTAATGTTTTCAGGCTGCTTTGAAAATTAAAAGTGCTGTGTGGTACAATATTGCTGTTCCTGTTTTTTGTGCTGTAGCTGATATGTAGCATGTCCCTTACAAACTAATTGGAAATTGCTTTTGGTATTTTTTTGTGTTTTTCAGCGGAGCTGCTACAGCCTGCTGCTTTGATCTAATAAAAGTGCCCTACCTCACCCTCCCTGTCCCCCTTCCTCTAAGCTCCTCTGCAAAGGAAATAAAAACATCAGTCCCTGGCACCATCTGTCAAGCACAGGCTAATCCATTCTCTGCTTGTCTCATGGTCAATTTGGTTTATTTCTGATTGGTACAGCTACGCTTCCTATTGCTGAGAATTTAATACTATTCATAGGTTTGGGCTTTGCTTTATTTTCATGGTAAGATTATTATGACGATTGCAACGTTCAATCATACATCCCTTCCATATGCCCAGCCTGGAGAAGAGTGCTTAAGCAAACACGCAACCACCCAGTAAGGCAGGTAGCATTGCTCTCCCCATTTTATAGAGGGAAAGTGAAGCAAAAAGAACTGACTTGCCCAGGGATGTACAGATGCCTCAGCAGCAGAGCTAAGCAGAGAGCTCACAGGTCCCTGAATAAGACTCAGTCACAGATGCAGACTAAAGCACCGTTGCTTTGCCTCTCTTTTTCCTCATTTTGGCTTTGTTTACAGTGATCCCTCTGGGAGCTTTGCAAAGATGATTAAGATGTGGACCTTCATACAGCTCCTGTGATGAGACTAAGCAGACCCACCAGGGACGAAGCTTACGCTTACTCAGCGAGGCACAAGAGCAGATCAGGTCA
Source organism: Tetrax tetrax (assembly GCA_009806455.1). Classification (NCBI taxonomy): domain Eukaryota; kingdom Metazoa; phylum Chordata; class Aves; order Otidiformes; family Otididae; genus Tetrax; species Tetrax tetrax. The sequence goes on along the minus strand of WHYT01016866.1, from coordinate 535,455 downwards.
ATCTGTTAACAAACAGAGCATGTTAGACCAGTTATTTCCTCCATTTGCTGGTGGTAAATGGGACCCCAGGCATGGTTTTTATGGCTTCCTTCTAATATTCTTAGTAGTTCTGTTGTCCCCTTACCATTTACTAAGAGGCGATTGCTGTCTGACAGACTGTTCTGACACTTTTCACATCCTTTGCATGATCTAAAGAGAGGTTGATGATGGGTCAATGAGAAATGTCAGCTCTGTTCAGGATCAGGCCAGAGCTGACCATACTGAAGAGATCTGATATTTTGGAGGGCTGCCCAAAGCAAACAGCAGTTCTTAACATATGGATGTTGACCCACCACTGACTGTCCACCATCATGCAGGCAGTTGTGTACCTAGCTATTTCTAATGGTAAAATCCATGCAAGAAGACACAAGCTGAAGAACAGCTAGGCATGTAAGTATGTGCTGCCTGTCGCACGTTCAGAGATGTCCCTTTGCCTTTGATGTGAAATGCAGAAGGGTCCTGCTGAGTCATTCCTTCCTGCAATTATGGCAGCTCCTCTGGTGATACCACACGGATAGACCCAGGCATCACCGTACATGAAAAATACACTTCCCCTAACATGAGAAAGCATTCTATGATTCTGTGATTGTTAGAACTTAAATCCTTAAAATGGCATAGCTTGCCACATAGGAGAAGGAAAAAAACCCACCTCTTTTCATGTCTTTTTCATAACCAACAACTTGACAGGATTTTTTAAATTGTATTTTGGTGAAGACCATTATTTGCCAAGGAAGCAATTTTTGTGCCACCACTGGCAGGGAGTTGATAATATTCGCAACCAAGAAGATCCACAAGCACTTTGCTTCTTCCTTCCCTGATCTTTCATCTTCATCATGGGCAATATTTAAGCCGCCATGGAAAGATTTCAACCTGAGTGGCCTGAAATGCCGCAAGCAGTATCAGTCACAGCCTCACTGAGGTGGGGATGTGGCTGACAGGTATTTCAGCACTCTTCCCCACCTCAAAACCTCACAGGGCCTGTAGCAGGGTGAAGCTCACTGCCAGGGCACGCAGGGGCCTGGAGACTCCCCTTCCTCCCAGCCAGGCCTACAGCGTTGTGCTGTCGCGGCGCAGGCAGGCCTAGCCGGCAGGCTTGGCTTGGCTCTCGCTTTCGGCTCCCGCAGCAAGAGCTGGGCGCCTCTGACAGGGCTGTTGAGGGGAAGGGGCCTGGGAGGCAGATGCGGGGAGTGGATGCGGGGAGTGGATACGCGGCGCGGGGCGGCGGCTGACAGGGAGAGGGGACTCGGCGGGCGCGGAAGGGCTGAGCGGTGCTGCCCTGCCCCGATTCCAGCTCCCGGCCACCGGAACCACGGCGCCGCCCCGCCCTGCTCCGCTGTGAAGCGACTGGGGGCGGAGCCTCGGCGGCGCTGATTGACGTGCGGAGGGGGCGGGGCCGCGAAGGGGCGGAGCCGCGCCGCCGAACCGGAGCGTCGGGGCTGTGGAGGGCGGGGGGAAGACACCGGGCACGGACCCGTCGCCGCCGTTGCTCCCCTGCGCCAGGTAACCGGGCAGGGGTCCGCGCCGCGCTCCGCGCTGTTCAGGGAGGCTGGGCCGGGCCCCTTGGCGGCTGGGGAGGGAGGTGGCGGCCGCCGCTTCGGGCCGCGACACTGTGTCTCTCGGGCCGCAGCGGGGCCCCGGGTGAGCCGCTCCGGCCCGGCGGCGCGGAGAGTGGGGGCAGCGCCGGCCCTGCCTGCCCCGCTGCGGCCCGGCGTCGCGACAAAGCACCGGCCTTCCCCCACTCCGTCCCCTCCTCCGTCAGCGTCTCCCAGCGCCGCCCAGCCTTCCTGCCCGGCCCTCCGCCCAGGGCCGGTACCGAGCACCCCCTCTCCGCCGCGGCCACAACTTCCTCCCCCGGCCCCGCACTGCCGGCTCCCCTCCCCAGCGGGGCGGTGGCAACTTTTCAGGCCGGTTCCTGTGCGGGGCCCCGGGCGGGGGGACAATGAACCGCGCTGGGGCCCTTCCGCCGCGTCGTCCCCCCCCGCACCGCACGGCCGGGGAGGGGAGAGGGGGGGCGGCGGGGCAGCCCGGGAGGGGCGAGGGTCGGCCCGGGCGCCCCTCACGGCGGCGGCGGCTGCGGCGGCGGGGCCTCCCGTCAGCTGTTTCCTCCTGTTTGTTGTCAAGTTGCCTGCGCTGCCGGCAGCGCCCGGCGGCGGCGCCGGGGGCTGAGCCGGCGGCGGTTGGCTGAGCGCGCCCCCGTGACGGCGCTCAGCTGGGGCCCGCCCCCGCGCGGGGCTTTGTGTGTGGAGCGGCGGCGGCGGCGGCGGCGCGGGGGCAACGGCCTCGGCGTGCGCGCGGCCCCACCG
>WHYT01016866.1:507728-533093 GCA_009806455.1 Tetrax tetrax | reverse complement strand
CCCCGCACACCGCCCCGCCACCCCTGTCGTTAGCGCGGGTCAGCAGCGGTGGCACAGGGTGACAGGGTGGGTGGCAGCGCCGCCTGACGCGTTTCTCTTCTCCCTCCCCAATTAGAAGGTGCTGCTCGTTTGCCGCTCCTTGAAGACTTACTCATCGCCGAAGCAGCCCCGAGTAAACCTCGTGTCCCTGCCCGACAGGTGACTCTCACGGGAAGCCGGTTGTCAGAAACCGAGCGGTGGTTGCTGTTTGCTTACGGAGGTGCTCGCGGCTCCTTCAGCAATGAGCCAGCTTCGCCTGTCAGCTCTTAGGCTGGATTTTGCCTGTAAAAGTATGGATTCCCAGGGAACTGGAATAATTGGCAGGTGCTTTTTCACGTTGGGAAAGGTTCTAGTCAAAGAAAAAAGGAATGCAAAGACTGGCATCTCTCAGTTCACTTGTTACTGTGTACAGACCTCAGCTGTACTGTGCAAGCAGATACAGATTAATCTAGCGTGGTTATTTAAGAATAAAGACTGTGTTTTAGACTAATGCAGTAATAGAATTTAATAAATTATTTTTCCATATCATCTTTAAACAATAAACACACTTAGATTGAAGGAATAACAAAGCAAGTTCACGAGTCTTCTGAGAGAGAAACACAGGGCATGGCTCTTAAAGTGGTAGGTGTCGCAGAGCAACTCTTGATGTCAACAATTAATGGCAATAGATTAACTGTTAGCATAACTAATGTTTGTGACTGATGGTAGAAAGTGGGGGAACTTGCTCCATGGTTGTAAAGATTCCCTCATGCGGCTGGTTCACCTATATAGCAATAGATGTATAGCTATATATATATATGACTGTATTACTGTACAACAGCTGTGTGTCGTCCTGTATGTATAGACTCCTTCCGGAGTCTGAATTCAAGTAAGGTTTGTGACAAACGAAACTGTCCATTTTTAAGCATTACTCTCTTTTTCTAATGTTAGTCTTCAGAAATATTATTTGGAGACTTCTGTCATCTGCTACTTTCACTTCTGTAGTTGTGGAAGTACTTAACTTATAGAAAGCAGATCTAATTGTTTATATATAGATTTTAATAATAATTATGATGACTGAGTTTCAGATGTGGCTGCCAAGTGTGTGAGGACAGAAGAAATTGCACATCAAAGCCCAGTAGAGAAGATCAGATGAGATTTGTAACTTGTCATCTGACAGACTGAGAGTTGTACACATGTACACAGATAAATAAATATATATATATATATATTTAGCATTCCCTCTGCTGGTGGTCATCACAAGCCTGAAGTAGTGTTGTCCAAGTTAGGTCATTGGTTCATGTTTGTTTACTATCATTTGACCTATGTTGAAATCTTGAGTTGCTCAGCTCTTGCTGAAACATGTAATTCCCTTAAGCAAGATTTAGCTTAAAAATATATTGTTAAATGTGTAGAGGAAGTGCTTGTACACCGTGGATGTTTGGTAACAAGGCTCTCTTTAATTTTGGAGCTTTGATGGACATTTAGGGGTTTCCTAGTTAATACAAAAATTTATTGCTGAGAAGCACTAAGCATCCTTTTGGCCAGAAGGATGTAGTTTGTATGGAAGTTTGGATGATTGCTGTTTTTTCACCATTTCTTTAAAGTTTGTTTCTCTGATTTATTTATCTTTTCTTCATGATTCATGAAACCAGTGGTGTCTTTGGGTGACAATTCGTATCATTTCAGCGCTAAAATTAATGAAAACAGAAAATCTGAATTAGTTCAGCTTTCTGAAAGTTGAATGGATTAATAAGCAAAAGTTGTCTTATCTGCTTAATTTGTTTAAGAATAAGTTTATCACAAAACTTGGAAATACAGCTTTCTTAAAAACAGTTGAGGAATTAGAGAGAAAAAAGGTGATTCTTTTCCTCTCTTAGGGAAGGGAAAGGGGAGACAGGAAGGAAGGGGGGAAAAAGGAAGGGAAAAAGAAACAAGGAAACAGAAATAGCTGTTGCCTTTGGACTCTGTGTAGCAGTGGGAAAGAAAATCAATCTGATTTTTTACCATTTGTAAACTAATACTTTTGTATGTTATCTAGCAAGAGTATTGTGAGGGTGTAAGTTACTGTATGGGAGACGCTGAGATACAGGGGCTCTATTAGAAACAAGCACCCATCTGTATGGCTCTGCTCTCTGTAAACTTGAAACAAACTGCCCTGTATCAGTGTTTGCGTACACCAGTATAAAGTTATGTTAACACATTTAAATACCAGTATCCCAATGCAAAGCTTTCCCTTACCTAGGAAAAAAAGCTAGTTTGCAATAGAAAATTATGTAACTGGAACTTGCAATAGAAAATTACACCACTGGAACCTGCACAAATGCAGTTTCATACTGCAAGGCAGCCTGTTCTGGGTAGGTGCCGTGCACTGCATCTGGGCACACCTTTCATTACTTTGCCAAAGCCTCTTTAGTCATTTGACTGTATTAACTTCCTTGTACACTTTGCCACAGTAGCTGGAAGGTTCTAATGAGCATAGCATGCTGTTCCAGTTCACTTTCTTCGCATTTGGCTACCTGTGGTGCTTTCCGCTAACGAATTCTGCATCTAGGCAGAGGCCAGGGGCTGGGCCCTGCTTACTTCAACAGTCACGGAAGTCAGTGGCAGACGGTTGAATCTCAGACCTCCTAAGAGACTGATCGCATGTGTGTTTTCAGATGTACCCCTACTTGTGAGCAGCAGAAGCCTGGGAAGGTAAGGAGCAAGTTTGGGTTTGGTTTTTCTTTTTTGCATACCCAGAGATTTTTTTTAATGTGTGGTCTTGTGTAGCTGTGCTAAGTATGCTTTTTCCTCTTTTGTCCACTTCTGAGATGAGAAGAGGAAGTTTAAGCCCGGTTCCTGAGATGTGAAGATGAAATTTAAGCCCGGTTCCAGAGTGAGTACATCTTAAGAATATTTTGCTGTGCCTAGGGGAATGCATGGCCTTTTTTTGAGGGGGAGAGAGTACTTGTTGCCTCACTATACAAAGGAAAATGTTTTTAGTTAGTGAAATGGTGAAAAAGAGGATGTTGTAGTTTTCTTTTTCTTTTTTTTCTTTTACCCTTTAACTAGCAGCTGTTTTCTGTTGTAGATCTGAGATGCAGTAGATGGTGCTGAAGCAACACTGAGGCTCCTGAAATATCCACAGTCCAGTGTGTATATAGAAAGTGCCTGCTAGCTCTCCCAAACATTGATGGTCCTGTGTCTTCAAGAGATGCGCCCTGGGAGAAGAAAACACTGACTGTTAGTTTTAAAAATGTTAATAAATAATTCTTTGTGTTAGTTTTTTGTTCTTTATTGCTTATGAAGATAGGCAGGTTAGGTAGTACAAATACCAACCAAATAGTGCTTCAGGTGGTTTCAGCTCTGTGTGCAGATAGTGGTCAAATTTAAGCTGTTGAATGTCAGCTCTCTGGCACCTGTTGCTCAGTGTTGCCAAAGTCAACACTGAAAGACAGGTGGAAGTTTGGGAGCATACTGCTCTAGCAATACATGTTGAAGCACACAGCCACAGTGTTTGTGTTTCCTGTCTGTCTGTGCCCTCACTGGGAGAAGCGTGCAGGCAGGAAATGTTTCACAGTATGACTAAGAAGTTGTATCAAGATCTGTACTGTCAAAATAATGCACTGCCAGCAAGCTTTACTAGCGAGGTAATAACAAGCTATCATTGATTGCTCTGCTAAAGGTCCTCTGAAGGATGCAAATTGATAGCGGTGGTCAGGGTACTGACTAATGACACAGTGGCATCATCTCTCAGTTCCTAAAAGTACTTGTCTCTTTCAACTGTGTAGATTTGCCAAGTGGTAGATACTTTATATCACATTATCAAAAGTAAATAAGTGCCTTTTTTTTTTTTTTTTTTTTTCCCCCACTGGAGCCATTAATTTACTATTACGACTTGCGTTTGGTAATTTACGTAAGGGCAGGATTAGTAGGATTTCATCACTGATACATATCCAACAAAGAATGCTTAGCTGATTTTAAAGATGAAATCATGGGCCCCCAAAAATCTCTATTCTTTCCTCAGTACTCGGTTTTGTGAATAACCAAGATTCCTGTCCACTGCTTCTGAAATTTCTGCTAGTAGCATGATGGAATTGGTGTGATATGGTAGCGTCACTTTCAGGGCTTGTGAATAGCAATAGGGAACTTGACAGGCTCTCTGAACTAATGGAAGTTATTTTCACTGTTTTTAAGTGTAGAGAGTGGATGAATGGGTAAGTGCATTTCTTATGTTTTCCTCCCCATAATTGGTGGATTGTAAGCCTTAGAAATGCCTTAATATTTCAGAATTCTTTGGCTTCTCTTTGTTTAAGAGAGCCCCCGCACTGCCTATAAAAGCTGCCTATAAGTGGCTTTTTCAGATCATTTATGTATACGTGAACATAAATAGACGCCTACACCTTTTACATGGGAAGTGAAAACTACAGGAAAAAAATTACACAGTTATCGTGGGTGACTTTGTACACACCACTTCTGTATGTGAAGGATATGAGCCTGAGAGCAATGGAAAGTTGCTTTCCCTTGTTCTGTTGTACTTCTGTTTTTTTCCAGTGTACAATGAGCATAGCCTACAGGACTCAGGATCCTTGCATAAGGAGAGAACAGTCTTTATCCACAGCAAGTACTTTCTGAATTGGTCTTCTAAGTGAATACTATGTTTTTAGCTTGGGGAGGTGGGGGGAAAGAAGGGGAGAGTGTGAAATGCTTCCAAGGTGAAACTATCTTCTCTACCTTATAGGAGAAGAAAAAGCAAAAGTTCATTGTGATATTATTTAGAAAATTCATGATCAAATGTGGCATTTGAAAGCTGCCTTACTAGCAGTAGTTTTCTAACTTTTTTCCTACTTTTTACTACTGTCAGTAGTAATATAAAGAAAAGTAACTAGTTTTATTTCAGCTGGACCCTTATGGATTCATTGAAATCCTGTAAAAATCAAAACTGAGAGTTAATGATAGTTGTACGCTGCTGTCCATTTTGACTGAAATCTACCGGGAAGCAGTTGAATGTAGAGGTTATTTTAAATGTTAGACATACTAGTAGGATTATATTATTTTAGCAGTTTCTTAAAAAAAAACCCCTCAAAATCTAGATTGTTTTGACTGTTATAATGCAGACTGTAGAGTGTAATTTTCTGATTTTTTTTAACTGTGTATTTATTTATTTCAAGAATACATGTTTTCTTATGCACTGTATTCTGAATAAAACTATTTTGGTACCAGTTGGTTTATTAGATTCTGCAGTAACTTTAGTCTGAATTTTCACAACCTTATGCTACCATCAAATGAATCTCACTTTGTCTTTCTGTTGGGACCCAAGTCTTATTGGAAGTTTCTCATTTAGATACTTGGTGAGGTTACTTTTAGCTTTTGGGATTATATAAACAATTGAAGATTTTTAGGCCTTGTATTACTAGGCAGGTTTTTCAGCCTTAAGTCTTTGAACGTAATTATTTATGCATTTATTTTAATATTCATTATCTTCAGTACCCGACACTTTGGTCCATGCATAATACCATATCCAGAAGTAATACATTTGTATGTTGCTTTGACTTCTAACTTGCTTGTAAGAATTACACTCTCTTCTGAAGTATTTAAATTTTGGTTTGACTGACTCTGGGTTACTTTTCTGGGTGCAGTAACACGAATTATGTTTTTAGAAAGGTGTGTTTGCATTTTAAGTGTTCAGATCCATATTTTTCAAAGTGGCATGCTTTGCAAGGTTAGTCTGTGTAATGGATCTATTCTTGTCACTTGCCAAGCTTAGTGTTTTTGTTGCTCTTGGTAAAAGAGAGGGATGTTTTTGGATTTGTTTTATGTTAGCTTCTAAAAATACTGACAGGGTGAGCATTGTGTCTCTGGAAGAAATACCCCTTTGGATGCTGATTCCACATTTACAATAACTTATGATCAGTTAATTGTCTTTAATCCACAATACAATCAACAGAAAAATAACATTATCCAAAATTAGTATGAGTGGCACATGGAGCTAGGCCAAGTGCCTTATGGGCATATCTGTCACAATTGCTTTTATTGTGCTTGTATTTGTGGTTTCTTCTGGTTGGAGACTTTGACTGATACTTGTTTATTCACACTTACTGTCTGTTGATTTTTCCTTCATGCTGTTACTATTCACTATTTTTTCTTTCACATGATTTTTCCTTTTGCCTCGCTTGCTAGGAAAGATTAGAACAGTATAATGCTTAGAGAAATGGAAGGAAAACACTTACTGTATTTTGAGTGGAGTCACAAGGAGTCACACTTATACACTGAGCTAAGTCTTTGAAATATTTTTGTCAAACTCCAGACCTGTTTTATTTATCCTTTCAAGAAGATAAATGGATATTATATGACCTTTAAAGGAAAGAGTCATTCCATTGCTTTGAATTTTTATGTAACCTTCAGATGGGATAAAGAAGACTAATAATGATTTAAAAAATCTGAATATAATAAACTTGTGCTAAAATCACTCTGTTCAATACTAAGAACCCTTTTTATTGCCATGTATTGTAAGAAAACAAAGTGGTGACATAAAGCAATTGAAAAAAACATTATGTCAGTCACTTACAGGTTTTACATGTAAAAATTATGTTTTAAATTTTGTGTGTGCAGGTGCATGTTTTAGTCTGTTTGCTTTGTGTATGCCGGAGTAAGTTTTAAGAAACTGATCCCATAAAACTTGAAATGGGTTTAATTTAGGTATTTGCGCTTCTTAAAGACAATTAACATAGAATATTAAACTTGATGAGCACAAAATTTGATTCATTTCGCTGTGAACAGCACGTCTCCTGCTCTGAAAAGTAAAACCCACACAACTTTAATATTGCACTGTGTCAAATTTAATTTGTGTTGCTGTGCATGACAAAAGTAGAGACAATAGTTTTTTCTGAATTCCATATCTGAAGCATAAATGGAGGTATATTTAACTTGTTTAACTATAGATCTTTAGTCATAAAACTTCTACACTTGAAATGGAAATAACATCATCAGTTAATTCCTTTGTCATGTTATCTCATCCTTCGTGATTTCAATTTTCAGATATCTGATATGTTCTGTGCCTACTCGCTAGTTAACTTCAAGTAATTTATGTTAGCTGGTATAAAGTTGGTGAAATACTTTCATTTTTCCCAGCGGTGAAGAGGTTTATTTATCAGGTACTGCAGATCTGCTGCTGTAAACTTTCTAAGCTCTCTTTTTCTGTTCATTGGAGTAGGTATTTTAGTGATGATGCTTTGGAAATAGTTTGGGTAAAAATGACACAGTCTTTTGTATTTAGATTAGACAGCTTTAAATGTCTGTATATAAAACTGTCTGGTTTAAAGACTGGGTGGATTGTTTATTATGTGAAATAGCATCCAAACCTTCCCTATGTTGTTATGTATGTGAAACCGAAAAGTGTCAAGTCAAATACAGCAGCCCCGTGTGTTGCATTAGAAAACTAAGGCATCTTGGATGGTGGTGTTGTGTGGTTGCATGTCATAAATTGTGCAAAGCTGAGGGGAAGTGACAAAATAAATATATATTTTTAAAAGGGGGGGATGACTTGGAAAAATTAAACTATAATTGTCTTGGTGACTCAATGTACTTCTCAGTGCTTCATTTCCCAGTGCTGACTAAGATGAGTGAGTCGTCAGGAATATACTGGAATGGAATTTCAGTATTGTATTAAAGAGTAAAAGAAAATAGGAAAGAAGTGAAAGCTTTTGAGATTAAGAACTGTAGGGTCCAGTAGTGGTCTGCAAATGTCTGAACTGTATTTTAAAAGTTTCAGTTCAGATTTTGCTCATTTAATGTAATTAGTTTGTATCTATGTGTGTCATCTTATTGGTAAGATGGTCACTTTGGGAAAGAACTTGATGAGAAAAGATGAATACAGACTGTAAGTTCAGTAATTCATCTATGAGAGAAAGAACCTCTGCAATCATTGGCTGAATTGGTTTGCAGAATATTCTGCCGTATATATGGGGTGTTTTGGTTTGTGTTGCTGCAGTGCTTTTTTTACATGTACGTGATCTTTCTTTTTGCTTTCAGGTCTTGAGTATAAACTTACGTAAGTTCTAAAAATGGGAAGAATTTTTCTGGATCATATTGGTGGCACTCGCCTGTTCTCCTGTGCAAACTGCGACACAATTCTGACCAATCGTTCTGAGCTCATCTCCACTCGTTTTACAGGGGCCACAGGAAGAGCCTTTCTTTTTAACAAGGTTGGTAAGAAGCTGAGGGGCAACTACCATTTGCTTTTGAAAAATGAGTTTGTGGGACATGAATTTGTCATCAAAACTAAAAAAAAAAACCCTACTTGACTAAAGTGTTGTGTAATTACTATTACACACTGTAATTACTATTTTATTTTTTAAATTTTTTATTTAGTTCTAGTCAACTGTTTTTGAAGTTAAATTAGGAATTTACAATTGATGGCAAGCTATCTAAATTAGTTTATCTGCAATACTAAAAGACTATAAAGATGGTTGTGTATATAGAGGCATCACGCCAAAACTTATGGAGTTTTAGCTTTGGAAACTTCTGTAATGTGAACCTCAGATTTGCTGTGAGAGTATCTTTTGTTTGTCAAAGAGTTTCAAAGGCATTTGCACTTCTACTCAGTTTAAAAAAAAGCCTGGATAATATCCTGTTTAATTTCTAAAATACATTTAAGCTAACAGTAATTTGGCAATTTTAGATAACCACAATCTCTTTTACAGGCAATAATATTCTGGTTTAGTTTAATATTTTTTTAAATTGATCAAATTTGATTTAATGACACAGATTTAAATATGAAACTTTGAGAGAATTATAGCATTATTTATTAACCCTTCTGTAGAGACTTGTCCATTAGACTCATTGAAGAGACAGTGATCTCCCTTTGCTTTCTCACAAAGTTCCTAGTCACCTAATCATTGGTGTGTTTTGGTTTGAGTTTTTTCTTGAAAGTGATTTGGCCATTGTCAGAGTTGGTAGAAGCATTAGTAATGTCTCCGCTTAACTGTGCTTGGCGTTGGGATTTCTTATAGGCTGAATCCTGTCAGTAGTATTTATATATAATGTTAGGCTGCATAGGTATAAAAGAGCTGTGCATCTGATTTCTTTCTCATCCAATAAGCACTGGATCCTAGGGTTCAAACTTTTCTTGCTTTGAGTAGTGGGGTTTAATCACAGAAGTTTGATTTTTACATTTCTGCAGTCAGAAGCCTTACAACTGAAGCAGAGAAAGCAAGCACAGTCAGGTGGAAAGCTGAGAAAGCAGTGCAGCCCCATCTTTTAGAATCCTACCACATATTAGCAGTTTGGATATAGTTCTGACATTGACTTTTCAACAGATTATTCCTTTTGGTTCTCTAGTGTTGCTGCCTAAACAAGTTAGAAGTTTATTTTAAACTCAGCCACTGAGCCTTCCTTTCTCTTAGATGATTGTCTCAAAAGCACCTCAAGGTTTTTAAAGAAGTACTTGTAATGTTTTGGTTCTGATTTCTGGGAATAAGTGATCGTATCAGTTGCTAGAATTATTTTACACATACTACAAGTGGATTAATATAAACTAGTTTAGAAGCTGTTCACCAGGAATTTCTCACCCAATGTTGGTCACAGTATTCTGCACTCTCATATGTCTTGTGACAGTACCTCATGTCTCTCAGTTAAACAGTGAGGCTTATACATCCCCGTGAAGCACATCTTTAAAGTGTTACCTTTTCAAGCAGGAGATTTTCAAGGGCTGTTGACTTACTATGCGGCAGTTTTCGCTTCATGTGCCGTGCCGCAGGCTCTTTACTTTTAAAGTGTTAATAGTCATGCGCATTGTTACCAAGCTTTGCTCTAGGCATATTAATCCTTTCTATTTCCTATCCCCTGTATATTTATATCAGGTGGTAAATCTGCAATACAGTGAAGTTCAGGATCGAGTCATGCTCACTGGCCGCCACATGGTTCGAGACGTGAGCTGCAAGAACTGCAACAGCAAACTGGGTTGGATCTATGAATTTGCCACTGAAGACAGCCAGCGCTACAAGGAAGGCCGGGTTATCCTGGAAAGAGCATTGGTCCGAGAGAGCGAAGGATTTGAGGAGCATGTTCCATCCGACAATTCCTGAAGAGTCTTGAGTCTCTTCTTGGGTTCTCTTCAATTGAAACTCAAAAATAATAAAATCAACAAAAAAATCTGCTTACATACACTGTCACCTTAGCATCAGAGTCGGATTCATGGACTACAGAGTGGGAAAGATTGTGAGAGTATTTCAGATGGAACCTTCCTTCTTTATTCCTTTTATATTTTACTTTTCCCTCCAGCAGCTATTTGTAGAAAGAATCTTGTGCAGATGCTGTAACTTTTTCTCTCTTGCATTTACATCTGTTAGATTTGAGATTGTATCTACAGATACAGTAGGCTAAAAGGAGAATATTTGGGGGATTTGTCTTTTGTTAGAGAGAAATTGAATGAGTTTTTTTTAGTTTGCACAAACTGATGTCAGCATAAAGTTATTTTAAAACTACAGATGTTTTTTTAAAAGTATATTCCAATTTTTGGCTTAAGTTTTTAGTTAAGGTTTGGGGTTTTTTTACCCAGTCTTTTCACCTGATTTGCTAGCTAAAGTAAAGAGATCCGAATTTGTGCCGAGTGCTAAAGGTTCAGTGTTGGTACAGCTTGGGCTGGCCCTTGTGCCATATTCTTGTTGAGGTTGATTGGTAGCACAGAGCCCATTATTTCTTGTCGTTCTTGACCCAAAGATGTCACCATTCCTTGTTTATTTGTGAAGTCCCATTCACCATGTAAAGTGGTGTTGATTGGAAACTATGCTTGAAATAGGGCAAAACTGCTTGGCTTTTTTTAACTGATGTAACTTATAAGCATAGTAATAATTAGTTGTCCGTTTAGTCTTGCGTTGCTTACAAATCAAGCTGTGTTTGTAATGATAGGGATCCACTGAGAAACTACTGCTTCAGTAGTAATTTTTTTTCGTTTCTCTACTAATCTCATTAAGTAGACAGAGAATTGCAAATCTTAATTCTTCAAGTAGCTTTCTTTAAACCCGAAACTTCCTATGTTAAACACAGCTGCTGTGTAAAAGGAGAAGATTGCCAGCATATTTGTTCATGCCTAGAGTTATGCAATCTGCATCTCTTGAAAATATTAACTTAAACAGCTTGTTTTCAAATGCTGCTTCTGGTGTTGAAACCTTTATCTTTCAACTTTGTTGAACTTTTTCATTGTGATGTTACATTTTTATCTTTCTGGGCAGCAGTACATGTCAGCCTAGTAGTAACTAGTGACTTGGATTCCTGCTTTCTTTTTGTAGAGGTCAGCTCTGTTTAAACCAGTGATCTTGCTTGCCTTTTTAGCAAAAATGCTCTTCATTAACTTAACTCAAGGGTGCCCAAACACTTTCATTGTGTCTTAAGCCATAAGTTAAGATCTCAAGGGCTGAAATTTATTTGAATGTTATATATGTATGATTCCTTATCAAAGATAACGAGGTGGTATTTTTTTTTCTTATTGGATAAATTTTGGTCAACATGAAATAAGTTACCCACAGATGTACAAGAGGGGGGAAAGAAAAAACCCACCCAACCAAACAGATCTGGGCTCTGACCTATCAGAATAACTTTTCTTCACTAGCCACAGCTCCATATCCGAAAGTAGAATGTGGAGGGTGACTATGCAGAGTATTTTTCTTATTTTTTTTTTTTTGTTGCCAAGTGGCAATTTGGACACCCCTGACTTGAATCTACTGCCTATTTCATGTGAAAGTAGCTTTATCATGGAACTGTCACGTAGAAAGAAAACAGAGTAGATCACATACCAGAGCTGTGCTTGAATCAAGCTGCTTAAACAATAGTGTACTTGTGCCTCAAATGAATCAGTTTTTGCACTGAGTACAGTAGTACCCCATTATCTTGTACTTCTGTCCTTCACAGGCCCTAAAAGCCCCATTAGCATGGTTCTCTGCAGTACTTTTCTTGTACTTCTGACATTACAGTACAATAAAGTATGTTTTGTCCTGAATATCAACTTTTTGAGTAATTTTTCTGGAGTCTGTCAACTGAATGACATAACCTGTCTTGCATTCTCTACACTGAGTAAATCATTACGTTTCTACAGCACAGTGACAAGCTGTTGGTGAGCATCTCTCTCTGAATAGGTGGCAAAAGAGTGTACTGTTGGTTTTGGAACGTGCTGAGTAAAGCTTCATGCGTACCACTTGGATGCTTGAAAGCCTTCAATTTACTCCTGTTAAAGAGAAGATAAAAACAGGAACTTGCTCGTTTAATGGAATTCTGGGTGCTGAACATCTTTTCCTTTCTTTGAAATGATAACAAGCTAAGCAAAACTCCAGATTCTGCAAGAAGTGTGAAGTTTTAGCCTCTGAAAGGGCTTGGGAATTGAGAATTTGTGTATCTGGAACTCTGTGACCTTTGTTCTTTGCATGCAAATGTTACGGAGAAGCCTTCTGCTAGCAGCTGGGCAACTTCATAAGCTGTAGCTGAAGAACTGAGGTCAGAGGATCATTACATTGGTGTAATGGAGCCTGAGGGGCTTATTCGAGCTTAATATTAAGACCTCGTCATTTTGGTAGAACGACAGCGAGATGTTAAAGATTACTTTACCCAAAGTCTATGATTTGAAAAACGCTGTTGAGGTGTATTAATTAAAAGCCTATGAGACGCGAGGAAGTCCTCTGCAGCTGTAAAACAGTAGACTTTCGATTGCTCTTTTAGCCTACATGCTGTTCCCTTCTGTATCACCTTGGTAGCTCTGGGAGAGTTTAGCCTCATAAATTTTGACTGCTTCTCCTTGAGATGCTTTGTGTGTGAACACAGATAACTTATCTGTAGGGAACAAGACGTTTGGTTACAGTACAGCTAGCAACAGGGAAGACATTGCTCTTTGGCGTTACATGTTGTTTTGTAGTTGTGCTGTAGCCTTAGGTTCCCAAACAAGGCCTGGCTGGCACAGCAAAATGTGTCAGTACAGTGAACTTGTGCCTGGCGTGTGATACCTGTGCTGCCTTAGGCAAAGAAGGTAGCAAGGAAATTACAGTACACAACAGACTCCACTGTGCATTTATGGAGACCTCAGAATTTTTGTGCTTGGCCTAAAGCTTAGGCTGCAGCTTGGCCTAGCAGTGGTGCTATGACTTTTGCCTAACATTAGCTGTATTACAGTTTACGTTACCCAAATTGTGACCTCATCTTATTTGCAGTGTAGGAGTACCCAAAACTGCAGTACTGTTTTTTACATCCAGTGTAAAAATGTTTACATCCGATGCTGACTACCATTTCAGCCAAACGCAGCTTTGGGAAGATTAAAAGACTGGTTGGTGTGTTTGTGGATTGAAAAAACATTTTAGTTACACTTTCTATGGATGTTCAAAAGAACTTTTAAATGGCATACATATCTCATGTCTCTTAGAAAAGGTGGTGTTACACTGGGCACTGGGAATGGCTATGGTCGGTTGGCACAGGCTTATTTTAACAAGGCAAACTTGTCTCTTCAGATTTCTGCCAGAGCTGCAGGAAATAAAGTCAGCAGATCATCAGTGGATTAACAGGTAAGGAAGCGGTGAAGCTGCAGTTCAGGATGCAATTGCCAGGTATAAGGAAGATTTCATCCCCATTGATGTGGGGAAAGACTAGCTGGCTAATCAACCCTATTTTAGAAGAGGAAACCTCAGCTGTGATGTTGCGGTACCATTCTGCAAAAGCCAGAAATACTGTGTTGTGTTTCCTTGGGCCTGCCTTCACTCTTTAACAAAACGATTTAAAAAAAAAAATAAAATCCAGTGAAGCTTGATTTCCTGTGGCTCTTGAGGGCTTTGCTGACTCTCTGATGCCTGACAGGGATGAAATGCTTCAGGCTTTGATTGGGGCACTGATTAGGATCCATCTCCAATCTGGGCTCTATTTTTGCAGGACTTTAAAGAACTAAGCAATTTTGAGACACTTTTCTTCAAAAGCTGGAGTTTAAAAGATCACTTTGAGAACTGAGGAGGAGTATGACCTGATTGACAATGTCAATGTAAGCCTTTTTCTTCTTTCAGGAAATTTAAAATATTGTGGCCAAAGAAAATGAGCTCCTGTCTGTCTCATCAACTATTACACTGCAAAGCCATTCAACAGCTTCTGACAAGCCTAATTTTGAAAGTGTGGACCTGTTCCTGGTCTCATAGTTAACTTCCCTCACCACCTCTCTGGTGTAAGGATTTCTGGTAGGTGTAGGAAATTATAAGTGGAGAAATCTAATTGCCTTCCAGCCTTTTGTTTGTTTACTAATAGGGTTGTTGCTATTTGAATGGATTTCTGGGATGCTAGTAAAACTGCTGGCAGTCTCATGCCAGCCTTTCAGTAGGGAAGGGCCCTTCCGGCAGGCTATTAGTGACATCCCCGTCTCTCCCATCCTCAAGTCTAGGCAGAGGATATTTGGGAATGATACTTGATTGAACATCCCGCTCTGGGTAGTGGTGATGTGAGGGAAGACCTTGTTCATCCTGTTCACAAGACACATTGATTTCATTGCTATGCTACATCTCTCTCTGTCTGATTTTATCGTAGGTGTGATCTGCTTAAGTTTGCATTGCAGCTCCTCCTGTTAAAAAGGAGGTGACTGTGAGACAGCAGTCTGTGCCTCTTAAATGTGGCATTTCTCTCTCAAGGACCTGAAATACCAACAGTTTGGTACAGGGTGCTCGCTCTTCTGATCAGTTGGAAGAGGCGGCTGTGTTCCTGTTTGACTTGTTACTGCAAAAATAAGTGCAGACATTTGTCCAAAAAATGGCCAGAATCTCTCTGCAATGGGAGGCAGGTTATGAAGAGAAACCCAGATAAATGAGGAAGGAAAACATTTGTGTGGCATGAGGGGGAATTCAATCTTAGTAAACCAGACAAATTCACTCAGAAGCAGCAGAGGTGGGAGAAATTATAGAGGTAAGCTCACATCTTTTTATTATGACTTGTGTGGAAATCACGTGGGCGTTGTAGAGGATCTAAGGTCCCTTGATAAACAGGGGAGGAGACTGAATGTCAGCATTTCTGTTTCTTTTGAGAAACCTCATTGAATGTCCTTGCTGTAGGACACTGATAACGGGAAGTGCAGAACCAGAGCTAAGTTTCTGGGCTCTTTGTGTTTGGCTGAAGGCAGCTGGAAAGTATTTGTCCTTCAAAGTAGGCTGTGTTTTTGTTCTCACTATCTGAAGCATTTAACACTATCAGAAACTTGCATTTCTTATAGAAGTAAAAGTGGGAGAAGGAACAAAAAGCTAGAGCAGTAATTTGCCTTTCCTAAGTGTCTGAGGGATAGGTGGGAGAGAGAAGGGTGCTCAGCGCCTTACATTTTGACTCTGCCCGTGAGAGAGATGGGTGCTCGCCTGACATCAGGATCCAGTGCTGTTTCCCTCTAGGACTCAGGGATGTTTAGATATGGGATTTTGTTTTGTCCTTTTGGAAGCATTTGATTTGACTGTTGTAAACATTTACAAGTGTTAGAAACAGTAAGTTTACTGAATTACAACAGACTGCATGCCATAGTTGTCTGCAGACTTTGCAACAGATGAAGCTGCTGAAATAAGGAGACTCAGACCTCTGTCCTACTAGGGGAACATCAAGCAGAATGGCTAGCTCATACAAGGGTGCTTAGCCAAAAAACCCGTTAGCTTTCACCTGTCTTTATATATCATAATCTCCTGCCCTTGCAAGTGTTTGAAGACTATTAATATAAGCACAGCTATGTGGTGAATACAGAAAGAAGAACAGGATGTTTATTACTCTTCAGGGGTGGACTTTTACTGCAGTGCACTGTCAAGAAGGTGGGATACTCTGAGGGAGGTGGTGAGAACTCAGGTGCACCCTATGGACAGGGTGCAGAAACAGCTTCTGTGTCTAAGCTGCTGCAGGTATTTGGCCGGCGGGTCTTTTTCCTCTGTCCTATCTATTTTTATTAGGTTTGGTCTGATCTGGTCTGGAAATCCATATGCAGGTATGCTTTAGTCCACACAGAGTGCAGCTGCCCATACTTTCACCTACAGCGATTTGCTTTAGGCTTCCTTAGGGCAATCTTTTTGCTTTGGGGAATGGGGAGGAAGTAAAACCTACCTTAGCTCTGTCAGTACCTGCAGATTTACGTGGTGAAATGCATGCAAAACAAGCCATAACTGCATGCATCTGTAGTGGCTGCTGCATCTTCACTACAGAATTAGCTCAGTTTAAGGATTTGAGGAAGTGCCTACTTTTGGCAATATTACTAGTCACTTCTAGTATCACTACACCACCATGATGGGTTAGTCATATCAGCTCAGAAAGAATTGATGGATTGTCTATTTCGTGTCTCCTTGCTGAGGAAGGATTATCTTAGTGATGCTCTCAATACGCCTTCATTCTTGGGATGAAGTTTCTCAGTGTGATTTCTTACTGTAGCCAAAAGTACATTAGAGACACACGATTTAGGTCACAAAAGTAGAACACTTTAAAAATGCCAGATTTCCGATGGTTGGATTGGGTAAGCACACGGTTATCCTATCCTGGCATACGTGCAGCCTGGGGGTGAAAGTGGAGTGTGATCACAAGAGTTATGATGGCACCATCATCACCCTTTTTTAGGTATGCATTGAGCTTGTACTTACAGCCTCTGTCCCACAATTCCTAACTTTGGGCTGTTTGACTTTTAAATAATTTTGTTTTGAAAGGTAATTTGGATATGAACTTTCCAAAATGCATTTAACTGGCAAGAGTAAAAGAAACTCAGATTAAGCATTTTGCTGGCTTCTTTATGACTGGGATTTGAACTGGGAACTCCACTTGATGCAGTAACCATTACTACTTAAGCTCCAAAGCTGAGTGATACTTAACCAGGAGCTGGAGGAAGTTTTTCATCAAAGAAGGCTGAGCAGATGTGAGACCTAGGCTTTAGAGGTTTGCATCTGCTGTAAGG
This sequence comes from Tetrax tetrax, assembly GCA_009806455.1. Taxonomy (NCBI): domain Eukaryota; kingdom Metazoa; phylum Chordata; class Aves; order Otidiformes; family Otididae; genus Tetrax; species Tetrax tetrax. Next base: position 516,181 of record WHYT01016866.1, on the reverse strand, counting down.
TCTCAGCATGGGATAAGGAACTTTTTTTTCAGTTTGTATGCTGGTTCTGGTTAGGTTAGGGTGGGGAGCGTGTTTGGTTTTGTGTTTTTTTTCCCTCCTGATGCCTGCAGTTGGTGAAATTTCTGCCCCACATAGGGCTTTGGAGGAAGAGATGCAAAGATGAAAATTACTCTGTATTTCCTACCCAAACTGCTTGACTGACTCTCTTGCTTCCAGCCCCCTGAGTTGGGAAGGTTCCTGCTCCATGCATATTCCCTGCCAAGGAGAGAAATGCCCCATGATTCATGTGCCACATTTCTGGGAAAAGGAGGAGCAGTTGGAGGTAGCTTACTGTCTATCTCACCCCGCTTCATTTGCTCTATCAAAATGCAGGTAAGCTCAGGGCTTCTGGAACTTTGGCTGCCTGTCAAAACAAACTTGAGGCACAGAAAAACAACAGCTTTTAATACTCAGTCCAGTGCAGATTTAGGACAAAAAAATTCCAATGTTTGTATGAAACCAAAAATAAACACGAAAGCAATTTCCCCCATAAAACTCACTTCAACAGCATTGGTATTTTTATGTCAAAAGGCTGAAGGAGAAGCTGGTGGAAGTCTGCCACAGGGAGGGAGGGAGAGGGGGAAATGCAAAGGCAGAGAAGGATGCTTTGCCAGAGGTTTTGCAGTTACTTGCTGGCAGTGTTGATGCTTAGATATCAGCTCCAGGTGCCTTGGGGAAGGCGATACTCGGTATTGGCTCCTTTCCCTGTCTCCTCCTTTTCTACTCCTCTCCCTGATCTCTGCAGCCCTGCTGTGCTTTGTTCCTCCTTCTGCAGTCTGTGCTCTTGCCTCTTGCCATCTCCCCACACTGTCTTCTCCTTCCTCCCCTGCTCCTTGCATCCCTACAGAGTTTTCAGCAGGTGACCTTGTTCCTCCCAGCATGGCATCATAGGCTGCGGTTCTCTCGCGCTGGGCTCAGCTCTTTGCTGCAGGCTCCTCCTCACCCCTGCACTGTGACAGCAATGCTGGTGGCATGGCCGTATGGTGAACCCGTGCAGGGAGGCAGAAAGGCTGTTGCCGGTCTGATTCACTGGGCTGTCACACAAACAGCACACGCAGCCTCGCTAGCAGACTGCTGGGGGTGACGCAAAGAGCAGCCAGGGCTTGCTTGCAGTGACACTACCTCTGAAATCAGGTTTTTATCTTTGTCCCTTCTGTCCTGCTAGGGAGGCGTGAAGAGCACAGACACAAGTGAAGTGATCTTACTGTTCTCAGTTCTTGCTCTGGTGGCACCAATGCTCAGGAGAGACAGGTATGGAGAAGGCTGTGCTCATCTCTTTTGCATGGGGCTGGTCCCCAGCGTGGAAGAGGAACTGAGCTGGAACACTAACACATCCCTCTGCAGACACACAGGCAACAGGCACGCACTGGTGTGACAACCCTATCAAATTTCAAGGTCCAGCTCCAAAGTATTGTGTCACAAAATTTTTTTAACAAAGTAATTGGAAACTTTGTTTTAAACAGGCGAAATTATATACATCCCCAGAGCCTTGTTTTCAGAAATGCCTAACCATTTCTAGATGAACTATTTTAGAACATAATAACTTACCCTGAAGCAGACCTCCAGCATCGAAAACTTCAACTCAACTGTTTAATGCTTGGTAAGTAAAATTATAACCAGCTGAAAACAGATCTGTGTATTAGAAAGTGCCAAGCAGCCTTAATTTAGGAGCCACTTTTTGCAGAGACACTTCAGATTGCTAGAAAAGAAAGGCGAGCCCAGCTGCCAACAAGTACATCAGTTTGGACAGAGGGATGGAAAACTACATTTTTGCCTTTCATTTATTGTGCTTTGGTATCTCTGTTCAGGAAGCATACATATATATGTTTTTTCCTTGTCTTAAGGGGGTAGTTGTATTAAATCTAGCAGACACACATGTTTTTGTACACCTTTTAACACTATAAAATTAAGCGTTTACAGCATTGTCTCAGAAATTGTTTAGTTCAGTGACCTTTTCCAGCACTGACTTGCTGCCAAATAATCAGTGCTTGAAAGACTCAAGATTCTGGACCTGATTCTTTTCCTTTCCATGGGTTTGTTTTTGTTTTTTTTTTTTTCCTCTTGTCATCAGCTGACTTAATTTGAGCTACTCATTCCCTACAGGCTTGGTCTGAGTAGAAATATATATACATATATATATATTTCTGTGAAATATGTATACATATGAAATGAAACATCATATAATACATAATATAATCATATAATGAAATATATATACATACAGAATATATATACATATATATTTATGTATATATATAGAATATGTATACATATCTAGAGAGAAATTCAATGGAATAGAAATGAAATCATAGTAACTGGTGGGTTTTGGTTTTACTTGACATTGTGTACACATGCTGAGATCACTAGCCTCCTGAAATGTACTTGTAAGCACCTTTTCCCTAAAGAATATCTCTGCAGGTGTTCTTTACAGTTTTGTGTGACTTTGCTGTTAGCTGTAAATTTCCCGTCTGTACCAGTTAGAGGATCAGACCAAAATCTTTGTTACAAGAACACTAAACCATTTCTTTTATTTTTGTAGGCAGTACAAAATACAATCCTGGTTTGAGGTCCAAGATCTGGCAGCTTAGGTGAAAATCATGCTCTAACCACTCATGGCTTAGGCTTTATGTTGCAGCATCAGGTGGAAGCAGTGTCCTTTCCTACTATCAAGCTTAGTAACAGATGTGACCAGTTTTGGAATGACTGTAGCAAATCATCACAGTTTTCCACACTGTATGCCATGTGCTGTACATGTTTATATTTGACAGGTGAGAATGATACTACATAGCATTTTTATTTAAGTTTTTAAGCCAAATACTTCAAGGCCTTTTACAAAAAAAGCTGAGAATGACTACTCTCTTTTGCATATGGATGCTCAGAGACTTCAGATGATTCACTCGTAGTCCCCACTATGGTTCTGGGACCTTACAGCTTGCGACTCTGGGAGTGCGGTGACCCTGAGTAAAAATCTTTATGTCCAAATCAATGTTGGGTTACTGGCTTGTGGTGGCAGGGAAGTGCTGCTTGGTGAAGGCATGCTGAGTATGTGTAACCTGAAGGTAGTAACAGTCAGTAAGTTTATATTATCCCAAATACTAACTCAGTTGTGCCTTATGGCAAGGCTTAGACTGCTGTTGAATTAAAATGACAGCAAGAAATGAAATGGTGTAATTTTTCAGTCACCTTTCAGAGTTATTCCTTTTAAGTTCTCTTAGATAAACAGATTTGGTGATCTGCCATCTTCGTTTCTTCCCTGCCTTCGCTCCTGTGCTTTGTCTCCATCTGCTCATCACAAGCTGAACGCTTCTTGTTGTGACATCCTGCCAAACCACCAACCTCTTTCTTGAGGACCTTTTGCTGCCTGTTCTTCCCACCTACTCTGACCTTCACCAGGCTCCAGCCTTCTCCAGTCCCGTCATATACTTTCTTGTCTTTGCCTTGGATGCTCTCTGCATCCTCTTTCTACTTCACCAAATCTATGTGGTTTCTTACTAGATCAAGTGGTGTTCAGAGCTTTGCTGACTCTGTTTTATCTAGGTTTGCATTTGTGTGAAATGTGCCAGAGACTGGAACAAGGGTCCTCAACAGGCATTCTACCTCTGCCTTGAAACTGAACCTGGAGGTCTTTAAGATTAATGTAGAATTCTTTCCATAGCTCCCTCAACAAATGCAGTTCATCTGACTAGGCTGCTGCCTCTCTGCTTTGAGTGTATCTGATTACTATACCCAGCTCACCTTTACTAAAACCCCAAGCTGACCCGGCTGCAGCTGGTGGGGTGTGATAGTGGTGACAAAATTAATTTACAGGAGGGGGAGCAAGCAGTGACAGGGACCCCTGCATAGAGATACCATTATTTTCCTCTCTCAGCCTAAGAAACAATAGAAAAAGAGAATGCTGCAGCTGGGCACTGCAGTATGTATCCACAGATGGTGGATTGCCTTGCATACTGCCTTCAATACTTTTTTATAAAAGCGTATTTTTGCACTCCTCTGATAGCTGATGTGGCCAGATCCCAGAGAGGAATGCCAGCCACTCATATTTCTACTACATGTGTTACTTCATTTGCACGTCAATGTGGGATAAATCCAGCTTCTCTGCAAAGCACCAGTGTTCTACATGTCAGCTCTGTTTTAAAGATTTCTGTTGTTAAGAAAATGCTATTGCAATCCCTTCCAACATCGCCCATGAGCTGACCCTTACAGGGTGGTCAGCTGAGTGCCAACTCACCTCCTAGGGACATCTGCATCCCACTCCCCCTTCATTAGCTTCACAGCGAGATGTGCCCGTTGTAGTAATCAATGTTTGTGTTTGAAAAATATTAATTGCTGGGTATATATGAGATGCCATACATTTTCAACCCTGTATTTTAATTAAGAGCTGTTTTCTGACAGCACAAGGGACTCTGTGGAAGTTTCAAGATCTACAAATGCTGGGGAGTGAAACCTGAAGCAAAATTTGGCAGCCTGCAAATTATTTATTACCTGGGAGCAAAAGAGCAGTGGGCTGGACTTTCACAAAATCATTGGAGCTTAGAGATGTGGTCCTGCCTGCTTTCTTGTCCTTTGCCAGGTTTCCTCTGCCTAACTTTTAGCTGAGAGGTGTGGATACCCTGCCCTTTTTGGGGAGAACCTTTCTCCGATAAGTGTACCTGAGCCTCAAGACAAAGATATGTCCTTAAAAGCTCTTCCCCTCAAAATTCTCATTTTATTTTCCTGGTTGTGAAAGCTGCTAACAAAAATGATTTGATTTCACCTTGCAGAATAACTTCAGATCTTCTTCCAAAGAAAGGCGCAGCTGCAATTTGTGATTAAAATATTCCAGCTCACCCTGACCTTGCTGAACCAGAGGTCCATGGAACTGCAGGAGGATGAGCATTTGTGACTGACTCAAAGGATGTATAATATCTGACTATAACCTTTGGGGTAAAATACATCTGTGTCGCTTCAAGTGCTCAGGCCAGATCCCAAGTTTGTATTTGTTTCCTTCTGAAATAAAACTCAGGTCAGGTTCTTCCCAAAGCTATGCTCCAGCAGTGTTTCTTGCAACATCAGGCTTTGGGACAGATGTTTTTAGTCTCGTATTTGTGAAGACGTATCTGTAGGAAATCTAAAGCAACTTTATTTCCCCAGAGTTCCGCTCTGAGGATGTCAGATTCGGAGCTTTCCAAGGAAGCTGCCACCTTAAAATACATCAGGATTCCTATTGTTCAGGTGACAGAACTCCTGTCACTCCAGACAGCAAGTCAGCTTTGTCGGGGGCCCAGCTGAAGTGTCTCTATACCAACGCACGCAGCATGGGAAATAAACAGGAAGAGCTGGAGATGCGTGCGCACGACCTTGTTGGCATCATGGAGACGTGGTGGGATGACTCGTATGACTGGAGCATCAGCATGGAGGTGTACAGGCTTTTTAGAAAGGTCAGGAAGGGGAGATGAGGAGGGGGTGTTGCTCTCTAAGTCAGCAACCAGCTGGAGTGCGTGGAGCTCCACCTGGGGATGGAGGAGGAGCTGACAGAGAGCTTATGGGTCAAGATTAGAGGACAGGGGCGGACAGGGGATGTTACGGTGGGGGTCTGTTACAGGCCGCCTGGCCAGGAAGACAGAGCAGATGAGGTGCTCTATAGCCAGATAGGAGCAGCCTCACGGTCACAAGCCCTGGTCTTCGTGGGGGACTTCAACCACCCCGACATCTGTTGGAGAGATGACGCGACAGGGCACAGGCAGTCCAGGAGGTTCCTGGAATGCGTGGATGATAACTTCCTCCTGCAGGCACTAGAGGAGCCAACAAGGAGGGGTGCCATGCTCAACCTTGTGCTCACCAACAGGGAGGGACTGGTGGGGGACGTGAAACTGATGGACAGCCTTGGCTGCAGTGACCACGACATGGTGGAGTTCAAGATCCACGGGGCAGCGAGGAAACTACATGGCAAGCTCTCTGCCATAGACTTCAGGAAGGTGGACTTCAGCCTCTTCAGGGATCTAATGGGCTAAGGCTAAGCGCCATGGGAGGTGGCCCTGGAGGGAAGAGGGGCCCAGGAAAGTTGGTCCACATGCAAGGAGCACCTCCTCCAAGCTCAGCAGGGGTTCTTCATCGGGACGCCCAAGTCGGGCAAAAAGGCCAGGAGGCCAGCGTGGATGAGCAAGCAGCTCCTGGACCAACTGAAAGTGAAGAAGAAAGCCTATAGAGCGTGGAAGTGGAGTCAGGTATCCTGGGAGGACTACCAAGAGGCTGTGCAAGTGGCCAGGGGTTGGGTGAGGAAGGCTAAAGCCCTGATGGAATTGAATCTGGCGAGGGATATAAAAAGCAACAAGAAAGGGTTCTATAAGTATGTAGGGGACAAAAGAAAGTCCAAGGAGAATGTAGGCCCCCTCCGGAAGGAAACGGATGTCCTGGTTACCCATGATATAGAGAAGGCTTTTTTGCTTCAGTCTTCACAGATAAGGGCTCTTCTCTCACCACCCAAGCTGTGGAAAGCACAAACAGGGACTGTGAGGATGAAGAACCGCCCACTGTACTCGAGGAGCAGGTTCGGGAACATCTGAGGAACTTGAAGGTGCACAAGTCCATGGGACCTGATGAGATCCACCCGCGCGTCCTGAGGGAACTGGCGGATGAAGTTGCCAAGCCACTGGCCATTGTAGCTGAGAAATCGTGGCGGTCTGGTGAGGTCCCTGATGACTGGAAGAGAGGGAACATAACACCTATTTTTAAAAAGGGGAACTAGGAGGACCCGGGCAACTACAGCCTGGTCAGCCTCACCTCTGTGCCTGGCAAGGTCATGGAGCATATTCTCCTGAAAACCATGCTAAGGCACATGGAGAGCAAGAGGTGGTTGGTGACAGCCAACATGGCTTCACCAAGGGCAGATTGTGCCTGACCAATTTGGTGGCCTTCTATGATGGGGTGACAGCATCGGTGGACAAGGGACGAGCAACGGATATCATCTACCTGGACTTGTGCAAAGCTTTTGACACTGTCTCGCACAACATCCTTCTCTCTAAACTGGAGAGGCATGGGTTTGATGGGCAGACCACTCGGTGGATAAGGAGTTGGCTGGATGGCCGCACTCATAGAGTGGTGGTCTACGGCTCGATGTCCAAGTGGAGACTGGTCACAACTGGCGTCCGTCAGGGGTCCGTGTTGGGCCCGGCCCTGTTCAATATCTTTGTTGGCGACATGGACAGTGGGATAGAGTGCACCCTCAGCAAGTTCGCCGATGACACCAAGCTGTGTGGTGCCGTCAACACACTGGAAGGGAGGGATGCCATCCAGAGGGACCTGGACAGGCTGGAGAGGTGGGCCCGTGCCAACCTCATCAAGTTCAACCAGGCCAAGTGTAAGGTCCTGCACCTGGGTCGTGGCAATCCCAGGCACAAATACAGACTGGGCGGAGAATGGATCGAGAGCAGCCCTGAGGAGAGGGACTTGGGAGTATTAGTGGATGAGAGGCTCAACATGAGCCGGCAATGTGCCCTTGCAGCCCAGAAGGCCAACCGCATTATGGGCTGCATCAAGAGGAGCATGGCCAGCAGGTCGAGGGAGGTGATTCTCCCCCTCTACTCTGCCCTGGTGAGACCCCACCTGGAGTAGTGTGTCCAGTCCTGGAGCCCCCAACATAAGAAGGACATGGACCTGTTGGAGAAGGTCCAGAGGAGGGCCACAAAGATGATCAGAGGGCTGGAGCACCTTTCCTATGAGGACAGGCTGAGAGAGTTGGGGCTGTTCAGCCTGGAGAAGAGGAGGCTCCGGGGAGACCTGATAGCGGTCTTCCAGGGCCTACAGGAAAGATGAGGAGAGGCTGTTCAGCAGGGCCTGTTGTGATAGGATGAGGCGTAATGGGTTTAAAATAGAGGGAGGTAGATTTAGACTGGATATTAGGAAAAAAATTTTTACACTGAGGGTTGTAGAACACTGGAACAGGTTGCCCAGGGAGGTGGTGGAGGCCCCATCCCTGGAAACATTCAACGCCAGGTTGGACGGGGCTCTGAGCAACCTGATCTAGTCGGGGATGTCCCTGCTTCTGGCAGGGGGGTTGGACTAGATGACCTTTGAAGGTCCCTTCCAACTCTAACCATTCTATGATCCTATGACATAATGAGGCTGAGGTGCAAATGCAGTGGGAAGCAGTAGCTCATATGTCTTGTTTTGGTTTGTTTTGTTTTTTAAATAATACATTTTATGGAGGAGAATAGGGAAAGATCAGCAGCTGGCTTCTGGCTGGTGGAGCTGGGATGCGCAGCCTGCACAGAGGGTGAACGTGACTTAACGCCTACATCTGACAGGAACCGATTTAGACATTTTCTCCATGTCTGCAGAGGACTGCACTGCAGTATTAAACATCGGTGCCTGATTAGTTCCACCCTCCCCCTTCTCAAAGGAGAAGAGGAGGAACAAGCAGATGTTAATAGCTGGTG
>WHYT01016866.1:474318-499581 GCA_009806455.1 Tetrax tetrax | reverse complement strand
CTCAAGACAAAGATATGTCCTTAAAAGCTCTTCCCCTCAAAATTCTCATTTTATTTTCCTGGTTGTGAAAGCTGCTAACAAAAATGATTTGATTTCACCTTGCAGAATAACTTCAGATCTTCTTCCCAAGAAGGGCGCAGCTGCAATTTGTGATTAAAATATTCCAGCTCACCCTGACCTTGCTGAACCAGAGGTCCATGGAACTGCAGGAGGATGAGCATTTGTGACTGACTCAAAGGATGTATAATATCTGACTATAACCTTTGGGGTAAAATACATCTATGTCGCTTCAAGTGCTCAGGCCAGATCCCAAGTTTGTATTTGTTTCCTTCTGAAATAAAACTCAGGTCAGGTTCTTCCCAAAGCTATGCTCCAGCAGTGTTTATTGCAACATCAGGCTTTGGGACAGATGTTTTTAGTCTCGTATTTGTTGAAGACGTATCTGTAGGAAATCTAAAGCAACTTTATTTCCCCAGAGTTCCGCTCTGAGGATGTCAGATTCGGAGCTTTCCAAGGAAGCTGCCACCTTAAAATAGACCAGGATTCCTATTGTTCAGGTGACAGAACTCCTGTCACTCCAGACAGCAAGTCGGTTTTGTCGGGGGCCCAGCTGAAGTGTCTCTATACCAACGCACGCAGCATGGGAAATAAACAGGAAGAGCTGGAGATGCGTGCGCACGAGCAGGGCTACGACCTTGTTGGCATCATGGAGACGTGGTGGTATGACTCGTATGACTGGAGCGTCAGCATGGAGGTGTACAGGCTTTTTAGAAAGGTCAGGAAGGGGAGATGAGAAGGGGGTGTTGCTCTCTAAGTCAGCAACCAGCTGGAGTGCGTGGAGCTCCACCTGGGGATGGAGGAGGAGCTGACAGAGAGCTTATGGGTCAAGATTAGAGGACAGGGACGGACAGGGGACGTTACGGTGGGGGTCTGTTACAGGCCGCCTGGCCAGGAAGACAGAGCAGATGAGGTGCTCTATAGCCAGATAGGAGCAGCCTCACGGTCACAAGCCCTGGTCCTCATGGGGGACTTCAACCACCCTGATATCTGTTGGAGAGACAACGCGGCAGGGCACAGGCAGTCCAGGAGGTTCCTGGAATGTGTGGACGACAACTTCCTCCTGCAGGCGCTAGAGGAGCCGACAAGGAGGGGTGCCATGCTCAACCTTGTGCTGACCAACAGGGAGGGGCTGGTGGGGGACGTGAAACTGATGGACAGCCTTGGCTGCAGTGACCATGACATGGTGGAGTTCAAGATCCACGGGGCAGCAAGGAAACTACATGGCAAGCTCTCTGCCATAGACTTCAGGAAGGTGGACTTCGGCCTCTTCAGGGATCTGATGGGCTAAGTGCCATGGGAGGCGGCCCTGGAGGGAAGAGGGGCCCAGGAAAGTTGGTCCACATTCAAGGAGCACCTCCTCCAAGCTCAGCAGAGGTTCTTCATCGGGACGCCCAAGTCGGGCAAAAAGGCCAGGAGGCCAGCGTGGATGAGCAAGCAGCTCCTGGACCAACTGAAAGTGAAGAAGAAAGCCTATAGAGCGTGGAAGCGGAGTCAGGTATCCTGGGAGGACTACCAAGAGGCTGTGCGAGTGGCCAGGGGTTGGGTGAGGAAGGCTAAAGCCCTGATGGAATTGAATCTGGCCAGGGATATAAAAAGCAACAAGAAAGGGTTCTATAAGTATGTAGGGGACAAAAGAAAGTCCAAGGAGAATGTAGGCCCCCTCTGGAAGGAAACGGATGTCCTGGTTACCCATGATATAGAGAAGGCTTTTTTGCTTCAGTCTTCACAGATAAGGGCTCTTCTCTCACCACCCAAGCTGTGGAAAGCACAAGCAGGGACTGCGAGGATGAAGAACCGCCCACTGTACTCGAGGAGCAGGTTCGGGAACATCTGAGGAATTTGAAGGTGCACAAGTCCATGGGACCTGATGAGATCCATCCATGCGTCCTGAGGGAACTGGCGGATGAAGTTGCCAAGCCACTGGCCATTGTATCTGAGAAATCGTGGCGGTCTGGTGAGGTCCCTGATGACTGGAAGAGAGGGAACATAACACCCATTTTTAAAAAGGGGAACAAGGAGGACCTGGGCAACTACAGCCTGGTCAGCCTCACCTCTGTGCCTGGCAAGGTCATGGAGCATATTCTCCTGGAAACCATGCTAAGGCACATGGAGAGCAAGAGGTGGTTGGTGACAGCCAGCATGGCTTCACCAAGGGCAGATCGTGCCTGACCAATTTGATGGCCTTCTATGACGGGGTTACAGCATCAGTGGACAAGGGACAGGCAACGGGTATCATCTACCTGGACTTGTGCAAAGCTTTTGACACTGTCCTGCACGACATCCTTCTCTCTAAGCTGGAGAGGCATGGGTTTGATGGACAGACCACTCGGTGGATAAGGAGTTGGCTGGATGGCCGCACTCAGAGAGTGGTGGTTTACGGCTCGATGTCCAAGTGGAGACTGGTCACAACTGGCGTCCCTCAGGGGTCCGTGTCGGGCCCGGCCTTGTTCAATATATTTGTTGGCGACATGGACAGTGGGATAGAGTGCACCCTCAGCAAGTTCGCCGATGACACGAAGCTGTGTGGTGCCATCGACACACTGGAAGGGAGGGATGCCATCCAGAGGGACCTGGACAGGCTGGAGAGGTGGGCCCATGCCAACCTCATGAAGTTCAACCAGGCCAAGTGTAAGGTCCTGCACCTGGGTCGTGGCAATCCCAGGCACAAATACGGAGAATGGATCGAGAACAGCCCTGAGGAGAGGGACTTGGGAGTGCTGGTGGACGAGAAGCTCAACATGAGCCGGCAATGTGCCCTTGCGGCCCAGAAGGCCAACCGCATTCTGGGCTGCATCAAGAGGAGCGTGGCCAGCAGGTCGAGGGAGGTGATTCTCCCCCTCTACTCTGCCCTGGTGAGAAGACCCCACCTGGAGTACTGTGTCCAGTCCTGGAGCCCCCAACATAAGAAGGACATGGACCTGATGGAGAAGGTCCAGAGGAGGGCCACAAAGATGATCAGAGGGCTGGAGCACCTTTCCTATGAGGACAGGCTGAGGGAGTTGGGGCTGTTCAGCCTGGAGTAGAGGAGGCTCCGGGGAGACCTGATAGCGGTCTTCCAGTACCTCAAGGGGGCCTACAGGAAAGATGAGGAGAGGCTGTTCAGCAGGGCCTGTTGTGATAGGATGAGGCGTAATGGCTTTAAAATAGAGGGAGGTAGATTTAGACTGGATATTAGGAAAAAAATTTTTTACAGTGAGAGTTGTAGAACACTGGAACAGGTTGCCCAGAGAGGTGGTAGATGCCCCATCCCTGGAAACATTCAACGCCAGGTTGGATGAGGCTCTGAGCAACCTGATCTAGTCGGGGATGTCCCTGCTTCTGGCAGGGGGGTTGGACTAGATGACCTTTGAAGGTCTCTTCCAACTCTAACCATTCTATGATTCTATGACATAATGAGGCTGAGGTGCAAATGCAGTGGGAAGCAGTAGCTCATATGTCTTGTTTTGTTTTGTTTTGTTTTTTAAATAATACGTTTTATGGAGGAGAATAGGGGAAGATCAGCAGCTGGCTTCTGGCTGGTGGAGCTGGGATGCGCAGCCTGCACAGAGGGTGAACGTGACTTAACGCCTACATCTGACAGGAACCAATTTAGACATTTTCTCCATGTCTGCAGAGGACTGCACTGCAGTATTAAACATCGGTGCCTGATTAGTTCCACCCTCCCCCTTCTCAAAGGAGAAGAGGAGGAACAAGCAGATGTTAATAGCTGGTGGCCAGCACATTCACTGTAGCTTTATAAGAAATGAATTGAATTCCGAAAATGTGTGGGTAGGTTGTGATATAAAACCAGGTCCCCTTTGCAGACCATATGCCTTGCAGTGTGGGTGGGGGACCTGCTGTATCCATTACCCCAACTAGAAATGCTGCTGAGGACCACAGGAACACATCTCAGTCAAGCTTCATTGAGCTTAGCACATCCTCACAAACTGTTTGATTGAATCGGCGTTTACCAGCATCGGACTAAATTCTGTTGTTGAAAATCCTACTTGCATCAAGTCGAATCAAAAGAAGGGCAACTGGTACAGCCTTTGAAATGAGGAGACCTCAGGTCTATGACCAGTTCTGCCACAGCCTTCTCCTGCAACTCCTTTCCTACAAGGTCATTTCACTTTTTTTCCTTCAAATTACCCCCATCCTGTGTGAAATGAGAGGGCTATGAAAGACCTAGAAGTTGTCTGTCAAAAGTATTATTTTGTCAACTAAAGAAGCCATGGCAACATAAAGCTACAACACAGTTTCCATCACAAGACTAAGTTGAGTCAGTTACTGTCTTTGAAACATCCATGGTGTGGGCTAAAAGTAGACTTTTCTACCAGAATTTAAGTACATTGAAGGAGTCACAAAAAATATCCCAAAATAGGGGAAGGAAAGAAGCTTTATCAGATGAGAGGAGGGGAAAAATAATGGAGTGCAACAGCAGTTATTTAATTAAATGTCTCAGCAGCTTCCCTGCTACTGTGGTTGTTGTTCTTTTTCCAGCCAGACTGATGAGTTTACTGGATTCATTGAATTGTGATGTAGTGAACAGAACCTCTGTTGAGACTCTCATTGTTAAGATTCTTAATACTAACAACATTCCTGTAAAGAAGCACCTACAGCTGGGGGTTTATAGCACCACTTGCTTCTGTAGGGATTGGAAAGTTGTAAGAGTCTACCCTGAGGGCTTTATCCAGATGTGTACCAGTTCCTATTTTGCTTTTATCCTACATTATGCCAACTTCTGTCCTCCCTGCATCCCTCCCTGCTCTAGGAATGCATCTATCTAGAGACTGGAAATGTGGGAATAAGATCACCATATGGTATTTTACCTGGGAAAAATGCAAATATATGTCCTGGAGGGGGAAAAAAGTTGCTTCTATATGAGAGAGAAGATTTGAGACATCCGAAATAGCTGAGATGTGGCAGGGAACATTTTAGATGTGACTTTGTGATCTGCCTAGCAAAGCAGGCCAGTCTGGGGCCAGGCAGCGTGCCCTTGGACTGTCACACATTACGCTTGCTTGAATCTGTAAACTGCACAAAGGATTCTTATTAAAGAGACCCATTTCTACAGTGCTTTTCACTTTATTATCTCAGAGTGCTTTAGTAGGCTTAGGAGATGCTGGGGAGCAATAAACACAGAAGCTGTAAATCTTGCAGCATTTATTTCTGTGGAAGTCATCTTTTCTTACTCTCTTTTATCCAGGCATCAAAAGGAAAAGAATAACAAGAGGAAGACAAAGGCTCAGAGTCATGGCCATTGTTTTTCTCTACCATTTTTGCCAAGAAAAGAAGAAAGGCAACAAACACCACTGAATGTAAATAATCCTGCCCCCCACCTCCAGTCTAATTTAGACACACTTTCATTGGTTCACTGTAATTAGGCAGAAGGTACTGAAATTATTTATATGTCAGACCTAATAGACAATATTGTAATTGTACCGTTCTTTTAATAGATACTTTGACTCCTGAAAGCTTTGACTCAACCCCTTTATTTTAAATGCACGCACAGTTAGGAGATTTCGGAAGTAATTGCCAGTTTCATGGTTTATACCTGATATTAGATTGAGCTAAAGCCAGGATTTGAAAGTTTGGAAAATAGAGCTCCAATTTTTTTTAGTCAAAGGCCATCTGAGATAGAAGAAAGGAAGAGTGTTAATGTTTTATGGGTCAGGTGTGCAGGGGTGTGTGATATACTTGGTGGTTTAAGATGCACCAGAAAGTCTAATCCCAAAGCCAGGGAGGCAACCCAGCAAGGAGAGGAATTTAGGTGATAAAGTATCAACACAAATTGATGAGTGCTGTAGTTAGGCTGTGCAATAAGGGGAGTTTAAAGCCCCCTTAAAGAGAAATAAAGGCTCTGCAGTGTTGTTAGGAGATCCTTGTCTGAGGGATGGAACAACAAGCAAAGTGTACTGGAGAAGTGGGACGGGTTTACATGCAGCCTTGAAGGAGCATGGAGAAATAAATCATTGTGGTTCCTGTACGCACGTGCCAGTGCTGTGGCTGTGCCGGGATGGCTGGGCTCATCCCGGCTGGCAGCTGCGCTTAATAGGTGCTGCTGTTTTGGTGCTCAACATAGGGAATCGAGGGCTGGGTTTGCAGGGGTGCAGTGAGCATCTTCTGCTCTTGCAGAGGCAAGTGAGAGGTATGGATACCCGCTTATTCTGAAAATCAGGCTTTGCTGTTCTCAGACTAGCCCTTTTTGTAAATACTGACCTTGCTGGTTTGGAGGCCTTACCCTGGTATATGAGTGTTAGGAGATGTTGCTCTAAAAGGGCAATTTCTTTTTATTTTTGTAAAGTTTTATATTAAAATATCCCACCTCCACCCCCCAGCCCTTTTCCCCAAACTGTAATCTCCTGTCTCTGAAAAGATTGTACCTGGCCTTGGCTGGTGGGTCACCTCTCCATTCTCCATTCACCCGGGGACATTAACCTGTGATGAAACTCCACTGATGTAGAGCTGATGAAAATTCTGTGGGGACCCTCAATGAAAAGGTACATGAAAGTCAGTCACCAAGGTAAAGAAAATCTTTTCAAATCCCTTTATCAGCAGACAAAATAGGAACAGTCTCTGAGTGTGGCTGGTAGGGGCGGTTGTTCATGGAGTTGCCCATGCAGTGCTCTGGCCCCCAGAGTGACTCTCCTGAGGACTGGTGGCACCAGCAGCTGGGACTGAATTTTCTCACAGTTGGAAATCAGGAATTTTGTTAGAAGGTACTTATGCACGGGTGTGATGCAGCAGCACATTGTCTCAATAAAACAAGGCTGGGGTGGAACGACTGTTCCCCCCCCATCATAGCTGATAGCAGCTCGCTGTTCTGCTGCAACAGGCCGTCTCCCTGTGCATAATG
Organism: Tetrax tetrax; assembly: GCA_009806455.1. Lineage (NCBI taxonomy): Eukaryota > Metazoa > Chordata > Aves > Otidiformes > Otididae > Tetrax > Tetrax tetrax. Next base: position 492,686 of record WHYT01016866.1, on the reverse strand, counting down.
AACAACCTTTGGAGGACTGTGGAATTAGAAATTTTAGTGTTTAAGCAGGCCTCTTGATTGAACCTTCACCCTCTCTCCTGAAACAGCATTCACTGTGTAACCTTCATGATAAACATAAACTAGCTCCCACGCTGAAGAAAGCAGAACCCAGATCGGCCATGAGCTCTCCTGGGGCCTTGTGTGTGGTACAGATCACACCTCATTGTCTGTCTTTTGCATAGTGTCTCTAAGAGAATATAACCCCTCTATCCACTCTGCAAGTGCAGTGTTCCCGTCAGCAGAGCCTGTCTCTCTGCTGCTCTGTCTTCTCTCCTACAGCTACCGTAAACAAATGGCTGCTCTTGTGACCTAACCCACATTTGTACTTCAGTTATTCTGCGACAGGATGGAGGAGCCAGCAGCTTGCACTGTGTTTGAACAACGTTGTCTACTTCTTAAAACACCTGAGATACACGATACTCTGGAGTGGGGCTGCTGGTGTTGATGATGGGGCTTGTCCCACTGGTTTCGAGGACCTGTGAACCTGCAAATGGTGAGGAAATCAGACATTTCACTGATTTACGTGTACGAGGAGGAGAAGGCTCGTTCAATCATACATTAAGGGAGTGGCAGCACTGCTGGGAAAGGCCAAGAAGGCCTGAGCTGGATCCTGTAGCCTGGAAAGACAACAAAGACTGGCACTTGACGAGACACATTTTTCCGAGGTTACCAGTGGATGCTCACCTTTCTCTCCATCGTTATTCCAGCTTAGAAAACATTGCCCTCATGGAAGTCAGGGTTGTTTTACCAAAACTTGTGCCATTTATGTCGGCTAGAGAAACACAACTAGTATGAGAAGACATACAATTTATTGTTAGTCTACTTAAAAGCTTTACCAGTGAGCTCAAAGAGTGCTCATCAATCCACTTACAATGATGCTAACAATGATAAATAATATTATCTAGAACATTAGAAAGATGATAAAAGAAGAAAAAAAACAAACCTCTTAACATACCAGGCCCAAAACTAACACACGCTTTAGCTGCTGCAGTTTTCCCCAGGCTTTGCTCACCCCTCCACTGCCCGGACACCAGATTCAGAGGTGCTGGCTGTCCCCCAAGAAAAGATAGAGGGCTGCAGGTGTCATGGACCCACCAGTCCTTCACTCCCAAGCAGTGTGATGCTGATGGTGGGGCTCCTCCATCTGCATTGCCAGGGTGGTTCTTGTGGGGTTTCTTCCTCCTCTTCCTCTGCCAGAGTCCACTTGGGGCTGTTTCCACCCTGTCTCTAAGGCTCTCCTCGCTGTGCTCCTCAGTCCTTGATCCCCAGAGCCAGGTCCATCTGCGCGGACCCTCCAGGCAGAGCTGTGCACACCTTGCAGACCTGCTTGTCGCCCTCCTTGCTCCTGAAAGCCGTGTTTCCCAGCCCCAAGGTCATGTTTCTCCGTTGATGCAGCAGCTGCCCATGGGGTAGTATCTCACAGCACTGGGGTTTCAAAGCTTCAAGGCCCCGCTGCCCTCCCCTGCCTCTGTTTTTCCTCCCCGCTCAGGGACCGACTGCTTTGCCCGCAGCTGCTCCTGCTGCGCTGCAGAAATACAGCTGGGTCATGCTGCTGGGGGTCTTTCGGCACCCCTTGGACCAGGCAAAGCAAAACCTGAGCGCAGACAAGTGAGGGCCACTGGGGTTGTTAGATGGTTGCTGTTACAGCTACAAAGCTCAGGTGAAGCTCCCCACATGGCAAGTCCCAACCAAAGCAAGGTTCACAAACCTCTATATTATGTTTTTGCAGTATTAGTACACAGCCCGTGGCCTGTTTCTGGCAGTGGTCAGACTGTATTTCTCGGGCTATAGGCATAGAGACCCCCTTCTGACAGTCCATGGACATGAGCCGTCCAGCACGAGTCCAGCAAGGACATCGCAAACCCTCCTGTGGCTCAAGGCTCCTCGCCAGGACCGAGCAACAGATCTTCTTGGAGGCGTTTGCTCTTTCCTATCTGGTCTTGCCTCGTGTCGGCCTGAGAGTGTCTGCTTTGGTGCATAGCTGCTGCTTGGTTTACTTAATATTTTATTTTATAGCCAGGATAATTTGCACAATTAACCAAATGTTCACAATACCCAGGATTACACTTTTAGACTGTACAGCCTAGTTAAAAATTTCAGTAGGTGATGAGAGTCCTGCCGAGGAGGGATTTACACCAGGAATGATGGTCAGTATCTTTTATTGCTCTTGTAGTAAAAGCAACTTGCTCGCTCTTGACATGTACTGTAAACCTTGCTTTGGTGGCTTGTTTTACTGCCTGTGGGACCGCAAATGTTACAAGTGGATGCTCTGTTAGCTGCAACAACTGCTCAAAACCTAAAGCAAATGCTACTAGGCTTTGTTTAGTACACAGTTTAAAGGTTTCTAGTAATTTTAGTGTCACTTCTAAAAGCATTGTGTAATTAAAATCATACCTTCCAATTAAAGTTATGGTGCATGTGCATTATCAGACAAGTTAGACATGCAGAGGTGATTTCTGGATGCTGGGTATACACACAAACACAGCTGGATCCCACATAAGTGATTACAGACTCACCAGAAGTCAAAGGATACATTTCCTATTCACATCTGGCTAAATTCTGTTCTAAACTGATTGAAAACTGGTATCTTCTTACATGCAATTTGCATATGTAAGTGTCTCCCTTTTGCCGGTGTCCTTCCAGAGAGACAACTGGTAGCATTCCACCTTGCTGGGCCGCCCATCATTGCTGGTATACAGGTGTCATCTCAGAAACCCTTCTGCTGTAAGTTTCTAAAATCACCTCATTGTCTCCTCCTTAACAAAACTAAAATTTTCATCAGACATACATGATTATGTATCATATACGTGTGTACTGTGTTGATATCCCCATCACTGGGGAACCTTTAGTTTTCTACCCATCCCAGCACCATCAACTAATACATAAGTGGTCTAAATTATATTCAAAACCGCACTATGCATTATTCCTAATGTAAAACTACACTAATGGTATATATTTTTACAATATAACTTATCCTACCAGAAATTTCTACATTTGATTTGTTCATCTTTCTTTTTGTAGTACTCAAAATACTGTTGTGTAGTACTCAAAATACCGTAATGGTTTGCAGATACAACTACATGTTTGCAGTGTTACATACATATACAGGCATTGCATTGTATGCTGGTGATCTATTAATCACAATTGCTGTCAATAATAGGTGGTATGTCCATCCTCATCATGAGAAATAAGGTTTCTCTTGTTTGGAGATGGTGATCCCTTTAAGCTAGATGCATTTTTTTTTCCTTGTCACCACAGTTTGCTCATACTTTTCTCTTATTTCAACTTGTGAGAGAAGGGCATAGGGTTTTGCTTAAGCCAATGTTTTGTAACTTTATATAGATAATACATAAAGGTTTAAGTTATGAAAATGTATTTGGCAAGATTCACTCTTGTCTTAGTGGTTTGACATGACTAAGGTTCTACACGCGCGACAGGGCTGCAAGGTTATAAGAAGGACATCTGGCAGTTGAGCAAGCAAAAGGTGGGAAACTGGGTTGAGGTAAGTATGCCAACAACTCCAAATATGGGACTGACCGCTTATATGCTTTTAGCCAATTAACACTTGTACAACGACGCGTGATATGCTCCTAGCCAATCAGCACCTGTCGCGAACGATGTAGTTAACCAAGAGAATGTAGATTGTGAGCTCCAAAAAAGGAGACAGGCAAAGTGGGTAGCCAGGAGAGGTTTTAAATACTGTAACTGTGAACTAAGGAGGTGTGCCTCTGCCATGAGACGCACCCGACTCAGCAGATTCGTTAATAAAACTGCTCCGGTGACTTTGTCCTCTAGAAATTTTTCATGGTGAGTGGCTATGTCTCATAAACTTCAGCAACAGTATCTGATCTAAAAAAAAAGATTATATTTTTCCCTTCATCTATGCATATATGAGTATAAAGCAAAATAAAAGAACGTAACAAAATGCTAAGCAACATACAATTAGTAACATCCATAATTTGGAATTGCCACTTATTCTTCTGTACTACCTATGGAAGACAAAACTAGCAAAGATTATTATTAATAGTTATCTTAGTTAACCAAGGTAGATAATTTACACCCATAGGACTTTCTGATGATATTAAGGATCTAATAAACTGCATCTACCTAGATTCATGCAAAACATTTGATATTTGACACTTGACACTGTCCCGCACAACATCCTTGTCTCTAAACTGGAGAGATATGGATTTGACGGATGGACCACTCGCTGGATAAGGAATTGGCTGGATGGACACACTCAGAGAGTTGCAGTCAATGGCTCAATGTCCAGGTGCAAACCAGTGATGAGTGGCATTCCTCAGGGATCCATATTGGGCCCGGCCCTGTTCAACATCTTTGTTGGTGACATGGACAGTGGAATAGAGTGCACCCTCAGCAAGTTCGCTGACAAAACCAAGCTGTGTGGTGCGGTCAACATACTGGTGGGAAGGAATGCCATCTAGAGGGATCTTGACAGGCTGGAGAGGTGGGCCCATGCAAACCACATCAAGTTCAACAAGGCCAAGTGCAAGGTCCTGCATATGGGTTGGGGCAATCCCAAGCACAAATACAGGCTGGGTGGAGAATGGATTGAGAGCAGCCCTGAGGAGAAGGACTTGGGTGTTCTGGTGGACAAGAAGCTCAACATGACCCAGCAATGTGCCCTTGCAGCTCCGAAAGCCAACTGCATCCTGGGCTGCATCAAAAGAAGCATGGCCAGAAGGCTGAGGGAGATGATTTGCCCCCTCTACCCTGCTCTGGTGAGACCCCACCTGGAGTACTGTGTCCAGTTCTGGAGCCCCCAGCATCAGAAGGATGTGGACCTACCTGTTGGAGCGAGTCCAGAGGAGGGCCATGAAGATGATCAGAGGGCTGGAGCACCTTTCCTATGAGGACAGGCTGAGAGAGTTGGGGCTGTTCATCCTGGAGAAGAGGAGGCTCCGGGGAGATCTTATAGCAGTCTTCAAGTATCTAAAGGGGGCCTACAAGGAAACTGGGGAGGGACTTTGGAACTAGATGATCTTTAAGGTCCCTTCCAACCCAAACCATTCTATGATTCTATGATCTTTGCATATTTTTATACATTTTATTAACTTATGTTCTTAAACAGCTGCTTACCGATCCTCCATCATATTTATTTTCTGTTGGTTCCACCTCTTCTCTGTAACAGAAAAACTTTATATTTTAGATTAAAAATCTATTACATGAATGCATATTCTTTACCATGATCAGTCTTTTTAGTTATTTATTTAACCTTTTCTTCACTCTAAGACAAAATGCTGATGTTAGCACATCAACTAGAATCATGTATTACAGGCTTAACTTCTTGCTTTCAAAGTGAACTCTGTCCCAAGTCAATTAGAATATTTTACCATTAATTACCGCCCCCAACCTTTATATCTACATGCATAATCTGCCATTTTTCCAGCTTCTAACTTTTTGCGTCTTAGTAGCACTTAGTTAGCATTCCTCTGTTTCAATCCTTTTTTTCCCCTTTTTTTTTTGATACCGTGCCTAAATTTCTTTCTTGCCCATACTTCCACAGGCTTATGTGAAAATACACTACTGAATGGAGCAATGCTAACACTAAGAGCGAACTGCTTCATTTGTGTTGGTAACTTTTGAATTTGCTCTGCTTGTAGCTGTTGATTTTGCTGATTTACTTCTGGTAACAGGCAGGTATTATTTTTGAAAATGGTGATTTTTTTTTTTTTTCTTTTTAAAAGTCTATAGAAGAGCCAGAAATAAGATGCTATTCTTTTCTCCTTGCTTCACCCTCAGGGTTTATACTGTGCTTGGGACTCCTTTAACCTTCCTTGCATTGTCCTTCATACCTACAGCTCATTCTCAGTCTCGTCCCGCTGCTGCACATCGCTTCTTGCAAATGCTGCGGCCCAGCTGGTATCACAGCCTGGACTCGTGCCAGTGTTTTATTATCCCTTAAAGCCCTCTGTTTTTTTCCCAAAACAGCCTCTGCTAACTTGGCCTGAGCGGTGTTTGGTATCCCTGCCCGGAGTCCCTGCAGCCAAACAGGTACCAGGGTGGCTGTGGCAGAGCTGTAGCAGCCTCTGCTCACTGCAGCCCTGGCTGCTCTTACTGGAAAAGTCAACTTCTCCTCTTTGTTTCTCATGTGAAAATAGGCAAACAAAAAAACACTTAACACCTCACTCCTACATTTTCTCCACCAGAGAAGCTTTCTTAATTTGCATTGGCCACAGCCAGCATTCAGTGCCCTGGCTTTTAGAATTACAGAATACTTAAAATCATAGAACATTTTAGGTTGGAAGGGACCTTTAAATGTCATTTAGTCCAACCCCCAATGCGACATGGGGATGCCTCATGGGCTCTGCTCCTGATCCCCCAGTGCTCCCAGTGTGGGGGCCTTCCCCAGTGGTCTGGTTCTGGTCTGACCACAAGCCTGGGGAAGAGGGGGATTGGCTGACCCTAGACTATGACAGAGAGGGCAGAGGTGTCAGGCCCACTTCCCTCTCCTCTCCCGCTGATCTCCAGGAGGCGATCCAGCAAAACCCTGGTGGGAGCGTTATCCCAGCGGGCCATATCCTCCCCATGCTTCCGAAGCTGCCTCCATATGTCCACTCGCATCGTGCTTAGCTCCCTCCGGGCCACGGTATTTTGTACCACGACTCCAGGAGCAGCGCTGTGCTGCCGCTGCCACTGCCTCTTGCCCTGCCACCTTCCTTTCCTCCCTTTCCCAAAGCAGGGGATCTGGGAGGTCGCACTGGCAGAAGTAGTGGTCTCCAGCACCTCCGAGTCACTCTTCTCCCTGGGGTTTTCCCTTCCTGTGCTGCCCCTTCCTCCCCTGGAGCCCCCTCTGTTCTCTCTTGCCCAAGCACTCGCTGCCAACTGCTTGCTCCTTCCCTGGGTGCTCCACGGTTTGAAATGGTGTGGAGCTGGCTCAGCAGTAGCTGTTTCCCCCTCAATAACCTGATCTGCCTCTGGCTGCACATTTCCTCGGCTTCTCCCCTCTGCTCCTCCACCTTCCCCTTCCACAGCCGCCTGAGCACTGGTAAGCGAAATGAGGTTTGCTTTAAACCTTTCTGGCACCTCAAAAACTAGCGAACGTGGGCTCACAGGGTTGGATTCCTCTACAGAGGGGCTGCTGTCTGGGTTAAACCACCTTCTTCCGTCCCAATGCTCAGCATCTCCTTGGTAGGGTGTTTTTGTAAGGGCTGTGACCACACTGTGCTTCGCCCCTAACGCTGCTTTTAACTTTTCCATCTTGGCCTCACAGGCTCGGTGGTCTGTGCCCTTGACTTTCAGGATCTGTATTTTTTGCACTAATACTTGGATTGCTCCTTGCACCTCCTCTATAGTTTTTGTACTCACAGCCAGTTTTTCCTTCAATGCCTGATTTTCATTCAAAATGGCCTTTTTCTGTTCACACACCTCCTGATACTGGAGAACGCTTTGCACTTGCTCCACAGCTGCAACTCCTTCTCGAGTTTTACCCTCCTCTAGTTTAAGTTGCTGAGCTTTTATTTCTGCTTTCAGTTTGTCATTTTCCTCCCTCAGGTTCTGAATTTCTGCCTGGGCTGCCTGTTTTTCTTCAGCTGAACTTTTGGCCACTAACCACACAGCCCATGCTCCTGCACATTTTAAGGATTTTCGGGAGAAGAGTTTAGACTTGGCTGTCTCTTTTAATTTGGTAAACTCTAGGTCTGCCTGCTGGATACTTCTGCAAGAGTTCGGACCCCAGGGGTTTGGGCCCCACTGCATAACCCAATTTGCCAGCTCTGACATGTTTTTGGCTCCCCTAAAAGTATTTCAGACTGTTCAGAAAGGGCTGCTTCCAAACTACAATGCAGGAAGGATGAGAGAAGATAGCAGAGGCTCACCCAAGTTTGGGCTGCTCCTCTGTTGCTTTTCTAGTCTACTTCTTCCCTCCAGAAGATTTTCCCTCCTGCTGGATTTCCCACTTTAAGATTTTCAACAAGTCTTTAAAGGGGTGCCTGTGTTGCCCCCCAAAACTGGGTGCTATGCAAGATACTTGCTGGGGCTATGGGAACACAGGGTGGCCTTGTTGCTGGTTGTCCCTGACCGCCACGAACCCGAAAAAGGCTTTCCCAGAAGGGCTGCTCACAAAAATGCTGTAAGGGCTCTCAGGAGGGCTGCTGCCTCCTCCAGTAGTTCAGTGCACCACAGTTCACTCCTTTACGGGAGCTAAAGAAACACACCTTACGCGGGAGAATCTGCTGTTTGACGATTTAAAGAGTCTGATCAAAGAGTGCTAATCAATTCACTTACAATACTAAATGACATTATCTAGAATATTAGAGAGAAAAGGGACAAAAGGGGAAAAAAAGTCCTTATTGGTATCAAAACCACCCCTCCCTTAGGCACCACGACTTTCCCTCGGTTATGCTTACCCCTCCTCTGCCCAGGTAAGGCTGCAGGCGTCGCAGCCTCCGAGACCTTCACCTCCAAGCAGTGTGATGCTGATGGGGGTCTGCCTCTCCAGGGTGGTGGTGGTGGGGATTCTGCTTCCTCCTCCTCCTCTGCCAGAGTCCACCTGGGGCTGTTTCTCCTCGCCGTGCTCCTCAGACCTTGATCCCCAGAGCCAGGTCCATCTGCGCGGACCCTCCAGGCAGAGCTGTGCACACCTTGCAGACCTGCTTGTCGCGCTCCTTGCTCCTGAAAGCCGTGTTTCCCAGCCCCAAGGTCATGTTCCTCCGTTGATGCAGCAGCTGCTCATGGGGGAGTAGCCCACAGCACTGGGGCTGCCGGTATCACCCTGTGCCAGAGGTTTCAAGGCCTTGCTGCCCTCCCCTGCCTGCACCCCCACGCTGAGTTTTTCCTTCCAGCTCAGGGACCGACTGCTTTGCCCGCAGCTGCTCCTGCTGTGCTGCAGAAATACAGCTGGGCCATGCTGCTGGAGGCCTTTTGGCATCCCTTGGACCAGGCGAAGCAGACAGGTGAGGGCCCCAGGTCGTTAGATGGTTGCTGTTACAGCTACAAAGCTCATGCGAACCTCCCCACATGGCGAGTCCCAACCAAAGCATGGCTGGCAAACCTCCGTGGCCAACCTCTGGCAGTGGCAAGACCATATTTCACGGGCTACAGGCATGCACTGCAGCACTATCATCTTTCTGTTTTCCTCAAGAGCCCTGTGTTTTGCTACAACAGCTACAGGAATAGAGAAGTGGAGGTCTTGTGCTTCGCCCTGACCAAAAAGACCATGACTGACGCTCCTCAGCATTTTCACCACGATCTGCAAGGAAAGCAGTGGGTCTATGGGGACTCAGTGGGACCGTGAGTAATGGCCTGACCTCCCCTGTGGCCAAAGAAATTCATCAAGCAGTACCAGCGGCAAGCACGACAATCCTACAAAGAAACAATTCCCCAAATAAGGGAAACAAGGAGAAATATTTGAAGTTCTGTAATTATTAAAACACATAAATCCCTGCTTGTAAACCCCACCGTCCCAGCAGATCTGTATCTTGAGAGACATCTGAAGCGTTGCAAACTAGAAGATGTAATAGGATTAAAGCTGCAATGTGACAAGACAGCTAATTTTTAATTATTTCTAACTCCTTTCTAATTTCTACTTCATTCTGAATATTTAAAAGCCCTTCCAAATGTATTTCACAAGTTTCAATAACAACCTAGTAACTAGATGTGGCATTATAGCAATTTATAATCACCTCCTAAAATGGGGATCTAAATTAATCTTTCTACATCTCATTAGTTTAGCTATCAGAGATCTTTTACAAGATAATTGGCTTTCAGTGGCTTTAATTTAATTTAATTTATTAATATCTTACATTTATATTTCATAGATGCTGTTTTAATTATTGAACTGATACATCTCAGAAGCATAATTCTTTTATACAGCATCAAACTTTTGCTTTTAGGGCTCTAGAGCCTTTTCAAGATGTTTTAATGATAAATAATAAGTCCTGGTTTGTGTTTGCCTTTAGAGTAGATATGAATTTGCTTTCGCCTTAGGTTCTCGCAAAGGAAAATTAGATCTTATTTTGGAACATCCTGTTTTGCAGACGAGGCTGCCTTTATTCTTAAACCAAAACTTGTTCCAACTTTGCAATGCTATAAAAGTGCAAACGAGGGGAAGCAGAAGTAGTAGAAAGGATGTGGAATAAATAGCCGATTCATACCTGATGGGTATTGATGCAAATGATTTCAGTGGGCAGCAGAGCCAGGGAGGCCCAGTCTCCTGTGGGGTTGTGTCCCACAGCTGAGCTCTCTCCTTGAAGTTCCCCTGCTGCCGGGAGCACCGGTGCCCACCCCACCAAGTGCCTGCTCTTCCTGCACCCACACCACTACCTGGATCGGGGGGCTCCCCCACTGTCCCCTTTGCTCATGAACCCACAGGAACACAATATTTTTGAGACTTCCCAGCTTCTGTAAACTTCCGCCAAAATGAACCTGGACGTTCCCAAATTGGTGAGGACAGCCAGCCAGCCAGGCTGACCCCAAGAACTTCCTTCATTCAGAAAGCAGCCTAAAAATACGTTCTCTCCTAGAGCAGAATAGCGACGTTGAAACATCTGACAGTAAATGTGATGATGATAATTGATGCTTAATGAATAATCCAGGGGAGTTTTAATATTTTAGCTTCATAGAATACCTTTCATTCCCAGATGAGCAATTTATAACAGGTGTACTGTTACCCGGCTCGGCTTCCTTGTGCCCTTACATCCCCCATTTCTTTGGGCACGAACTGGGCCGGCACTGGGCTGGGTGTACAGCACAGCAGCACAGAGGGGCTGTGTCCCGCTCCCCCACCCCGGTCCCCACTCGGAGCGAAGCCCACGCACCGCGGATACCCCCGGCCACCGACAGCCGCAGCCCGCGGTCCCACTCAGGTCCCAGGGCTTTCAGTTTTGCAGTGGGAATGCATTTCCACCCCCCAAAATGCCCAGGGGAACTCTTTCAGGGAAGAGGTGTGCTCCCCGGTTTTGCCCACCGTGGGGTTTTGCTCTGAGGCGGGGCGAGAGCGGGAGGGGTCCATCTCCCTGACGGCTGTGGGGGGCACCCCCCCGAGGCCCTTGGCGACGAAGAGAGGGCAAAAAGCCCCCGCCGACCCCACTCCTAGGCAGAGAAGCTGCTGCGCCGATTCCTCCGCCTCATCCGCCCACCTGCGTGACCCCCCCGACCCGACGGGACTGAAAAACCCCACCAGCCGGCGCCCTCCGGGAGGGAGACCGGATTCACGGTCAACGAAACCCGCCCATGTCCCCGCAGTCGCCAAGCCCGTGGACCGGCTCCCCTCCCCTCCCTCGCTACCCTCTATGGGTATGGAAAACAGCGGGACACAGCCGGAGCCCATCGGGAGTGCGGGGGATCCCTCAGGGGAGCAAGAGGGGCCGGGGCTGAGGGGAGGCGGAGGAAAAGCGGCCCGACAGCCCCCTCTGCTGCCAGGAAACACCGCGGCAGGGGCTCCTCCCCTTCCCTGATAGGGGGGGGAACTCTCCCCAAAAACCGCGTCCTGCCGGGTCATCCAGACTGCGTGCACAAGGACACCGGCTGGGCTCGTTTTTCCAGCTAAAGCAGAAAAAAAAATCCATGCCAAGTTGAGGAGGAACAGCCCTGAGCAACGCCTGCTCGTTCCGAGCAACACCTGAAGCCTCCGGCCCGTGGGTAAAGGCAGTTTTGGCTTTGGACACGCACGCTGCTGCTGCTCGGGCCGCTCTTACTCTGAGGGCTCTTGTGCCTTGCTGGCTGTGGTGCCACCTGGGTGGGTGATGGCAGGTAAATCTGCTGGTAGGGAAGGGAAGTGTGGCGTGAGGATTGAAGGTGTAAAGGTTATTACTCAATAATATCTTTTCTTCCCCGTTCCCGAAAGGAATGAGCTGCTGCTGTACAATGTTGCCCTGCAACCACAGCTTCCGCCAAATCCCTTTGCTCTTGCAAACCGTGACCTCTTTGGACACAAAGCCAGTTCTCTGTCTTCGGGCTTTGTCTGCTGAGGATGGAGGGCAGGGGGGCATAAAAAAGAGCAGATGATTTCCTGTTATGTTATCATGTTATTTTGGCCAGCTCTGTCTTTTGTATTTTAGAAACATTTCAACATTTGAAAATAACTATAATAGTAAAAAAAAATGCCACAAGTCTTTCTTCTTTCCATCACCACTCCAAATGCTCCAGGCCGGCTTTGCTCTTCCTTGTAAAGCCTGCTGCAACGAGGACTTTTGTGATCAGGTGGATGCTCTTGGCAGTTCCCCGAAGCCACGAGGGTGTGACATGCAAGGTTCGGGCGCCGGGATGAGTGAGCACCTCGGTGAGGCTTGGCGAGCCCCACTGAGCTCATGGGTCACTGCAGGTCAGGCTGGGACACCTTCTCCTTCTCCAAGAGGCTCCTGACATGGTCCAGCCCACAATCCAAAGGCTTTGCCTTGATGGGCTTGTTATTAAAACTGTACAAATAATAGATTCTTCCTCCTATTAATCAAATGAGAAAGAAGGTCAACTGGGTTCATTTTAGATCAATCTGAAGCAAATGTTTCTGGTGGTTTAGTTTTCTCAGCAAAATGAAAAAATCTTACCCAAAAGACACTGGCTGAAGCCAGTTGGGAGGACTTTGTTCTACTCAGTTTTAACCCTGCTGTTTGAAACGCTGCTGTAACTTAGGGTGTCATTTGCTTACGTTCTTCTTTAGTCTAAACCAACCATTTTTTTTTCAGTGGATAAATGATTGGTCCCACCGTGCCCCCGAGCTCTATTCTTACACTGGCCAGGGATGCCTGAGTGTCACCCAGGGTCAGCCTGTGACTTTGGCATTGTGTGCTCTTGCCCCAGACAGGCAGAAAGGCAAATGGATGATTTCTAGACAGCTAGGAGAATTCTCTTCCAAAAATACCCTCGGAAATCCTCAGCTGTCATCCAGGTCTAGCAGTTCACAAAAGAGGAGGAGCAAGGGATCCAGAACATGAGCCGAGGTCTGGATCTGGCCTTGTGTGCTTTCGCCACTGTAATATGAGCCTTTTTACCTGGCCTGCCAAGAAGCAGGACAGTTAGTGTGCCTTGCTGATTAAAAAAAGAAAACAAAGGTCCCGTTAGATGCAGTTCAGTTAAGGACTGGGCTAGGGTTCTCACTCACTACCTTTTGAAAGTCAGATGCATGGGAAATCAAAGCATGTTCTTCCTAACAGCCCACTCTGGTTCCTCTCCCGTGAACAATAACCCCTGCAGCCAGACCTCGGCCTCTCAGGATTCCTGCTTAAGGCTTCTTAAAATTCCTATGTTTTTCAATGGGATCCGGTTCAAGCCGCTTGACCTGCTGGAGCAAGGAGCCAGTCTCTGAGTTGCTGCCTGTCCCTCGTGTGCTGCAGCAGGACCCATCAGGCCCCAGGAGAGCATGTTCTCGGCTGTGCTGGAGGAGAGTACATGGTGTTTTGTCCTTGCAAAAGGTTGTTCTAAATGGTTTAGTTTCAAGAGAGCTCAATTAGATCTGGGAACTGTTGCAATGAGTTCGTTCCTAATTATGGCTCGAAAATTTTGCAGTAGTCAAAAGATAAATGGATGCTGAAGAAAGGAACAAACAAAAACAGGCATTGCCGTGGTGTCCTTTGCTGCTTATTAGCTGTGCCCTGTCCCCTACCAAGTACTTCAAGCACCTCACTTCTCACTTCCCAGATTGTCAGATTTCTCTTCCTAAGTTTCTTTGTGTCTCAGTGCGGCAGCCGAGCACACTGCACACCGGCAGCACCGTCTTGTTGCCTTTGGGTGCTGAGAAATTTGGAAAATGAACATTGCTGCACCTGAGACTGCCGTGTGCCAACGCTGCCATGCAGTGGCTTTCGATCTCCTTCCAAAGTCCGCGGGAGACGAGTCCTTGCTGATGACTTCTAGCTAAGAAAGATAATGAAACCCTCGGGACATGAGACTGACGGATGCTTTTTAATGGGACCTGATTGTCCTGAGTCCTGAGAGTGGCCTGGTTTCTTGGGGATTACAGTCAGCCTTATTTCACCTTTTCATCTCAGCTGAACGTGGTCACCGAAGTCAGGTCAGTTCTTGGGGCGGACAGACTCTGCGTGCGCAAATCCGCACAGTGAAAACCACCACGGTGCTCCTTGCTCCAAATGCTGCTGCCAACCCTAGGGTTGCCTTTTTCTGCAAGTCAAAGAAAGACTGTTACTTTCCTTTTCTCATTTTCCCCAGCTATAAAAACACACCTATGGATGGAATTATCATTAACAACGTGTCATTAAATCCTGCCTTGGACTTTGCTGCTTTGTTTGTAGTGACTCATCCTGTAATTCTTGCAAGAATGGGGTCAAACAGGAGTCAGTGCTCCAGATCGCAATCCTAGCTCTCTCCCATCCTAAACGCTGAGCCCTCCAAAGCTGTGGGCAGGACTCTCCTGTTGATGACTGAGAGATGAGGCGTCCCTGAGCCAAATCCTCTTTCCAGTTAAAGCAACAGCAAACTGGCTGCTGGTTCCCTGCCAGCTGTAAGCAGTGTTTTTTGTTCCTCGGGACCAGTCCCACGTCCTATCTCAGTAGCCTCAGTGCAGGTGCAAGGCTGGACCCAGTAAGGGGTTGGGCTGGTTTCCCCCCTCCTTGTCTCCCAAGGCCCTGTGCCACCACACTCACGTGTTGGGTCCAGGCACGGGTGACAGCTCACGTAATGCCAACTGGCAGGTGACCACGGGAAGTGCAGCACGGGTCACGTCTCTGCAAACCAGGCTCAGCCTAAGTCTCCCAAGATGCGTCACTAAGATTCTTAGGGCTCAAATCCCTCCCTGCATAAGTGCAGCCAGCAGCAGCCCTACAGCAGGGATGCGCTCGGCCCCCGAACTCGTGCCCACATGCACCCCACCTGGCTGCTGCTGCTCTCTCTGTTTCTAACTCAGCTTGTCAAATGGCTTGTCACGAACTCTTCTTAACCAGGACTTTACCTTTCAGGAGCTCAGAGCAACTGGAAAAGACTTACCTTTCAGTACCCAAAAGTAAGATGTGCGGCTGGGGAGCGAGACCCTGACGGGCTGCCGGTTGTCCAGCGGATGCGACCATCCAGTAGCGTCAAGGTGATGGTCATCTGGGGAGCCTTGCTTGGGGAAACTGGCTCTTGCACTGCAGCAGAGCCTCTCACAGGCAAGGAGAGGGAGAAGGGATGGGAACCTGGCCGGCTCCTTGGCAGATGGGGGGCACAGCCTGCCTCCTGCCTGCCTCTGCCCTGCCTCTGCTGCAGGCAGGCACTTGCAGGGAGTCAGGCTGGCCTTTGGATGCACCTCTTTTGCAAAAAAAGGCTGGCACTCCTCAAGCATCTCTCCCACAACTGTCCCCATGTGAACCCAGTCCTGTCCTAACTCCACGGCTCTCGTTTCTTGCCAATCAGGCCCGAGCCACCCAGACAGCTTCTGTTCATCTCTCTCCTACCTGTCTTTCCTTCTCCCCTCCTCTCCTGGGATCCTGTCTCTACTAAACTGGTCTTACCAGTCTCCATCTGGATTTCCCTCCTGTCTGAGGCAGGTCATCACACATGTCTTGAGGGGGGCTTATTTCTGCTCCTTCCCTTGCACCCTGCACCAGGGAGCCTCGTGTCTTCCCGGAGCGGAGGCAGAGCACCCCCTCCGCTGGCAAGGCAAGCAACAGCACCTGGCTCCAGAGCGAGAGGGATTCCTTCTCCTTTCTTTCCCCAGGAGAAAAAGATAGGAATAACACCCACGCTCCCCTGGGTGGAGCAGACACCCGCCAAGTATCGCCCTGCTACCCACATGGCCATAACGAAGGGCCTCGTTTCACACAGACGGCAGCTTCGGAAACATTTAGTAATTAGTGTTGGAGACAGCAAAGAGCTTTGCAGGAAAGCTGAGAGTGTTCCCAAAACTGCTTATTAAATCTCTGGTTCCTCAGAGTTGAGCAGCTGCCTGGTGGCTTCCTACGAAGGACAGGGGCAGGCAGGGGACTGGGCTTGACATTTTTTTAAGTTACTTGGTGGTGGGTTGGTCCCATCTGGAGAAGAAGAAGCAAAGGGGGGATCTAACTACGGTCATCCATCACCTACAGGCGGGCGTTGGTGAGAAGGTGGAGCCAGACTCTTCCTGGAGGCACATAGCAAGAGGCAACAGGTGCAAATTGCAGCAAGGGCAGTTCTGATTAGAGGGAAAGAAAAATGTTCACCTTGGGGATGATGAGGTGCTGGAACTGGTGCCCAGGAAGACGGTGGGATCTCTGCTCTGGGAAGCGCTCATAGCTGAGCTGGACCAGCTGTTGGCAACCTGCTCCGGCTTTGCAGGTCAGCTGGCTCCGAGTCGGGGCTGGACAGAAGACCCTGGACCAGGTCCCTTCTGCCCAAAGCTTCTTTGTGATTCTGTGATCCACATAATCCATGTCCATGAGATATTTCCAAGATTAACCTGGGAATTTACCAGTGCACCACATCACCGAGGTTGCTAGAGCGCTCATGCCAATGGGGCAGCATTGGGTTTAACGCTCAGGACTCCCTAATACAATGTCCTAAACCAGCCTCAGCCCCGCAGCGTCTCAGCCTCTGCCACCTCCACAAGTCCCCCAGGCAGCCTCAGCTCAGGGCAGACCCAGATTTATTAACCAGGGGAAATCACTAGAGTTTCAGGCAAGAAATTTTGGTCCATCTGACAGGTCAGTTTGTCAGCCAAGGTGTCTGACACGAACCTTGAGCTGTGGTAGACGTTCCTCTCCTCCTTGCCAGAGACAGGGAGATGACAGCAGAGAATCTCTGTGGTTTGGGGACTTTGCAGTTTTGTTTTTGTTACACAGGTGAATGTAAGAGAAAGACAGTGCTGGACCCAGCTGTGTATAAAAATATACTGTTCCATCCATCTCCACATAATAAACACATTAAAAAGGAGTGAGGTGTGTCTCTAACCGTCTCCAAGTCTTTATGTGGGCCAAGCTGCATTTTTGTTTTTTTTTTTTTCCTTTTTACAACAAATGGAAGTAGAGCAGCGGGTTGGTTTCAGGGGAGAGAAAGGAGTGGGAGGCAGAATATCACATCCTATTTCCTCTTTTAAACACTTGGCAAGGGAACGGACTTTCCATTCCCATCTGGCACAAGCAGACTAAACACAGGTTCCCTTCTGATAGCCATCTGCACTCTTCTGCTACCTTTTCCCATCAGTCTTCTGCAGGCAAAACACAAACCCGCGCACTATTTAAAGATACTTGAATTTAGGGAGTGTAACCAAATGATCCCTTTTAGTTACCTTCCTTCGAGTCACTGAGTGGTGAGAGCCAAGCCAAACAATAACCCATGTTAATCAACAGGCTCAGGACATGAAAGCAACTCCATTTCCTATTTGTGAACGCACAGATGTTGTTTATCTTGGATCTCCCCTTGTTGGTCCCCTGGGATTAAATCACAGGCCTTTAGGTGGAGCATGAGTGATTGCTTTCCTATCAAAGCAGCACACTGCAAGGCCCAGCCAGCCTTGCCGCTCTACTTTCCTCCTTCCCATCTCCCTAAGAATGGGTCTTTTTGCCGGTCCGAGGGCTCCCCACAAGAAGTGGGGCCTATCGTAGTGCCTGGGAACATTTGCTCCAGAAACACTCGCTGCTGCAGAGCTGGGTTATCTCTGCAGGGACCTGTGCCAGGCTGATAGGTCTCAAGAAGCAGGCGCTGGCGAGGCTGGGCCACCCCAAGTACTGATAAGGCAGAGGAGCTTCTTTGCCTGCAGATGCAGATGCGAACACCTGACTCCTCTGCAGCTCCGTGTTCATCCAGCCAGTCCTGCCTTGCAAGCCCAGCATGATTTTGGCCACATCAGGGAATACCACATTTCAAGTGAGGAGCTGGTTTTGTTGGTGGTGACCATCTCTGGTCAGGTTCCTATCCCATCCCTTGCCTCCAGGCACCACAGCTGAGCCGCAGGTTTTGACCATGTCCCAACATACCCCCGTGAATCTGTAGGCTCCATTTGTGAAGCAGCTTGGCCCCCACGTCTCCTGCAGTGGTGAGACCCTGTGGTCCGTGAGGTGAGGAGGATGATTCCTCCTCCATACAAACCAAGATGCTCTGAAGGTCCAGGGACATCAGCTATCCCATGCCAGCTCCAGCCACCTCGCTCAGCCCCAGCAGGGATGACTGCTAGTCCTCCTCCCTGCAGATGTAGCCTTTAATTTCAAGTGGAGAAGGTCCTTCCCCACACCTGTCAAGCTGCTATGGAGCCCAGCTAGCACTGCCTGATGGGCAAACCCACCTGCAGGGGTGGCTGTGCATCACAGAGGTGTTGGCACTGCTCATGTATGGGGTTCACAGAGCGTTTTGAGAGGCTGTGTGTGGGAGGAGTGCCACTTCTCACACCATTGGTTGTGACTGCACTCGCAACCTGCTTCCTCGGCTGTCGAATGCTCTTTTTTTTTTTTTTGGGGGGGGGGGAGGGA
>WHYT01016866.1:366102-473659 GCA_009806455.1 Tetrax tetrax | reverse complement strand
GGAGGAGGAGGAGGAGGAGGAGGAGGAGGAGGAAGAGGAGGAAGAGGAGGTGGAGGAGGAGAGCCATGGGTCCAGACCTCTGCAGCCAGCTGCTCTCCAGGCTGGGGCCCCTCTCATCAGAGCCGCAGATGCAGCTTTCATGTGCCTGACATCGCTACAAAACGGCTCAAAGCCCTGGGCGCACAGCAGCTTGTGCCGCTGGTGTGGCTCTGGAGGCAATTCTCCCCTAATGCGCTGTCTGCAGGGCTTTCAGTGCCCAGGTTTCGGTGGCAGGTGGGGGGGTCTGCCCCCATCTATGGGCACGGGGTGGGATGGGGTCCACCGCTTGTCCTGGGTGCCCTCAGCAGCTGGGAGTGGTAACTGCAGCAGGGCAAAGGGGATTGGATTTTCCCCTAGTGCAATTGCACTGCGGTCGGTAGAGGTAGAGGTAGGTGAGCAGAGAATTTATCTCATCTTTAGTGGCATGACTGAGCGGGCTGATTACAATTTTTCAGCAGTAGTGATGGACTTAAGAAAAAGCCTGTCCCTTCCTCTGCGGGACAATGCAGCTGCCAGAGGACAGCAGCTGTTGGGATATTTCCTGCCCTTGGAGCTACCCAGGACTGTGCAAAACTAACCACAGTGACCCTCTCTGGGGGCCTTGCTGTAAGAAGGGGTTACATGATGAAGGCTGTGTCCCATCCCTATGTCTGTAACGCTATGGGATCTGAGGAGCTGGGGACAGGGTCCTTTCCCACCTTTGGGAATGTTGGGTGAGGGGAGGGAGAAATGATTCTGCTACACCATTATTTTGGGCAGGTCACGCAGCAGGGACTGAAATGCCTCACCCAGAATAGGAACCTTCATCCCCATTGGGGCCAGGTTGCAGCCTTGGGAAAGGGAGGAAAGAGCTGCTGCTGAGTAGGCGCAGGACTGCAGAGCCGAGCTACTTTAGCTATTAATTCCTCGAGTCCCCAAAGAAGCAATTACTGCATCGATCCCTGTCTTAGCGAGCTCTTGGGGCAGAAGGCAAAAGGATAACTAGCCTCTGCTCCTAAGTAGGAAGCCAAGGATTTTATGGGATTACTTCTTACTCCTTGGCAGATGTAGGTCTTTTCAGGTCAGAGCTAAGGTCGGTGCTGAGCATCATGGTTTGATTTAATAGGCACCAGTAAGAACCTTTCATCAAGACCGGGATGGGACCGGCTCCCATGACCATAGGGGACTGCGCTGGCTCTTGCAGGCACGTGCACGTGCAGGAGAGAGTGGGGACACAAGCACTGCCAAGCTCGAGGTTAGAGTCTCTCTCTCAAGTGCCTGGATCCGCTCCCTGAGGCCACGTGTACCATGACCCTGGATGAGCAGTATGCGTACGAGGAGTCAGACCTCCCAGTGCATCCCGGTTCTGGTGTCCTCTGCCCCCTCATCTGCACTGTGGCTGCAGTTCTTCCCATTCTGCCTTTAAAAGGATTCTGTCCAACAACCAGTGGAGCTCGGGGCTGAGTGCCAGGTGAGCAACTACCCTAACTTCATTAAACTTTCAGTGCTGATTTTCTCTCCTCAGTCCTTTCAACTCTTTTTTCACAAAGCTAACTCTGCTGGGGGTTGCCTGACACCCACCTGTTCAGTCTTTCCCACACTTTGTGGAAGGGATGCAATGTTTCACCTGCACTTAGAGCAGCCAAAGCTAGAGCACTGGCTCAGTTATATCGAACAGATGTGCCTGACATTGATAACATTAGTCCTCTTTCCATGCAAAAATAGTATTACTGGTGTAAAAGCTGCTTTGTGCTATTATAGCAGCAGCCACAGCGGAGAGCCGCAGCGCTTTAATTACGGCAGCAGAGCCAAACAAGTACAACAGCAGGGGCAAGGTCTTGCAGAACCAATACATTCCCCTGGTCAGCTCCTGTGTTTTGGTGCCTTCTTGATGTTTGGATTTACATGTTGCCTCTCTCCCTCTTAGGCAGGGGACTTGCCCCTGTGTTTCGAAGGCCCCTGCTCTCTCCCTGGTGCTAGCGAGTGACCTGCCAGAAAGTGGAAAGGGCTGGTGTTGCCTCTAGGGACAACTCTTCTCAGGGAACTACTATCAGTCAGACACCCCGTTAAAAAAAAAAATTAACCTATTAATATACAAAACCCTAGCGTAATGAAAAGGTGAAATGCAGTGATTCAGCAAAGGATTCAATTTTATAAATGAAAATATTTTCCATACACCGATTCCAGTCAAAATGCATC
Source organism: Tetrax tetrax (assembly GCA_009806455.1). Classification (NCBI taxonomy): domain Eukaryota; kingdom Metazoa; phylum Chordata; class Aves; order Otidiformes; family Otididae; genus Tetrax; species Tetrax tetrax. Next base: position 471,442 of record WHYT01016866.1, on the reverse strand, counting down.
TCACTTCCCCTGACAGAATATAAATATTAACCCAGACACTCTTTGTTCTTAGTGTGTCCTTTTGTATGGGCATGACCTGGAGCTGCCGGCTTCCTTGCGGATGCTGGGTCCTCGGTGTGTCTCCAGAGCAGATCAGTGAGGACAAGTACTCCTCCCCTGAAGATGGGGCTGTGCTGCTCATTATCTTCTGCAAGTGCTGTCAGGGTTCAGCAGAAGGATGAAGATGACATCGCCTGCTTTTGCAGAAACCTGAAGGAGGTGCTAGTGGGACATCTAAGCCATGTGAGGTACCCATCAAACCCCTGTGCCTGGGGTTTTGAGCCCGATATTCTGCAGCTGAGTGGACTTTACCTTACTGCAAAATGTCTGTGAAACTCTGCCCTTCTGGAGGGAGCGATGGGTAAGGGAGAGGGCCAGGGAAGAGTAAAGATGACACTGTTTCAGCCTCTCAGCTGTGGGCTCCAAGCAATTGCCAGTTTTTAACAGCAGAGAAAGCGAGGGCATGAACTGCTTTTATGATTTTTATGCTGTGTCAGCACAGAAAATCAAGGAAGCACTTTGCAGGCACTACCTTCCTCTTGTCCCCATCTCAGTCCCGAGTGACAGAGGTGCCTGGGAAGCCTGCAGGCTACATGGGGGCATGACCAGGACCAGGCACTGGGTGAAACACTGGCCAGGATGGACATGGGGCTAATGAGCTGGGCTACCTTTAGCAACAGAGGAGAACAGTGGGGAGAACCATGGAGAAAAGAGAGTAATCATATTTTAGGTTTCTCAAGCCAGAGATGCGACCATGTCCTCTCCATCGCTGCCCCCTCTGCTCTCCTCCTGGTTATCTATAGCAGCTGTCACCGTGCGAGCAAAGGCCCCAATTCAGTAAAGCTCTTAAGCACAAACTTAATTATCAGGACAAGCTTAACGGCTTTGCTGAATTGGGCCTGCAGAGCTGGATGGAAACCTGCTGAGCCCCTCCAGGCCAGCCTCACCAGAGGGCTGCAGGCTCAGGTCCCACCACAGCCCCTTCCTTCCTGAGGGTCAGTGTAAAATAAAACCAGAGGCAACGTTGCAAAAGCCAATTAAATTCCTGGCCCCTTAGCAGCCCATCCAGGTCCGTTAAATCAAATCCCTCCACTCTACCAGCTGTATCCATCCTCCTTGGTTCTTGACACAGGGCATAAACCCCATTTTTCCTCTCTGCTCCCCAACCCACCTCACAACCAGGCATGTGGGGCAGGATGGCTGCGTGTCAAGTGGCTTTTTCTTCTCAAGCACCATCTGGAAGTCACCGTGAAATGCGATGCTGTGTGGAAAGCGACTGGAAAGAATGACACCGTGAGAGCCTATTTTTTTTCCGAGGAAATAAATAGATCGTGTGCCACAAGTGTGGAGAGGAGAGGGTTCGTGCCAGGTCAGGCGCAGGTAGGGCCGTGCAGGGACAGCCCTGAGTTTGTCTGAGCAGCCGTCGCTGCCTCTTAGGAAGCTTTTGCTGGGCAGAGGCGTATGGTGATGCTACCGAGGTGGCAGGCTGAGGATAGAGGCAGTTTCAAGCTGTCCATAGCATCCTTGGGGATGCAAACTGTTTATAAGGAGACCATGAAACATGGGGGAGCAAAGAAAGCTCCTGCATGCTGCATGATGGCTCCTGTGTGTGCAGGTACAGGGAATTGAGGAGAGGCTGACCACTGCTGCCCTCTCAGCTGAGAAGTGGAGGCTTAAAGTCCTGGGTGCTGGCAGGGGTGTTAGGTGAGCCGGAGCTCGAGGCCTGGCTCCAACATGATTGTGGTGATGGCTTGGATTCAACTATTTCAAAGGGCACTGGCCGGTCAAATTGAGTCCCAAATTAAAATTTGTTAAAATAACTTTTTGCAAAACATCAGGATGGAGAGAAATGTTTCCATGGTTTTGTTTTCAAATTCTGAGTGGGAAGAGTTTATTTTTTCACTAGGAAGCTTTCCCTGTAGGATTCGCGACGCTGGCTGGGAGACAGGAGCCGGAGAGCTCCGCTCCCGAATGGAGGTGACCCCGAGGGTGACCCCATGCCGGTCACGTCGCCTCACGCAGCCTTACTTACCCCCTCGGCAAATGGGAGGCGGCAGCATGTACGGCTGCCAAGGGTCTGGGATGCCAGCACTGCTGCAGGGATGCTCAGCCCCATGGCTGTCATGTTAGCCCCTGCGGCCATTGGATCTAAATCTGGACGAGTAACATGGTTATATTTGCATGGCTGAAGGTAAATGCAACGAAAACTCATACATTGCAGGCAGGTTAGGGGAAAACTTGGGGAAATGACCATCCGGGAATTTTATTTCTGCTCCGTTCTGGCTATGCACAAATTCCTTCTGTGGGGATAGCAGTGGTCTGTTCTTCACCAGCACGCTGCTCCTGCTAGATTGCTGCTGATTTGTGAATGACTGTTATCACTTGTCTTCTGTTAGTTTATACTGTCCCAAACCCCAAAATATTATAGATGGTTATAAAATTAACTGAAGGGGAAGGGAAAAAAAAAGCCACGAGAGCTCAGCTGGATTCAATCAGCTCAGTGCCCTGGAAATCAGTTTACATCAGCTGAGAGTCCAAGCACTGCTGCTTCTGCCCCCAGGTGAGCAGGCAGTCCCAAGTGTTTAATGCAAAACCACGCAGCAGTGAAACAGGGGTCTGGTGAGCACATGAGATGAGGAAGGATGGAACTCAGATGAGGAAAGATGTAAGTCAGGGCATGCTGGATGCTATTTACTAGACCTGGATGAAAACAAAAGGAAAAAAAAATGGCACTTTGAAGTGCTTACATCTTGCTCCCATCACTGGAACAGAGGAAAAGTGCTGTGGTTCATTCTTATTTGCAATTAAGTACTTTGATCTGATCTCATTTTATTCTCTCCTCCTGTGTACCACTTCACAGTTGTGGGGCCATGAGTGGCAGGAAACACCTCTTGCTTTTCCCCCTGAAAGGAGTGAGAATTTGGCCTTTTAGGATCTGACATAATGAAAACTGGTTGCTTGGACAAGTGGATTTTCTAAGGCGGTGGCTCAGCAACTCAAAGGTTAATAGGGCTCCCTCACTTTCAGCCCAGAGATTTCTTTAAAGGTTTATCTACAAGGGAAAGCTTGTTCTTGTTAAGGTAAGAGCTGCGGGTGAGGGTACAGCAGCTCCTCCTGCTCCGCCTCCGTTGCCCCAACTTCTCATACCTGGCTGGGGCAAGCAAAGGAGGCACAGCTATTACATGACAACTCCCCTGCATGGAGAATGCCTCCCCAGGCTTACAAAACATCTCCCATCCCTGGGATACCTGAATACCTTCACAAAGACTTCCCCCAAGGGAAGGGGCAAAGGTGCAGCGTTCTGGGTACACACCTCACCCAAGAAACATTACACTTCTGGGGCAGTGGGAGGGGGTTTAAGCCGCACCTGATCCAGCAAAGCACCCAAGCGTGGATGATGGAAATCATGGGAGGTGTGCCTTTTCTTTCAAAAGGACTATTAACACGCTTATGGTTAATCACACAAATAAATCTCGCGGTGGCTTAGAGCCAAAGTGAGCAATAAAAGCACCGATCTCCAGGCCTCCCGATGGGAATTGGCCAGGGCCGAGGCCGATGTTCTCACCAAGTCGCTGGGAAGTAATCTGTGCCCTCAGCACGTACGCGTCCGAGGATTTTTGTTTTGTTTTTTTTTTTTCCCTCCCCCAAAAAAGGCTGTTATCTACGTGGAACCATAAAACTATCTGCCCTGACAGCTGGGATGGCAAAGCGGCCATCCAGAGGACACGGGTGAAGGGTTCATCCAAGCTGCTTTTTCTCAGCAGTGGCTGCAGGAGCAGTGGAGGGTGGATGAGGGGGAGCCCCAGTCCCATCCCTAGGTCTCCTTTGGGGGCTCAGGTGTATCAAGGATTAGATATTTAAAGGAACATGCTTTCCAAGGAGGGGAAAACCTTGGACCTCCAGCCTTGCTGAGTGTGGGAGGGCATTTAGAGAGACAACTCGGTGTGCGTGGTGCAGGAGGGACTTGTGGGCATGTGGATTTTTCGCCGGCTTTTTTTCCTGTACGGTCAAGACCAGGAAATCCATAGCAAGCATGTGTAGGAGGGAGACAGGCAGGCTTGTTTCTGATGAAACATCCCAGGGAACTGAGCAATGGCCCCATCTCACATTCCATGTTTCAGCTGGGTGCAGTGGGAGATGAGGGCACTCAGGGCGGGCTGTAAAGTTAACTTAAGAGACCTCATAACATGGACTGAAGCAGAGTGGTCTCCCAGCCCCTGTATGTACTAGCAGGCACCAATTTAGGCCGTTCAGCTTCAAAAAAAAGTCTCTTAAAACTGAAGTCTTTGTGTTCTTTTAGGGCAGAAATTACCAAAGCCAGTAGGCGTGAGCACACGTGTCCCGGGGTACGCAGTGGGGAGAGGGAATCCCACCAGCCAGGCAAGCGAAATGCAGGGGAGCAGTTTCCCCCGTGCTTTGGAGACTTGGTTGCCTTCTTACTCCTCTTCCTGGCTCCAAACCTCCCCGTGGGGAGGCTCAGCAGGGGCAAAGGGGGCTATGTGCACCGAGTCTGCTCTGCTGCTGTCCTCCTGTTAAAGCTGCAGAAGGTTACCAGTAAGGCTACCAGTAGCCCTTCGCAGCGAACTCACCCGCACCCACCTGAATTTCCATGCGTCTGCAGGGGCTAGATCAGCTCCTTGTGATTCATTTTAATCTGGCACAAAGCAGCAGCTTGCTGAAGCCTGATGTAAAACACCCACATACGCTTCCATTATATAATATGAATCTAAGAAGATTAAATTATCCGGTCTGAGGAAATACATGCACGTATGTATGTACACATTGATACACAGTCTGGGGGTTGGCTGAGTGGAGCCGAGAGCAAAGCTTCCCTTCAGAAACATGGAATTCACACTCGTTAGCCCTTAAGCACCAGGGTAAATAATGTGTACGTGCTTGTGCATAGACACGTACATGAAGCGCTGCAACAGCTGCGTGCTCTGTGTTTGGAGGTGCAGCACGGTAACGGGCAAGAAAAGTTCGTAGTTACCTCCTTGCTTACCCAGTTCACTGGCAAAGTCTGAGCAGCAGCGTGGAGCAACAGGTGGAACAAACCCAGTCCCTGCACTAAACCTTACCTGCCAGTGTGCAGCAAGGTACTGCAAACCAAGTGAGAAAAGAGAGGGGAGAGCAGTCCCCAAAACTACTGAGCATCTCTCAGCAGCCTTGGTGGGCCTGGCCCGTCCCGTGGCCAAGGGCAGTGGCCTGCAGGCCCTTTCCTTAGGGAGCTCGATGCACACAGGCAGGACTTCAGCTGGCTTCAGGACTGCCCAGGCCTTTCACCCAAAGATGCGTTTGTCCTTCCCACAGTTTCATGTCAGGAGAGGAAGGCAGGGAACGCGCTTCACCTACAGCTGCCCACGGCGCTGGCACTGCCCGGGCAGCACACGGATTCAGCTCCTTCTCCCCCCCGTTATTGATTCACATTGGTTTGCTGAATACAGCTCGGCCTGCTGGAGCTCTCTCCAGCTTTTTTACTCCAGGTAGAGGTGCCGGGCACAGAAGGCGCTCAGAGGAGCAGGGCTGGGCGGCTGCTGCCGCTTCTCCGGGCCCTCAACGTGAGCCGAGCGCCGCCCCCCCCCGGCTGCTGCAGCGGCCCAGCTCACGTCCGGGTTTAGATTAGACCCCAGGCATAGCCCCCGGCCTGCCCCTCCTGCCGTCATCGCCACGACGGGGCGGGGTGGGGGATCGCCTCCCGCAGGTGAAAGGCGGCCCCAGTGCGGGCCCGGGCAATGCTCGGTGCAGAACCCGGCTGGCAGCCAGCAGCAGTTCGGGGTGGGGGGCCGCACCCCGGCCCGGCCCGGCCCGGCCCGGCCCGCACGCCCGTGGTAAGAAAATAGCGACCCCGCCACCGCGGGGGGGGGGGGGGCGAGCGCGGGGACACGCAACCCGCCCCCCACCCCAGGCGGCGCGCGCCGAAGCCATTCATGAAAATGTTGACGTCAAGCGAGGGGGCGGGGTCTCAGGGCGGGCCCCGCCCCCCGGGGCCATTTAAGGCGTGGCGGCGGCAGCGGCCGGGGTCAGACGGGAGGGGGCGGCGGCAGCTGCGGTGGAAGCGCGGCCGGGCAGTTGCGGGCGGCGGGGAGTAACGCATCGTCCCGCAGCGTTCGCTGAACCGCTCCGCTCGTGGGGCAGCGCCGTCCGCCTGGGTGCCCCTCCCGCCACCTCCCCCCAACCCCCGAGGGCGCAGGGCAGCCGCCGTCGGGACTTCATGTCTGTGCTGTGTCCCCTGCCCTGGTGAGTGGGCGCTTCCCGCGCGTGGGGGGGTGGCTGGTGGCGTGGCGGCCCATGGGCAAGAGGAGGCGGCTCTACTCCGGCCAGCTGCTGCCGTGACCGAGGGGGGCTTTGGAACGGAGCCCACGCGTGTCTGCGGGGCTGCAGCCTCACCACCTCCCCCGCCGCGGCGGCGGAGCAGGGCGGCGTGAAGCCCCGGGACGCGATTTTTCCGAAAGCGGAGGAGAAGAGGCTGGTGGCGGCGGTGCGAGCCGAGCTGTAGCGGGACGGCCCGCGGCAGGGGAGCTGCGAACGGCGAGGATTCACTTTCCCGGGCTGGAAATGCCATTACAGCTGAAAAAGCCGACCTGGGGTTGGCTCCGCTGGTGTGGAAGTCCCCGGGGTTGTAAAATAAGTCAGCAGGAGCTAAAGCTTAAAAAAAAAAAAAAAAAACCCCCAAAAAACCCCAAGCAAGCCAACAAAACCCCCAGCGCTTGCACTTATTTGCTGTGGTTTTTTTCCTCCCCTCCTTGGGGGGCAGCGCTGGAGGGAGCGGGGTTGGGCCGTCCGAGCCTCCCTTCTGCCGTGATTTTGGGGTCTCCTCCTGGCGAGGAGATCGGGGAGTTGGGGCCGGTTCGCCAGCTCTTTGCATCCCCTTCCGAGAGAGGGCAGGAAGGAAGGCACCAGAAATAGACTGCCGGCAGCCTCCCCTGCCTGCTCTTCATTCCCGATGCTGCTTATGTCTTGCTCAACCCTTCTTGAGCCCCTCAGATGATTTGAGTGCTGTCCTTTGTTTCTAGCCCTGATTATCTGAGATCAGCTGAGATGACTGAAGTGATGATGAACACCCCAGCAATGGAGGAGATTGGGCTAAGCCCCCGCAAGGACGGCCTGTCGTATCAGGTAAGTGCTCTGCTGGCTGCTCAGGCAGTAATCCCCTATGGAATGGCCTGGGCTGGACTGGAAACTGGAGTCTAACGTACCTTTCCGTAGCCTGACCTAATGGCAGGTCTTACTGTAGTGAGAAGTAGTCAACAGACTGGAATGCTTGCTTGGCAGGAGCCCGTTGTCTAAAATATCACTTGGTATTGGACCAGATTGGCAAAGCACTTGGCTGTTTCTGGAGCGGTCAAGCCCCTGCTCACTCAGCCTTCACAGGGACTCAGTGGGAGATGGGGATGTGGGTTAGACTGATTCACACCACTCACTGGGCTGAGAGGGCTCTGGCATCCCGTTGTAAGGCGGCATAGAAATGGTCTGCTTAAAGCAGGAGGGAGGCACTTAAATTTTTCTATTTAGTTCTTGGCTTTCCTAGTTGGAGAGGGTTAACAATCGGATTCAGTGAGGCTAGGGACAGCCTAAACAAGGCTTGAAATGTCACTGGAGATACCAGTACCTGAAGGCATGAGCTGCACTCATTCTGAAAGTGGTGAAAAATGTAATTAGCTGTTAACCTCTAGATCAATGACTGGGGTGAAGAGGTGGTCTTAGAGACTAGCTTGAGCCTTAATCCTTTAGTCTTGATATCCCTTTCATTTTCTAGCTAATAGTTAATCAAAGGGCGAGTTGTGCATCTCAGCCTGCTGGATCCATGTTTTCCTACCCTTCCAGGAGACTTCTTGAGATTTAACAGGGGTACTGAGTGCATGCAGATGACTGGCATCTGGTCTGCACATTGGGTGACTCTTAATGACAGACCCCTGATGCAGGGTTCTTCCTTTGCAGATATTGCACAACCTGCAGAGAAGCAGTTGCTCTAAGTGTGCATTCAAACGAGGTGTACTGTTGTATGCTTGCATATTTACATCTGAAAAATTAGTTGCAAGGCAGTAACAGTGCACTGAAGCATGAAATCAACTGAACTTTGGGCCACAGCTGAGGCCTGCAGCAGAAGCCAAAGCTGTGGGGAGGAAAAAGGGATGCATTGCTTTTTTTGGTCAGAATTCTGGATATGGATAGTAGGAGTTGCTTGGTTTATTGCCTGTATGTGGAAATAGCTGTACTGTGTGCTTCAGTGCTTGAGTTAGTGGAAAGCATATAGCCTCTTTCCTCTCCTATAGAGGCAGTGTATGGCCCTGAGAGTGGTTATAGACCTGAAGCAATCAAACTGGCCTGCATGGGATGTTCAGTTGCCTTCGTGGGTCCCCATATGAAGAGGCTTAACCCAGTCATGTTGAAATTTTCCAATAAGATGCAGAATCTAGGTGCCCTGCTTGTTCTAATGATTCCTTCAGTAAGGGTTTTTTCCCCCGAGTGCTAATGACCATGATAAGTCTGCTTGGGCCAACTGGGGAACGGGCCTGTTCAGTTTTGAGTGGATCGTCTGAACCTGAAGGTGTGTGAGTCATAAACACTGACGACTCATATCTATGCAGGGCTTATGCATCCCGGATCTCTCCTCTCTAGTGGTCTAGTAATCCACAACTTCTTTCAGATGCCTGCAGGAGCTGGGAAGTGCCTGCTGGTACTTGGCTTGTTGTAAGCCAAACTGATGGCAGAAAGGAGTTGAGGTGTTGAAATTGAAGACCCAGATGGGGCACTAGTTGCATGGGGACTGTGTGTGAGGCTTGCCTATAAATCAGGTTAGTGTAAAGAGGATTGGGGGGCAGGCTCCGGTCTTCCTCCTCTGGCTGCTAGGCTGGGAATGTCATGGTGTACATTGGGGTAAGCTGAAAGCATCCTTAAAGGGTTGAAAACTCAAGTTAGAACAGGAAGGACAAATCTGATGCAAATCATACCATGGACTTTTTGTTCTACCTCAGACTTTGGCACCTTATGCTTCATCTTGTTGATGAAGAGAGTTTAGTACATGGAAAATTGTAAGCTGGTCTGAGGGCTGTAGTGCAATAACTTATAACCAGACAGGGCTAATGGAGTGTGACTGCACCTACATGGAGGCTTGTTATTCTAAGCTGCGACATCTTCCTCCACTCATCTGTGCAGTTGGGCACTCAATGTGAGTGTAACAGCCCTTGGCTGGCTATGAGAGGAAAAAAGTGGAGCCAGAACTAAAGGCTCGCCTCTCCCAGTTTCAAAAGTTTCTCTTGTTCTGGTAGTAAAACTTGCATTTATTTTACTGCAGAGACGACGTCAAAATGAGGTTCAAAATGTCTCCCTTTTGGCTGTGTAGGGCAGGGACTGCTTGAGAGTTGGTCCACAGGAACCTGGCCATGACCCTGGGGGCTGTTTCTGTTGCCCCATGCAGACATGAAACTGCCTGGACCAGAGGAGATGGTACAGCAGCTTTGCTGGAACTGTAAAGCACATCAGTATCTGTGGCAGACAGGCTTGTCCAACCAACAGTGCTATTTCAAAGTATTTTTGCCTTTACTTGGAAGTAAACTGAGGAAACAAACTGTTACAGAGTATAAACTTAAGCAACCTGATTCCTCTGTCCCATGAAGTTCACTGAACTTCAGGGCTCCTGCCTGTCTCGCTGGTTATGGAGGGAACTTGGCTTGTTGACTTTTTCCTCCTGCCTCCTCTGCCCATGCCCTGGGGTGTCTGTCTGTCTGGACATCAGCTGAAGGTGCGTGCCTCCCTAGTGAAGCTTTCTGGCCTTTGGTGGGCTGGCCATCACTGCTTTTTGTGCAATGATGTGCAAACTCAGACTGCAGCAGCCATATCAGTGATAACTGAGTTGATCACTGTGATAGTTGGCTTAGTAACTTGTATGGTTTCACTTCCAAAATGTGCTTTCCCAGCAGAGAAATGCATTTTTCCAGTTAATAAGGAAAATACTTGTAAGCTAATGTGCTAATTTCAGAGCCTTTCTATGTAAAGCAGTTTTATTACTGTATTTGTGATGTAAAGCTGCTCTCTGAGCCCCTTGAAGATGGTTCAGCCAGCAGATTTAAAGGGCCTGAGCAGAAGTGAGTGGTGAAATTGGGATGTGAGTCTCAGAGCAGGGCAGCATAGACAAAACAGAAGATGCAGCTGAAGAGGTGATGTCATGCTGGGTCTTGTGCCTGCAGTGAAGAGCTATTTCTGGATCTTTAATAGATGTCCCATAATTCTCATGGGACTTACTAAACAAAAAATTCGTTGAAATGCAGCTGATGGCTCAAGATGCCCCTGCTACAAACAGATGTGCCTGTGGAGGGCTTCATGTGCTTCCTGCCTGGCAGTCTCTGACAAGCCAGGCGTTTTTTTCACTGCCAGTCAGAGCTAATGTACCATTTGCTGTTTTCCAGCCGCTAGATATACCTGATCTCCAAAAAGCCTCATCAGCACTCTGCCAGCTTGTCCTCTGATGCCATCTCACAGCAGCACGAACGATGTTACTGAAATCAAGGCTGAATTAATAATTTTGTGGAGCTATTGTCAAAATGGTACCTTGATCTGAATCCTGCCTTGCTTCTTGGAAGTGGAGTGGGGTCTGAGCACAACTGAAAATGTGTTGATGCCCGAAGTGTTTGTTTTGAGCAAATGCTCTGTCCCAAGTTGTGTGCTACTTCAGTACAGACTAGCTCACTGGTCCTGCAGGACCTTAGACTCCCTTTTAGGAGATTGACATGTGGAGGCTGATCTTGCCTCCAAGATCAGCTAGGGTTTTGGTCGTCATGGGGAGCTTGAGCTCTTTAAGTCATGATCGCATCATGCTGGGATCTGTCTAGGTTAATCACAGCCACAGCTAGTTGTGAATCATGTCTGACTGAATCTAGGTAAATAGGCTTAGCGCTCCATGCAGTGTCTATGGTGAAAGCTTTGGGTTGTCTGTCTTGTTGGGTTGGTGCAACACCTCTTCACCAGCACCAGTGAAGCACTGACTTCCTCGGGGAGCTGTGACGCGTGGTGCTGGGCTGTTTGGGCTGTATCTGCTGCATCTCCCCATCTGAACTTGGGGACCAACATGTTACTGTCCCAGGGGCTGATGGCAAAGGCTGGAAACTGAGATTCCCCTGATTGTCTTGTTTGCTTGTAAGGTGCTTCATGTCTGTGCAGCCTTGATTTGTGCAAGGTCGAAACGTCTTAAGACTGGCCTGAAAAAAGGTGATAATAGCAAGCGGGTTTAGGATAACTTGTTCACATAGCACATCGGATGCGTGGTTGCTGGATAAGACGAGTAGGCTGAGACAATGTGTATTCCAGGCTCTGAGATCTTAAATAAAGGCAGAAGCAGGATATGGGGTAAACAGAGCCAAAACTCATTATATTTGCAGCTCTGCTGTGCAAAAAAAAGTTTGTTCCACTGAAATGCAAACTGAAGACAGCAGGTAACTGGAACATCTCAGTGCATGTTTTTTCCTCTGTACTTGATGCCTTATTACTCTGATGGAAAACTGTTATGATGTATGAAGTTTCCCAGTCACAGTCCCCCAAGACAGGGCAACGTTTGTGACTGGGGAGTTGTCATAGTTGGTTGTCCTGAGTCACAGGCTGTTGTGTGCATACTAGATGGAGCTCAGTCTTGAGTCATGATTAGTGTATGAGTAAATGTATATATTAGTACTGCTTATAGCTAGACAATTCCTCTGAAGAGGACGTTGAGAAATGATTTAAATATTTCCTGAAATGAGATTGCCATGCTTCTCAATGACAGTAAAGTTTTATTTCGAGAACTTAAATGCTGATTTGGGATTTGAAATATTGACTTGATACTGCTGAAGAGGCATAAAACTCAGCTTTTTTTTAGTATTGGGAGAATGAGTGATTTGTGTACATCAGGAGTGTATCCTGAGGTGGTAGGTTTCTCAGTGCAGCCTTTCCAGTCTTGTATACTACTACAATGAAGCAAAGCTTTCCCCCAAAAGAATAACTTAATTTGGAAAGATCTCATTACCTTAGTCTCCCTGTAATAAAATTGAAATAGTTTTCAGCTGCATGGGAGGGGAGACAAGCATTTTAACTATGGGTGTTGGTATGGAGTACACATGTGGAAATTGTTTTAAATTTCCAAGTGTCACTTGGATTATGGTAGCTCTGAGCTAATCCTCTTAATTGTCTGACATCTCTCCTGCTTTTGGTGTTTCTCCATCCCTGTGAGTGCTGAGAGAGGGTATGAGACTCCCCAGGGCGATGAAAACTTTCCATTCTTGTTGCCAAGACTTCATTCAAGGATAGTAGAGCTAGATCATCTGAAACAGAGGCAAACATGATCTTTATAAAATCACTTCAAGCTTTAATTTCAAGTTCTGCTTTTCACTGCCTTTTCTAGCTGTAAGGCAAGAGTTCGGTTGACTCCTGTGTGATCTGGATCAGTCCCTGAGGGAAGCAGTGCCCAAACATAATCTGGAGAGGCCTGTGAAAACTAGCCTTGCTGTGGGCAAGAAGCTGTGTTGAGTAGCATAAGAAGCAATGTACATGTCCTCTGTGGACCTTAAAGGTGTGGGATGTGTCTCTCCATGGGCCAGGAGTTGGGGCTCAGCTATGGAAAGGTGAGGGGCTCTGCAGAAGCAGTTGCAGCCCCTTGTGTTGCGAGTGAGGGGGGGAAGATACCTTTGAATTGCTGCTAGACTTGCTTTTGAGTAGCCTTCACAACCGGTTGGTGGTTGTCATTTGTCCCCTATCAAGTGACCAGGTCAGCCAGAAGAAGGCATCTGCTTCAGCTGTGTGCAAGGTGGCTTTCTCTGATAAATGAGGGAGAGAAGGTAACCCCTTGCTGGTGTACTCTTTGGGTGCTGGGGAGATGCAAAATCTTCTTCCCACGTGCCTGAGCTCAGTAACACGGGCAGAGAGGCTTGTAGGCAGGTTTTGCTAGAGAAGCTGTCCTGGCTGCTGTGCAAAAGGGTGCAGGTCAGAGCGGAGCTGCTGTATTCCCTGTGGGGACCTTGCTACAAGTTTTAGTTGTTTTTTCTTCCCTTTATTGACATCTGGAGTGGGACCAGATGAGGCATACGGCACCAACAAATGCAGTATGGCACTGCTGGCATGGGACATCAAAGCTCCTGCTTGCTTATCTTTTTATAAAGAACCTGGCAACACAGCTTATTTTGGAGTGAGTGGGGAGGCTGGTTGGGGTAACTTTTCCACTGACTCCCCTAGATGTGCAAATGAAGTCTTAATCTGAAACCTCTTTTTCCTTTGGTCCCTGTGCCTGGCCTGCCATGTCACCCTGCTCATCACATATGAGGAAATCTGCTTTGTGTATTTTCCATTGACTGTCCACACCCCTTGAAACTGCAGTTGCAACATCTCACTTCATGCTGCCTTGACGATTAAAAAGCATGACTTAGTGGAAAAAATCCTGACCTTCTTGGGTTCGGCCTGTCCTGCAGCTGTTTGAGATAAGATTGTGCTAGGGTTTTTTTATTAAAAAAGCTGCCCACCACATTTCGGGGATATTTGTTTGTAAGGAAATGACTACTACTTAGTTTCTGGAAAAAAAATCTGGCAGGCTATTTTCAAAGAAATTGCTCCAATTTGACCTAATGTGCTTAAAATGATAGCAACCAAAGGTTAGTTTAATTATTATACTGCTATTTTTCTTGCACAGGAGGCTATTTTAATGATATTATCAGCTTATGTAACCTCCTGAACCGCACTTTTTTCCATTGCAACCTTCTAAACCATGTAATGTCAAGGGTACTTTTTTTTTCCTATCCCAAGTTTAGATAACGAGTTGATGCTTAAGAGCCACTGACTGTACTTCCAGTAATGCACTGCGTGTCTGAAGCTGCCTTTGTTTGGCCAAGCAGAAGCCACAAAGCTCTCAGAAGCAGTTGCTGTCTCATTTGTGCTGGGGGTGACTGACAGCAAGCAGCTCATGCTGCAGTGTCCATGCTGCGTTCAAAGACCTTGCTCCTGTGCTGTGCTTAAAAAGCAAATGGATGGTGGGTGCCATAGTGGGAGCTGGGCTCCTGCACCACTGTCCCCAGTACCAGGTGGCTGACTGCAAAGAGCCTTCCTGTTCTGCGTTACCTTCCCATGGAGTTTCTTGCCTGAGCACCCCCTCCCAAAGCTACATTGCCTAACTTTGCATTAAGTAGCAACCTGGTGGCTTTCTTGGCTTGGTAACCTGCTTGCCACAAAGCTTTGGATGTGAGGGGGAAGTGTGGTTGAGCAGTAGAAGACTGAGACTGAATATTGATGAGGTGATGGTGTAGTTAATAGTCACTACACTGAAGAACATCTTGATAAGATGTTTCACTTTGGGCTAGGACTTCCAACGGTGGTGGCTACCTGCGTGATTGGCATGAGGAATGTGATGCTTTATGGTTAAAGCTCAGGGCTCTTGGATGGGGGATCTGCTTTTATCACTGGAACCACAAAGACTGAAGCAGATCAGATCTTGCTCTCAAACTGAGAGGCACTCGGGAGCAGTGTGCCTGTCTGAGGCTGGCAGTGCTGTTCCCTGCAAGGATGCTGTGACAGATAGCTTGAATGCAGCTGGTGTTCAGAGAAAAGTACAGTGCCTGACTCCTCACCTCATCTATAACCTTGAGGGGAAAATGCATTTCGTGCATGTCTTTGGGGTGTTTAAATGTAACTGTAATGTGAAATGGGCACTCTGATAAAATTATTTGAAATTAGCAGGTGGCAATTGTTTAATCTTTGGTTAGCAACTGGTTCTTGTCATCCAGCAGTTATGTTCTAGATGAGCCAGGATTTGAAGCTGTTCTCTTTGTAGAGCATCCCTGTAAAGTAACAGTAGCCTTTTCAGCTCACACTGCAACTCAGTCTTGCAAACCTCCCACTAATGCTGGGCTGCAGTGGCAGTTTTTCCTGTATCTGTCTTGCCTTGGTTCCTAGTAGGATCAAAGTGTATGTCCCAGTGACACTGCCAGCAACTATGGGCCCTGGTGCTGCTGCAGAGCATGAGCTTGTGCAGCTGTGTGGCAAGCTGGAGGGCAGGGGAAGGGAAGGGTAAGGTGCTGCTCTGTGCATCTTAAGGGGCTGGAGATAAGGGGGTCCCTGTATGCCTTGCACCATGGTACATAGTTGTGGATTATGCCAGAGGCACCTGCTGCCCTAAGAAACATGGTCCAGTGTCCAACCCTTCCACAGAATGAGTGTCCTCCCACTGAGTTTGACTGCTGAAGTATGGTAGCTGTAGCCTGCAGAACACTGACAAAATTATCTCTAAAAAGGCCGCTGAACTCTTTTGTTCTGGTGCTGTGGCCCTGGAGTGATACGAGATGCAGGCTCTTGCTGCGAGGGTCTGGACTGCTCTAGTGCTGGGTTGCCAGGTGCCTCCTCGCCATTCTAGTGGCAAAGCCTGGAGCGCAGGCCTGTTCTCCTGTGCAGCTTGGCCAGCAGCAGGAAATGAGATCTCAGATTCTCTGGTCGAGATAGCTCAGCATGCAAACTCATGAGCATTAATGTGAAAGCAGTGGTAGGGGGGGTGAGGCATTTGGATAGATATCCAAAAGGGCACATGCCTGTTTGCTAAGCAGTATCCAGGCAAGCATGTTGCTTTGGAAGCCTCTTGAGCAGTCTTAATTTCCAATACTCGGAGATTAGAGGAGCTTATTTACAAGTTCAAGAGTCTTCCTATCGCTTGGTGGTTTACTCTATGTCCAGACTAGTCTGCCCTGAAGACCTGAGTGTCTTGAGAGTTGGATTTTTGGCTAAGGCTGGCCGCAGCCCCTCTCACAGACTGTTTCTTGGCTCTTTCAGATCTTCCCTGATCCCTCAGACTTTGACCGTTACTGTAAGCTGAAGGACCGCCTGCCCTCCATCGTGGTAGAGCCGACGGAGGGCGATGTGGAGAGCGGTGAGCTGAGATGGCCGCCCGAAGAGTTCCTTGTGCAGGAGGAGGAGGAGGAAGAAGAGGAGGAAAACTGTGAAGACTCAAAGAAGGACAACAAGGAGCAATAAACGGTATCTGAGGAAAGGCGAGGGACTGCACCCTTCTGAAGGAAGAACCACACTTCTCTTGAAAGTCTTTTTTAAAAAAAAAAGACAAGTTCAATTTTGCACCTGCAAGATCTTAGTTTTTTTTGTATTCTCTGTATTGAGAACTGAAGCCCTCGGTGTCACCAGACCTCCTGAGGAAGGAAGGAAGTAACGCAGAGAAATGTTTGCTGTTCTTGAGATCACTATCTGTATTTTTCCGAGGCGGAGGCAGCAGTGAAATTCCAAGCACATGGCAGAGGGTGACCACGCGAGGACCGCTGAAGGGGGGAGCTTGGGGAGGGGGAGGAAAGTAAAGTTGGAGGTGGCAGTGTTTGGCCAGGAGCTGCCTGCCACTAAAAGTGCGAAAACAGAGCTGTCATCTCTCAGATTTGCCTTTCTTACAGCTTCCACTTTGTGTGTTGGGGGGTGGAAGGGTGTCCGTAGCAAAGCATGGCTAAATACTCTACTGACGAGGGGCCTGTAGCTTTCCCCAGTTCGGCACCTCTTAGGGTAACTTGAGCATCCGTAGGAGTAGTTGGGTTTCTTACTCTTGCTGTTAAGCCTGCTTTCCAGCCACTTTTCCCAAAGCTGTTTGCCCCCTCCCCGCCCCCCCGTTTGCCTTTAGACTCTTCAATGCTGAAGCTGTATTTGCAGGATAATGTTAGGCTGCTGCTTGTCATCTCTACTGCGAGACCATAGTTTATCATGCAGGTGGTAGCGTGAGGTAGTGTGAATTGGATGCAATGATGCTTCTGTCTGCAGCAAGACCTCATGTAGGTTTGAACACCTCAGATTTCTCTCCTGTTTGCTGAGGCTGCTGTGGTTGGTCTTGTCTTGTACAGCGCCCAAACCCAGAGAGTGGGAATTATGCCTGCTTACCTTGCCTGGTGTCCTTGAGGCTGTAGGGCTTCATGTCTCCAACTTGCTGGTCGATGGGCTTGTCAGGGGTGGGGTGGGGGATCTCCTCCAGCTTTGTGCTGCAGGGCTTCCTCAGAGCCTTGGCAGCGCAGGACAGGCTGGTAGGGATGTGTGTGGTGGGGAATACTGCCAGACCTGGAGGTAATCCAAAGATGAAACAACAAATCTAGTGTGGATCACCAGCAGGAGAGGGGGAGGGTTTACAGGAGGGGTCTTTTGGGAGACACTTAGCCTGGGTGTCCTGAGACAAGATGTTTCTCCTTCATAGCAAGGATGAAACATTCATGGGTGTTTATTAAAGTGCAGACTGGCTTGTGAAGTCTGTGGTTGTGGCCTCTTCACCATATCCTGCTCCAAGAAGTCATCTGTCTCCAGCTGAGGAGGAGGCCAGTCTGCTGCCAGACAGGGTAACCCGCTGCTTTCCTGGAATGGGATGATCTCGCAGCTTTGGGGACCAGCTTGGGAGCCAGTTGGTCTTGGGATAGGATGAGAACAGTTACCACCTAAACCAAATCCGGGGTCATGGAAGAGAAAAAGAAATGTCAAGGCCTTAACCAAACTTTCATAATAATCCCAATGCCACCCCCCTTTGCTTATAACTGGTTCCATTTTTAAAATCTATTTGGACATGTGTGTATTTGTATTTTTAATACCTCATGAGTAGTTAAACGCTGGTGGGGGTTGGGAACTGCTTTTAACATATTGGCAGGATTGTTTTAGTCTTGTCTTGCTTGTGTTTTAAACTTAATGGCAATAATTTATCAGCTCTGCATAACTGTTTCAGACAGATAGGAATTTGGAGACGAGTTAGCACAAAGCAGGAGAAATTCAGTGTTCCTACACTGCAGCTGGTCTCTGGTCCAGCAACGCAGACCTGGTTATAAGTGCTCCCTGCCCGTCTTGGTGGATGGCTAATCACCAAATGATCATGATGTGGCGATGCCATTTTCTCTAGTGATGGATTCAGCTGTTGTATCTGTAACACTTGTTCTAGTCTTGCTGTCTTACTGGAATGAGCTTGTACACCTGCATACCAGCCAGTTGTCTTATTTCTAAGTGTTACTCTCTATTGGTCTCTACCGTCTGTACCACCAAGTCAAAGCTGTATATCAAAGATATTACCACGTGGGCAGCAATGAGATGGCAATCCTTGGACTTCAGACCTGCTGTCTGCCCTAAAGACTTGCATATTTCTGTCTGTATCCTTTTTTTTTTTTTTGGAAGTATTGTGTATATTTCTATTTGTTGTTGAACGTATCTAAAGAACAAAGCACTCTAGTAAACCTCCTCCTGTTGTATGATATACATTCTATATTTCTGTAATTCTTTTTTGAGCCTCAGGGAGAAGCTAGCATTTTTTTCAAACTACATTTTTGTCACTGTGACAGTTGTAAATAAAGTTTGAAAATGCTTTCCAAACATACCGGCTTTGTTCTTACTGCCAAAGTGGGTTGGGTTGTTCAGCTTTCCAGATAATGGACAGTCTGTTTCAGGTCTGAGGTGTGCTGACTTGCAAGGCTAATGCAAACATCTGAAGAGACTCATGTCTTAAGTTGAGGCTGTTCTGTGAACCTGGAGACACTTGTTTCATGCATGTGGCTGACCTCAGAGCATGCCCTATGGGATTGTAAGCCTAAATCAACTTGGGTGAGGGGTAGCATCTTTGCCTTCAGTCTTCCTATGGTTGCTTATTACCATGTGAGAGGCTGCAGCAGAGTATGCTCCAACTTATGTGGTCCTTAAAAATCTGTATTTATACCTACAGTTACTTATCTATAATCTTTGTCTAACCCCTTACCTAACCTTACAGAGCATGAGGTCACAGAGTGGAGGCTATTCTTAGCACTAATGCAGTACCTGTGCGTGGTCCCTGTGCGTGCACTTACCCTACAGTGAGCAACAAGCATGAAGATAAGTCTTGCCATGCTGTGTGCTGTTATGGTCTCAGCTGAGCTACCTGAGGGTTGTTTGCTCTGGCTGGTTTGGGTCTAGAGGTCAGCTCTTCTTGAGTAGTCAGTTGTGCCTTGCCACACACTGATGGTTCTGTGCTACAGCTTGTAGTGCTGTCAGAGCAAGACCTGGAGGAAACTCCATTTCTGAGTGGAATTCTGAACTTGTTTGGTACCAACATGATATCATGGGTGTAGAAGTCTGACCATGCCAGGATTCAATAGTTCAAATTGTATACTTAATGAGATTAGATTTTCCACTAAAACCAGGTGATAAGAAGCAAATGTCCTGGAATACCCCTATCTTTCAGATACAGGGAGAGCAGTTCCTGTGATTTGGCAAGTAACAGACTCTAATCTTACCTATGCAAACAAGCTGGGCTGAAGCTAGAGTGTTATGTTTACATGAGACTGGTTTAAATACACTAACTAATGACCCTCAGATCTAATGCTTGAACTGAGGGCATGCTCAACATGAGCCCCACAGTTCAAAGATGAATTGTATTGTGTTCAACCCTTGTGGATGTTTTATGCCATGGAACATAAAGACATGTCGAAGCTTATCTCTCCTCTTCTTCAATCAACCTCTAGCTAAGGTGCCTTGATTTCTTCCCCTCCTTAGGCACGGACTTGCTTTCCTTGTACAAGCTGCTGCAGCATTTCCAGGATGAAGTGCTGGTCTGAAGTCAGTGAAGATGTTTAGTCCTATCCCAGAATGTTTCCACGTAAAATACAGCACTGGTTAGGGGAAACTGCAAATGAATTGGACTTGTCTGCTACTTCCATGTGCTTCACACAAACAGGTTTTTCAGGCTCATGTCAGAATGAAGCCACTCACTTTGCCTGATGCATCATGCTATTTTGGGGCCAGACTAGAAGGGCTGGGCTCTGAGCGAGGCTTATGCTGCCTGGAGGTCTGTCTTGTATCAGCCCAGAGCAGTTGCTGGCAAGAGCAATAGTGGGAAGAAGGCTTTATTATGGTCCTTGTCTTCAGCTGTTATGGTCAAACTGGAACTGGCATCACCAAATGAAAATGGGCTTGCTCCTGAATGGATGACCCTGAGTCATCCCAAGAACTTTGTGGGTAGCATAAGGACCTTTCTTTGTACATAGAGCAACATTATTTCTTCTGTATCTCATAGGGACTTGAGGCATTTGTCCTCCTCAAAGCTTTGCCCTGTAGTTTTAACTAGTGACACAGCAAGCTGTGCACTGCTGCCCTGCGTGGTTCAGCCTGTGTTCACTCTCCCAGGTATGTGGTTTGTTGTTTTCGGGGTGTATCCACTTCTGTTCAGCTTCATCAAAGCATGCAGTCACTTGAAACACACTTCAGTGATGAACTTCTGGTATCTGGCTTTGCCTATGTTTGGGTGTAGCTTGGTGAAATTGTTGCTCTGCTGGAGTGCAGAGATAATTCACCATCAGTGCTGCATGTGGGCAGCAGCTGTCCCCTGGGCACAGGTCCACTTAGTGCCCCTCAAAGTCCTGGGCTGATGTGAAGGCACGTGGGGCATCTCCCGAGCTGCCACTTTGCCTGGGGCCTGCCAGAGGCCAACAGCGTCGATAGCACAGCGGTATCAGCTTTTCAGCCACTCTGGTTAAAAAGGTGTCTCTTTTCCACAGCTGTCACCCACCTTCAGAAAGGGCTGTGCAAGCCTGGCTGGAAAGCAGCTCTGCTAAAGTAAGCGCAAACTGATCATAGCAAAAATGAAAGCTTGCGAGTGTTTTTTTTTTTTAGGAGGGGGAGGGAAGAGGTTTCAGGCCCAACACCTTGATGGGGGGAACAGAGTTCAGAGAAACCTGCTTCACCCAGGAAATGACTGGGACTGGTGGTAGAGCTGTGTGTGAACGTGGTGATGGGCAGAGCTGGAGAAAATGAGAGCCGCTGTGAAGTGAGGGAGGGCACTGTGGGTGGCTGCTAGCTAGTGGCAGAAAGGGGAGGAGGCTGGGTATGGGGTTGTAAGGTGCGATAGCGGGGGGCTGTGCTGCTGAAGGTCCTTTCTGGCTCCATGGTTTCACATCTGCAGGGCTGGATATGCGGCCAGGATGTACCCTGGGGTGTCGGTCCCCCTCTGCAGCTCCTAACGTTCGCTCAGTGGAAGTTCACCTGGAGAAAGGGGCGAGTTCGGTTCAGCTTTGTCATACTGCGCCAACAGCCATGGCACAAGCGGGAAGCCTGTGGTAGCTGTTTGTAATACCCTGGTGCAGTTTAGGTGCCAGAACTGGAGACCAACCAGCTAGGGAAGAGCTTGAGAGCCTGAAAATTTCTTCAAGTGCAACCTATGAACCTTGCTGGTAAAACACCATCAACAGAAATTACTTTGATGAATTGGAGCACTGGTAAATCCACTGATGGGGCTCTGGTACCACCCCAGGAGACATGGGTCATCACTACTTAGGGCAGGTGGAAAGCCCTGGGAGATGAACTGGTCTCCACAGCGTAGGAGGGAGCACCAGCGTTTATCCTCTGGTCCCACCTTCCCCATAATGGCTCTAAAAGAGGAAGAAGCTGGCTGAAGGCAAAAGAAGTATCTGTTGTTGTTGTTTCAAATTAGACTTTATCCTGGCAGTGAAGAGCATTTTCCCCCCAACCCAAGTTATTAACCCTGAGAGAGTTGTTTTGTGCTTCTTCCATGTCAAAACAAAAAAAACCTGGCCCCATACTCGGCATCAGAGACCTGTACTTTGCCCATCAAAGAGAGCAAGGGCATGGCAAGAATATGGGGAGACAGCAGTGGCTGATGGGCCAAGCAAGCAGCGCCTGGAAGGGTGAACCTCTGCCCATCGCAACAGGCAGCATTCACAACGAAGGCTTAACAAAGTCAAACACACTATTTTGAGAGCCCTGAGGGGTGGGAAGACTGAGTGGGGAGGGAAGCCGCAAAGGAAACATGCATTGAGCACTTGTTCACTGCCAGAGCTGTAACCACACAGGGTTACCGTAGCAGCGACCATCAGCTTCATCTGATAAAAATAAGCAAGGAAGTCAAGTGTACGAGAGAGAGAGGATGTCAGAAGCCAAGCATGAAAATGTCACAGCAGCTTTGCTTTTATTTTCAATACTTCCTTCTTTATTCTATCCTCAGCCAGCTCAGGAGCCTGGGTGCTTCCTGCTCCATCAGTCTCAGAGCGTGTCGTGCCATTAAGCACCTCACACCCAAACGTTTCCCCCTGGCCCAAGTACCTTCATGACCACACGCTGCCATGCAGGATGCCCTGCTATACCTGCTGGGAGCCAGAGGCACAAGCTGCCGCGATGGAGCAGCAGCCAGCACCTCAGCTGGCTACAGCGAGGCAGCACATCTGGGGTCACATCGGCTGATACCTTTGGCTCCGGCCTGCAAAGGTGGGGATCAATGCAAAACACCTGGGAATAAAATCCCAGAGTGGTCACCACCACCTAACAGCTCGCTCCGGCTGCACTCCATGCTGGGAGCAGCTCAGCTGAGGCACGGAGATGACCTTCTCCAGCTGTGCTGGAGGATGAAGAGAGGGCAGCTGTATTACAGGGGTTTTAAATCCTTCCCCACAGGTTCTCTGCATTCAGGTGCATGAGCTGGGCAGGTTACAATCAGCTTGACAAATATTTGTCAAGTGCAAGCCTTCCTGAGCGAGTGTTTGACAACTCTTTTCCACTGCGGTTGTTGCCAGCGCTGTGGCTGTCATCTGCTTTGGATGCTGCCTGCGGGGGTGAGGACCGACCCCAGATTCAATGGGAGCCATGGGAGGATTTCTCCCCCGCTCTGGTGCCCACAGCTTGCTTTACCCTTAAGTAATTGCACATTGAATTGGTGGGTTTAATCAGGTAATGCTCCAGCTCATGGTATTTGGGATGCTCTTGGGAGAGGGGGAGGCAGGGGGGGCTTTAGAGCATAAACTTGCTTGGATGATGGAACAGAGGGGGGGCTTTGCAGGGGCTTGTCAGTCCCCACCACGCTCAACTGATCCACTGTGGGCTTATTATCCCCCACCCCGTGTCTGAGGACAAAGGGACTTTGTAGTGTTCAATCTCATGACCTGTCTATCCACGAGATGTTCAGCTGAGCTGAAATGGGATTTGCCAAAATCTGTAGTGCTCAGACGCCAATTTGTGGCTGGGTCTGCTGTGGGTGCCTGCGTGCAGTAGAGGGGAGAGCCTGTAGGTATTCACACAGGGCAGACGAGAGCCACGCTGTGTGCCACCACGCACCCCGCCGGCGCTCCCAAACGGATGCCCAGGAAGGCCCATTCCAGGGCTTTCCTCAGCTGCCCGGCGAGTTTCACAAACTGCATCCTGCCCATGCACTCCTCTCCACGCAGCAACTGTTCTAGTTTTCCCAACAGCAGCCTGAGAGATTTCCTCAGGGCCTCCTCCTATTTCTGCCTTGCTTAATCTGAGCAGCTAAATCTCTATTACTATTACTGACCTCTGTGAAATACGTTTGGCCACAGTGCATGAAGTATAATATTTAACTTGAGTTTTTGGTGCTTTGTAGGAACTTACCATCAGTGACTTTCTGTACCTAACAAACCTTAGACATTTGTCTACAGGGGAGGTTCCTGGTGTGATAGAACAGCAGTCAGTTTTGAGAATACGGGCTCAGAAGAAGTCTCCAGAGCCACCACTGTCGGGAGAGATGGTTTATTTGGCTGAGTTTCAGCCAGGGAGACAGAAAAATGCTCCCAGTTGCAGATCCTGTGATGCCAGCTCCCACCCTGGCACTGGGCTAATCACACCAAGCTGCCTCTGTCTTAAATTAAACCTTGGGTGTCTAGCCTGAGATAATTGTGTATTCTCCTCCTGTACTCCATGGAAGGAGGTAATCACCTCCAGAAGGTGATTAATTTTAACAGCCTATCTGGAAAGAATGACTTCTTGGAGGTCCTCTGGCTCTCACTAGCGAGAAGATGTAGATAACCATGTAGTTTGCATTCCTGACTCTCAGGTAACTAGATGAGCTGAACCTCATGCCCAGTTTCTTTTGCGCTTTTGCCTTTTTGGGTTTGCTCCTTTGCATGTCAATGCCTGCCATTTCTATAGTGTAAAAAGGTCTATACATCCATGGACAGCCATTTTGTGTGCGCAGAGCGGACTGAGTTGGACCAAGCCCTGTAAAAATCACATTCCTTGATTGCCACCAAAAAACCCAAACCAGCAGAGCATCGGTGACATACAGTGGCACAACGTGGTGAAGAAAGCACAGGGCTCCCTTTAGCCTGGAAAACATGTGGTTTAAATAGTATTGATCTCCCTTAGGGGGGAAATGAATTTAAATGATAAGAAAAAAAGGGTTTGTGAGCTCATTTTCCCCAAATTAGCTAGAGATGTTCACAAATCCTTGAACTTCCTCAGGCTTATCCTGCCTGTGCTGAAGAGAGTAGTTAGACTGAGAAGGTTAAATACACTCCCATCTTTTGGCTCCAGCCCAGCTGAAGGGCCTGATCTTGTTTGCTCCCTCGATCCCACATGTGTGGTTTCCCTGCTGGAGAAACCTCTGGCTGTAGGTGGGTCTTGGACAGTGCTGTTATCTTTTCATGTGTATTGCAGCTTCACCATGACAAATGGCAAACAAGTAGAATCTACATACCAGGAATCACCTGAATTATTCAGGAAAAGTTGTTTTTTCCACTCTAATTTTTCATATTAAAATGTTGTGGACTTAAGTATTTCTCTGGAGCATTTTTCTGCTCCCCACACATGCCAATCCCAAAACTGTCAGTGGTGGCTCACCCATGTGGGTTGGCTAGACTAGAGTCTTCCTACAGATTTCAAGGGGATGCTGATCTTTCAGCCTCCTTTGCTGGGGTCTTGCAACCACTCCGTCCCACCAGGGAAGAAAATATGGGGATGACCAGCATGTTAGAGGAAACAGCAGCTTCCCCTGTCCCCTCACAAAATACAGAGTTCATAAAACCCTTTGAAACGTTTTGTAGGCTGAACGCCCATGAGCAGTGCTAAGTAACAGATTGCCGTTTGCCCTATTTCCAGCTGCAGATGCAGCGGGACGTGGCGATGTATGGGTAGTAAAACGCTTTGTGAGCAAAGCAGATGAAAACTACCATAAAAGCATGGTAGGAGAAGCATCGTTAGCAAGGATGGTATTTTCACTTTGCATCTGTCGATGCCTGCCTAGCTGTAACTAGAAAGAGAAGTGAGAAAATGATGCCTCTAAAGTTTTATTTCATGTCTTGCCTGCTATTTACCATGCTATATAAAGACCCAGTCTGGAGCTACTTCAATGTTCAAGTGCTTAAAATGAAGATATGTGTAAGGGCTTGCAAGTTTAGGACCTATTTTCCCCTCTTGGGTGCCTGGGTCCTCTGGACAAAAGCAAGCCTTGGGAAATGACTGCCAATGCTTTGCCTGTGACCAAAAAGCAGTGAAGGACTGACGGGAGGATGGGTTACCGACAGGAGCTGATAACAAGCTGACTTTGCTAATTACTGTTTTTAAAGTCCAAAGTCATTGGAAAAAATGAGTAAAGTTACATTTCACACACCAGCGACAAGAAGAAAGCGTGCTGGAATGTCTGAGTCACTGCTCTGAACACTCCTAATTATACAGAGATATAGATTTCATACGCTGCGTTACATATTAAAAATGTGTGGAGATGCTTGGAGAGGCCTGGTGGCTGTCATTATGCATGTTGTTTACCAGAAGATTTGAAGCTGGGTGAGATGACCCAGTGGGCTGCAGTTAGAGAGAGCTTTGAGGGGATTTTTGTTTTGTTGTTGTTTTTTTTTTTGGAGGGGGAGGGTTGGTAGGTGATTTTATTTGTTTTACAGAAATTGGAGCAAAGTCTAATTTCTGTAAAACTGAAATAGCAGGTAATGGTTTTCTTCCAACCCCGAAGCACAGCTCACTCACCCCGCTGCTTCACACATGTGTGCTTCACGCAGATGCACACTCACACGTGATGTGCCTCCTACCCTGTGTCTGTACAATGCCTGATTTGAAACCTGTCACAGTGCTTGGTCCCTCGGGAGTTATTCTAACTCAGGTGACAGTTTTGCCCTGTGTCTGTGTGCACCAGTCCCTCCCTGGCAGTGGAAGTGGTTCATTGAGATAACCACTGGTCCAGGCTGAGCTGGAGCATCAGCATCCAAACTTCCCAGACCGAATTGAGGCGATTGTGCAAGTTGGGGAATGGCTGGTCCTCACTGACACTGAGCCTATCCTTCTGCCTCAGCGAAGGCTGGTGGACCCTGGGAGGTCTGTCCCAGTGCATCTGTGTGGTACGTGCTAGAGGCACGGCCACCTCTACAAGAGGATGCTGCTCTGATAGGTCTTGGACTGTATCTGCCAGCCCTGAGTAGGTGCCTCAGGCACCCAAAGGCATCTCAGAAGGCAGTAGGTCCCTACATGCACACTCCAGCATAGGTCTTTGGCCATCACATGGCCTTCCTGGGCAATTCCAGGGCAACAAGCATGTGGGATCTGCTACGAGCCAAGTTTCCCACCTGGCACATGGACCAGGAGCTGGAGAGCCAGCACCGGTCTGTCCTGAGAGGTGTAAAGATGCCCTTTTGCCAAGCGACCTGTGGGATTGCTGATCCGGAGGCTGTGGGCAGAGTTCAATACCAAAGGCAGTGCCAGCCACTGTAACTGGGCTCGCTGATAGTACTTTTCCTGGATTACCTTTGCACCCATGTGACTGAGCTTTCCCAACAAAGCATGCGAGCAATTAAGGAGCTGAGGCCTCATTAAAAAAAACAACCACACAACAGGGCTCGTGACAGGTAGCTGGTGTCTCCAGCACAATTACCCGATAGGCGTAAGGCTTTGGAAAAATCCAGCATGGAAAGGGTTAGGAGCTCAGTTGCATAATTTCTTTAATAAGTTGTTTTGTCATAAGCTGTGTCATAAACGGACAGGAGAACGGGAAGGAGGAGGAGGATGGAAGGCTCCTTATAGCCTCCGCAGGCTGAGGAGGCTGTAGTTCGTTTGCTGGGTGGTGACTAATGTCTTCATCTATTTTTTCCTCCTTGAAGTGGTAATGTTTCATCTGCGGTTTGGCCTCTTTATCCTTTTGTTCAAAACATGCCTGTTCACCTTTTCTTTTGCGCCCTGCATTGCCCCCTCCCTTGAGATGGAAGGGACGTGTGGGGCTGCTTCCAGGCTCCCGGAGCGTGAGGATGTGCAGCCCCATGTGGCAGGCTGGGGGTGAGGAGAGGTATTCGTCTGGGGGGAAAAGGGCAGTTTATGAGTTTTGAACCTCAGGTCTGTATCTTCTCCAGCAGAGCTGGCAGCGCCCGCAGCAAGGACCTCAACCCCTCCTGCTCCACTGCCACCAAAATTTCCCCAGCCCACAAGCAGATGTGTCAAGAGAGGACAACACTGCATTGCAGCAAGGTTTTGGGGGTTTTTTATAACATAACCTCCCATGAAAATAATGCCTGTTGGATGGACTGGCTTTCTGCTGGCCCAGGCTCCCAGGAAACACAGCAGCAGGGACCCCCTGCCTCCCCAGCTCCTGGGGCGGAGGGCAGCTGCTAATTGCTGTGGGGAACTGAAGAGGCAGGCAATTAGCTACTTGTGCAGTGGCCAAGCCCCATTGAATGTGTCAGGTAAGCTAGTGTCCCAGCGTGCTTGGCTTAGTCCCCCTGGGCCTGACTTTCTACCGCACCAGGGTTTTCTTTAGAATGTTCATATTTTCCATCCTCTGGTGGGGATGGTGCCTCCTTATTAGTGTCACCATCACCCCAAGAGGGAGAGATGAGGCACGGGTACTGGCAGGAGGGCTGGAGGGCTGGAGGTGCCTTGGCTGCACTTGTGCTTTCTAACAAAGTCCTAGGAGAGCAAGGACCAGGGGGAGGGCAGCATCGTGCCTGTGTATGTAGGAGCATCTCTAGCCTCTTGTGTTTGCACACGCATGTGGATGTGCAGCTAGCTCGTTGTGAGACAAGGTTTTCCCCATGGTACACCATTCTGGGAGGGTGTCTGAGCACGTGTGTGTGGGGTCACTGGGTGTTCCTTCCTCCTGCTCCCCAGGATGTACTAGAGCAAGGCAAACCTAGTTTCTCTCGGGGCAAAAAATCTAACCAGTGCGAACGACATAAAAAATGACCTGAAACATAGAGCTGAGACACAGTTTAGCATAAAAAAAATAAATAAATAGAAGTGTTCTGGTGATGGCATCCTGACATCTGGTTTGTTTTATAGGGGCAGGTCAGTGCCATGAGACGGGCAAGGAGGGAAGGAAGGGGGACCCTCTTCCAGCTCGTGCCTACTATTTCCCTTTTGGGAAGGCGTTGCTTTTATATTTTGCATTCAAATACTTTGCTCCCAGCTGCCACTCCAAGCTCTCAGCGTTTTACTCTTCTCTTTGAGGGGGTCAAGGAGGGGATTGAACTGTGAGCCTGAATGCAAAGGTGCAAATTCAGCCTCAGCAATGCAGATGACACCAAAGGAGCCACAGCCCCTCCTGCTTCTGCCGGGATAATTAATCCCCGGAGGTGGCTGCTGGATGCTGCTTTGAGGAACCAGTTTACAAGTCAGGGGCTAGAGCCTTAAGGGTCAGCTATGAGAGGCAGCTGGGGGTGCAGAAAGGGAGAAAGTCTTCAGTTTAACTGAGCATTTGAAGCTTGGGGCTGGAGTGGCTGTGCTTGCGAGAAGGGTATGGAGGGGGGATCTAATCTTTAAATTAGCACTGTCCCACCTCTTCCTCGCACCAGCTGCCCCACACCCCTGGGTAATAGTCTCCTTAGCATGATGCACAAGGAAAAAAAAGAATAAAAAGCGAACAGGGAAATTCTTGAGATTCTTTCCAATGGAAAAAATGTCTCCAGTTATCACTCAGTGTCAACAGTGGCAGACACCTGTGTTTAAACACCCAATGACGAGTGGCAAGCCAAAAGGTAACCTAAAGCCTCTGCTTCCACCTCCCCACATGCACGCAAGTGGGACAGTGGACTTGAACACCTCTCCATCAGCCCAGTGGGGCTTCAGCCAGTGTCCAAAAGCTGTGCGAAGGCGAGCTCAGAGGTGGCAAAGCTGGCAGCATCCCGTGGTCAGGAAATGCCGGCAGCCTGGCTGCTGGTGTGAGGCGTTATCATGCATTCCTTAATTAGACTGTCACCTACTTATCCCTCCCTCCTCCCTGTCCTCCCTCAAACTCTTGCTTCATCGCGTGTAGGGGTAAGCCGTGGTGCTTGCTATTCCCTAGCTAGCTTGCCTGCATGGAAATCTCAGGAAGGAGGATGAAGGACGTGGCATGATGTGGTAAATAAGCACTGGGAAATGTAGTGTGCACTCCCCCCAGTTTGGAATGCCTGGAGTCTATACACTGGGGTGAAGCAATGCTCTGTGAGTGGCAGGGTTATTTGCTCTTGTGGTGCCACAGCATGGCCCCTCGTGCTGGCACACCTGAGCTACGTGCTGCCCATCTTCACTTGCCAGGAATGCCAGGCACTTCATGTACTTGCTGCACGGGGATTTCTTGGTCAACCCATCAAAGCTCCTGCTTTTCCCAGTGCCCCATCCATCACTCTCACTGCTAACCAGTGCTCCAACATGAAGCAGAAATGAGGGCCTGAATAGAATTTGCCCCATTCCCTTCCCACCTTCTCCCAAGTTCTTGTCCCTGAAGAATACCAAAGTTTGGGGAAAGAGGGCCTCCAAACATTACAGCAGCCTCGTTTTTTCCAGGTCCTATGAAATGCTAAGGTGTTGGTAGGAAGCCACTACCACGTGATGGTTTGGTCAGGGAACACCTACTTCCCATCCCTCAGTCCTCACTTGTTTCCTGTTTATTCTTGAGCAAGCTGCTTATCTTCTACATCAATTTCTTAATTAATGTTTAATTTCAGCTTGATTCCTACACGTGAGAATGGAAATAATAATAATACCGAAGCCCATTTGTAGAGCATGCAGAAATATCCTGCACGTGAACACACAGAGATGGTAAATGACTAGTGAGCATAGAATCATAGAATGGTTTGGGTTGGAAGAGACCTTTAAAGGTCATCTAGTCCACCCACCCTGCAATGAACATATATCGCCAGACATCACTGAACATGTATCCATCTGTCTGCTTCATTATTTCTGTTGCTGCTGCTTCTCTTTCTTCTCTTTTGGCCTGGTTAGCGATAATGCTACTGAGATGTTTTCTAAGTAGTTTTTAACCAAAAAAACACCTCTCTTCCAGTCAATAGGAGTTAATTTGCCATGCTAAGAAGATGC
The DNA here is from genome assembly GCA_009806455.1 of Tetrax tetrax. Taxonomy (NCBI): domain Eukaryota; kingdom Metazoa; phylum Chordata; class Aves; order Otidiformes; family Otididae; genus Tetrax; species Tetrax tetrax. The sequence goes on along the minus strand of WHYT01016866.1, from coordinate 441,385 downwards.
ATCTTGGTTAAGGTCCATGCATCCCACAGCATCTGAGCCAACAGAATGGAAATGTTGGCTCACACCTGCCTCCAAGACTTGGTTCATCCTGGCTGATGCTTGTTACCTGAAGTGCTTGGATTTGGTGTGTAGTCACTCTCAGCACCCCTTACAGCAATGCGATGCTCTGGGGAGATGTGTAAGTTTGGTAGTTTGAAATGTTCTGTAAATGGAGAGGTCCTTTCCCAGGACAGGTTTAACTGTCTGAAATGGGACTTCTCCAGTCCAGCCCCCCGACGCAGCTGAAGGAGGAGTCCCGTTTGTTTTTGCTAATAGAGTTGAAAATAGGGAGAATTTTAGCTAGCTTTGCTGTATCATTTGGAGAAGTTATTTTTTTTCTCATGTTATTCAACGTTTTTCTCCAAACCAATCCACTAAGCAGCATCCGCTAAGCACTGCATAATTCAGCATCATTTGGTGCCTGTAATGCTACAATTACTCTTCAAGGCTCATTTGCTTCAAGGTCTTCAGGCTCTAAAGTTATGGGAGTGTGGTTAGTTGATTTTCAGGAATGTCTACTCTCTGGCAGGGGCTGGAGAAGGAAGGAACCAAAAAGAAATGCATGCAAATTCAATGACATAGCAGGAACTTTAGAGGAGTTTCAACACAGCAATACCCACAGGCAAAGAAATCGTAATTGTTCAGGGGAAATATGGTCTTGCCAACTCCTATGATTTTATCAGGAGTCTTGTAATTTCCAGAGTGTCCTTAAAAGCCCAGCTGCTGGAGTCATCCCATTGTCATCAAGGAGTCTCAGCTTCCTTTAAAATGAAAAGGAATTTTTCCAGCCCTTTGTTTTTTTTCTTTTTCTGAGAAAACCTAGAGAAAGTAAAGTATGCTGAAGGTTGAGAAATAGAAGGAAAAGAGAACCTAGGTCATATTAAAAAGAAGGAGAGAACAAACACAAAAGTACATGATCGAAAACATGCTCACCCAGTTTGTTTTTTTTTTAAACTTGATGCCAAAACCAAACCTATTCCCATTTTTATCTGGACACCCAATTTGCAGACACTTGTGCTTGGCGGGCCTGGCCTCGTGCCCTTGCCTTGCAAAGGAGCAGGCAGCCTTTAGTGGCCCCAGGATGGAGCAGGACAAGGTTCTGAGCTTCTGCTCTTGCTCTTTTTCTTTCTCTTCTCCTCATTTTCACCCATCACTTGTAGTTCTCCAGCTCTCAGGGACATTGTCAGCCCTAAAAGTGTGTGTCCCCTGACACAAATCCTTGTTGCTTTGCTACTGGCCATACCAACTGCTTGTATATCATGTTTGGGCAATACTTGCTCAGGCATTACTCACTGTCCAGCACAGCAAGCCCTTACAGTGTAGATGAAGGTGGCATTCATAGTGGCTCGCTGTCCTTCATCCCTTCCATCTCTCTGGATGGTGGCTTAGCCCAGCCAGCATTGCTCTGCTCCCTGAAGGCACTGCTCTCCTCCTTTATTCCATCCAAGCTCACATCCACAGGGATCTCAGCACACACACTGCACGTGTCCCCTGGCCTTAGCTGCCACCTCACTGCCCAAGCCAGCTTTACCCTTCGTGAACATTGTCCTAGCCCCAGGACCCATGGAGGAGTGGGATCTGCTCCCCTGAATGTTCAGCATCCGTGGTGAGGGTGTGTGGGATGGCTGGTCGAGAACATTAGCTTCACCAGAGCTGGTGAGAATTTGATGAGACCTGGGGAGAGTTAGCCTTCATGGAGAGGCTTGAAGGTGCTTTGGTAAGGGAAGAGCAGGCTGCTAAGGCTGGCATGGACAGTTTTTTGAGAGCTAAAGTAGTGGCATGGAAAGTTGGCTGCGCTTTGCCCTCTTTCATGGCTGGAAAGTTAAAAAGATGACAAGCATGGGGGAAAGTGGAGAGATTGTAGCTACTCAGTGTTGTGGTAATAAGGCCAGGTGAGGGGATGGAAAACCAGCTGCAAACCTTCCTGAGCGGGCTCATGCAGTGATAAGTAAGCACTGCAGGGTTGCGTCTGCAAGAGGAGCGTAGGCTTGAGAGCCCACCAAAGCCTGCACCGGGACGTGGAGGAGAGGCCAGGGGAGGTGAGAGGCAGGTGAGCAGCAAAGCAAGGGGAGGAGTCTGGCTTGACCAGAGGATGTTACCTGCCTTTCCTAGGAGGGGTGTTATATAGACCTGAGGTGGGATGCCCAGACTAAAAGCAAAGAGACCTTTTTTTTTTAAGAAATGCACCTTTCCATTCAGAAAATGGCACTGGGCTTTTTTGTATAGAGGCTGTGTGTCTTTGCGGCACCTTTCAGTAGCAGCATGAGAGCATGCGTCTGTCCCCTCATTCCTCAGAGTGGTCACTAGAGCAAGGCTGAAGATAAACATAGCCAGGGATGGGAAAACTTCACGGTTTTAGAAGCTTCACTTAGTATTGGATCAGCACCCAGAGGTTTCAGCACTTATTTTGAGCATGTTTGGACTTAACTGAGCCTTCTAGAGGCGAAAAATAAGATTTCTCATAGCATTTGTTCCGCTTCCAACAGGCTTGTGGCAATGCTAGCACAATGCCGCTTCCCTCCAGCCCTTGGAAACAGCCCTTTGGCTAAGCAAGAAGCCTGGGTGGATGCTGGTGAATTTAATCTTTTCCCGGTGAGCTGTCGGTTGTCACAGAGGAGGTACATGTACGGTGCTCTCTCCATAGCTTTGCTGTTGGTCCAAAACACAAATCCCAAACTTCCAGAATGGATTTCACTCTTTTTGTGTGTGGAAGTATGAAGTGTTTAGTTCTGCTGGCCACTTACAGAGCTGTAGCAGTTGTGATTTGAGGAACTGTTCAATGTGCAAACAGTCTGAGCCCTTTTCTGCACTACCTTTGCGCCAGGGGCTCTACGGACACCCACTGCTGTGTGGGAAGGACTCCTGCGCCCTTCACGCAGCACTGAGCTGCAATCCCCTTTGCTCTTCCCTATTTCAGTGAAGCCTCTCTCTGCCTCACTTCCTCCACGTTTCTGCCAAACATTTGGATTCATAACAGTGCCAAAATGTCTCGCTGAAATTGAAGAGTGAAAATATTTCTGTTTCTAAAAGGACGCACGTTGCTGCTGACAAGGAGTGGACTCTTTATTTCCATAGACAAAACCCCTAATGTCTGTTCTGGCACTGAGTAGATATTAGCTTCAGCCTACGGAAACCAGCAACAAATCAGGAAAGAAGGAAAACCGAGTTTCCTGCAGAAAGCCCAGTGTTTGTCTGTCTGGTAACTGAGTGCTAATTCCAGGAATGAAACAGCTGCTATCCTTGCACACAGGCAGTTGTCTTGGAATTTAAAGAGGAAATGAAATGGGGAAAGGAAACAAACAAACAAAAAACCAAACCAAAACCATCATGTATAAAACCATGCCAAAGGTATAGAGAAGCAGAAGTTCCCATCCAACAAAGCCTTACATTATTGCTTGATAGGTCAACAAATACTGCAGGTGAACCTCTGGGTCCTCTGAAGTCAGTGGGCAAAATCTGGAGGCTGGATCTTTCCCACAGACCAAGCTGTGCATGTGTACCTCATTTTGTCTAAAATGCTTAGTCTGCTTTCATGGTATTCATGGGAGAGACAGAGTCCTGATCTATGGAAAAACAGTGCCTGAGATGCAACCAGCATTAAGTCAAGGCAGCCCCACAAGTACAAATTCAGAGAGACTTCAAAATCTAGGAAAAAGTGGTCACCAAGACAGTTTCCAATAGTGACTGAGTTGAAACAGAGAGTTTTACTTACATAGGAACTTGCACAACCCTCGTTACTTTATCATCTTTATTGTGTTCATCCTTCTGCAGCCCTAGGAGAGGCAGGTCTGTCCTGGCACAGGTGAAGAACATAATCAGAGAGAGTTACTGACATCACATAGCCTAGCTGGTCTTGCCTACAAAAGGCCTTTGTCTTCAGCTGTGGCGTAGTATTGATGCAAGACTTTTTCCTGGTGCACCTCTCTTCTGTCTCTTCCTCTTCCTCCCATCAAGAGCAAAATGGCTTCCTCTGCATTTAGTAGGGATGCTGTGCAACACTGAAAAGCCACATCCTGAGGTAACCCCAAAAATGGCTGGTATTCATGCTGTGCTGCTTCTTGCTGAGGGCTCCTGTGCACACAGGGGTTGCTCTCAGCTTCCCTTTGCCAGGTCTGCTTTATCCTCCCGACCTGCATTCCTCGCTTCTCTGCAAATTCCCTCTGTGAGGCTCCTGTTTCCTTCTTTCTCCTGACCTCAGCTTTGCTGTGCATCCTCACTGATGTGGGTGACCTGAGTAGGGTAGGCTGAAGGGGTCCACTGTTTCCTCCTCGGTCCCTGCTGGCATGGCCCCCAGCTTGTGTGGAAGGCGCCAGGCCTCTCTGTGGCATGACATTGATCCGTGTGCATCAGAAAACGTAATGGCTCTGGAGAAGGGATTGCTTTAGACCAGCTGAGAAGCTGACATCCCTTAAAAGGCTTTAAGGCTCCTGTTATGGGGTCTAGAAGGACTTTGGAGTGTATTTGCATCTTCTTTATTGCCAGAGAAAAAAAACATTCCCCTGTCCTTTTTGCCTTTTCCACTGTCAGAAGATGCCTGCCGAGGGAGAAGCTGTGCTGCCAGCCCTCTGACGGCCCCTCTCTGACTGCTCCCATGGCAGGAGGTGGGAAATCACCTACTCCACCTCACCTTTTGCTTTGCCTCCCTGCAAGGTGCCACTGCTGGCAGGGAGCCGTGGCTGGGGCAGCCTGCTGGGATGCTTTGCTCTCTCTTCCTCTCTCCCGGCAGCCTCCTGGCTGCATGGGAACAATGGGATGACGTGACCAGAGCCCCGTAAATACTCACTCCCCTTTGAGGCTCTCACACCAAACAGGAAGTGCAAACAGCCCCAGAATAGAAATTCAGATCTTGCCCCACTCCTCGGCGGAGGCTGCTCCCAAATAATGCCACCTGCCAGACCCCTCCTCACGTGGCCAAGCCGCTCTGCCCTTTTTTGTGTTCCCCAGGGCCGGTGCTTTGGTTGGACCATGCTCATGAGGAGGTCATTTCCTACCTGGGACTGGCAGGCAGATGGTTTTTGGGATGTGCCCTGCCATGGCATAGCTGGGGCTGGCAAGTGGTGTTCCATATGAGGATGGAGCTACGTTAGGAGGGTGGCAGGAGCCTCAGGAAGGTGAACCAGGAAGTGACACTGGTTGTTGAGGACAGATCGCAGAGGGGAGGCTGTGCTGCACTTGCTTGTGTTACCCCTGCTCTGGGGTGGGCTGCCTGTTGCCAGAATTACTAGGATCGCATTGACCTGTCAACAACCTACCCTCTCAAAACTCATTTTCCCTTTTGCACTGCACAGTGGGGTGTTAGCACGTGAACTTGCAATTGCTGCTGGGCTGTTGTTCCTGTTGTAACACACTTACTGGGACATCTGCTTAAATCAATAGGCCATTAGGAGGTACCTTGAAAGGAGTGAAATGTTGATCCAAGTGAGGACACACCCTGGGTGGAGGGTTTGGATTGCAGGACCAATTTTTTTTGGTTTTGCTAAAGCAAAACTTTTGTGCCTGCTCCCTTTAAACTGCTTTGAGCATTCAGAGCAATCCCCTTGCTCTCTTCGCTTATCCTTCATATTTGGTGTATTTACAGTTCCTGCGAGCAGGCGTGCTGCATTCATATGAGGCTTCGATCATGGTGACCTGCTGCTCCTCGTCCAGCAGGGATGTGACAGTGCTGGATTTTGGATGCCAGAGGATTAACTGGTGCTGATCGTGTGCTGGCTGGTGGTGTGGAGACAACACTGTGCACGTCAGTGGTGCGGAGTGGGTGCAGAAGCCAGTGGTGCAGCGTAGCATCGCATTTGGACCTGAGGATGGCTACAGCCTTTTCAGGAAAAATCCTGTTGTACCCCAAGCTTTGCCTGGCTTTCTGTAAAATTAGGGTAATGGATCTTTATCTATTATACTGAGCTTTTTGGAGTGGGTACAGTCTCCTAGTCTTTGTGCAGTAGTAAAGTCCCTTATGCTGGAAGTGAGGTATTGCTGCACCACTGGCCTCTGGTATAAAGGCAGGAGCCACATTATAGCCAGAGCTAAGTCTGTGGTGTTGACTTCAGTAGAAAGCGCTTGGGCTGGGAAGGGACTGTCCTGGTTCTGGCTAGGATAGAGTTAATATTCGCCTGAGCTGGGTGGAGAACTGAAGCTGGTAGCCCCTATGGCTGGGATAATTAATTAATTAGCTAACAGCTGGGGTTAATTTACCCAAATTAGCCAAAGGGCTATTCCATCCCATCTAACATCATGCTCAGTATATAAGTGAGGAGGGTGCTGAAAGGAGTCTCCTGTTACTTGGAAGAAACTAGGTGTGGAGATTTGTTGTAAGGCATTGTATTGTATTTGTATTCCATCACTGTTTTGTTTTCTTTTGTCATTGCTGTTAAATTTACTTTTTGTTCAATCTCAACCCACGTGGTTTTTGTTTGTTTGTTTACCAATTCTCCCCCTGTTCTCTCAGAGGGTGGGGGGAGGGGGAGAGAGACTGCGTAGTCTGGTCCAAATCGGGGCTGAACTACAACAGGGACTCATAAGAGATGCTCACAAGGGATGGTTACAAGAAATGTGTTCCAGCATGAGTTCCCACTCTGGGTAAAGAGGGATGCAATGATGTTTTCCTAAGGAACACAGGTCAGTTTTCTAGCTCAGGGAGCCATCAAACCTCATAGTTTCCCTGAAGACTGATGCACAGCTTGGCTCTGGGCATGCAGATGGACTATGTAATTGCAGGCATGACCTCCCCTGCCAACCTGGCTACCTGACAGCGTGACAGGTCTTGCCTCTACCCATCTTGAGTCTCTCCACCAGTGTCTGTATTGCTTTAGGTTTTGCTGGATTAGGAGGAGAGTTCAGAGGGCTGGGGACAGGCAAACGTGTTTGTGCCATTGACATGTTTTAGCACAGTTTTATCTGGTATTTCGTAGAGTTAGCCCTGAGCAGCTGAATGGAAGTAAAAACGGGGAAATCCAGATGGAGGAAGAACACTAGGTTTGGTAAGCCCCGGCCTGGCTTTATGAATGGCTTCAGGCAGCCCTTTGAAGACCTGTTTTCAGGGGCTTTCTCTGAAAATAGACACATCCTGATCTGTGTTGGTTACGCAGAACAGTTTTGCTTCACTTCCCTGACTGTCCTCTGTGCTTCTCTCTCATTTCCATTGTTGTTCTTTAACTTCGGCCTTGCCACTTCCTGCTGCTCTCCAAAAAGTGAAGTAGTGATGATAACATGCTTCTTTAATCTGAAAAGCATGCTGGTACCTACTGATGAAAACACTCATAAGATACTACTATACTGCTGGTAGGGGAAGGATTTTCTACCTTGGGACTCAGGATCTGCCAGGCTTCCCTTGCGTATGTAGGTAGTCAGTAGGGTCACCAAGCTTGCAGAGTTTCAAGATGGGAGGCAAGGCTTCCTCATATTTCCAATAACCATCTCTAATAGTCATTTTAACTAGGGGAGAAGGGATTGAGCTTGTTACTTGTGTGAAGGTGTATCTAGTTTCCAGCAAGTGGTTTGCAGGATAGTGGCCCTCTGGGAGTTAAGCTGAGATAAAAGAACACAGTACTGCATCCTCCCATGGCTGTGCTTGAAGTTTCCAAGTTACACCACCACTTATTCTCAGCTTCTTGACCACAATGCTACTGATGATGCATGTTTCCAGCTTCCATCATGCACGAGGTTAAACATGACATCTCCTGAAATGCTGAATCTCTTCTTCCCTGTACCCTTAAGGTGATGGGCTAAGAGCAGAGCTGCTGAGGAAGAAAGAAAAAACACTTGAAGCAGAGAAATATGTTTTCACATTCTGTTTCCAGGCTGAGATTGGAGCAGAAAAAGAGTAGGTATCGAGCTTCTGTGTAGCACGGTGATCTGTCAAGAGCAGTGGCAGCTGGTAACTGCATGGCTCAGGAGGCTGGGTAATGGGCTATGAAAGTCCTTCACCTCTGGGTTCACAGTGTTCCTCTAGGTACTGACCAGCAGTGAGGGAATATTGTTGCTTTGACAGAGCTGCTCAGTGGTTTCTGTGAAAATGGCAAGCCCTATTTCTGCTGTGGCACCTAGCAAGTGCTTAGGGAACCAAGAGTTGGTTTGGCAAGACCATTTTATTGCTCCATTGGAAATTACCAGGAGAAATTTCTCCAATCAGACCAGCTGATACTGCTGCACACTTGTGACTTGGACACACAAGTGTTTTCTCATCTATTTGGTGCCAGATGAGGAAATGAGTGTGCTCAAATCAAAAGAACTGAAGAGATAGGCTGGATATGAAAAAAAAAAAAATAACTGGGGGGACTAGCAAGACAAGAAGTGAATGTGAGTGCGTTCACATGGGCAGATCAAACCTTGTCAGCTGGGAGTAGCTGGGAGCCTGAAGAACCATCCAACAGTACAACCAAGTCCCTGATGGTCCCTTCCTGGGAAAAGGATTACTTTACTTGTTGATGGAAACTACTACACGCCCTTGATATGGGTACCTTATTAAAATGTTGCTGTGCCAGATTCTGGAGAAATTTGCACCCAAGATAGAGAACTTTCTAGCTGAAGCATCAGCTGGCTTGAAGTTTGGAAAGAGAGCAATATCATAAACATTCATTATTCAGGAGAGCGCTGCAGAGTGCTGGGAATGCGGCATATGCTTTTGGTGACTTTGCAGGTGTCAACAGTGACAAGGTGTAAACCTCCCTGGGTAAGGCTAGAGTCAGCTGGAGGTGGCAAAAATGCTAAAAGGTTGGTGCAAAATGTAACTGCCTTAGTGGCTGTGGGCAAGGAGTGAAATAATTGGCTTGACCTCGGGATAGGTGTCAGACAGGCTTGTGCTCAAACACTAGCTTATTTCAAGAGGCATCAGAAAAAACTGTTCAAAAGAGCCACTGATGGAAAATCTACAGGAGGGTGCTTTGTAGCCCTCAGAGAATGGGAGAGTAGTTAATTGTGCGCTTCACTGGTGAGACTGACCTAAATGGACCTTTGCAGGAAGACTGATAGAAAATTTTAAGGAAAAAGGTTCAGGAAAAAGACATGTTTTATCTAGAGAGCTAATGTGGAAAGACAGATAGTGGTAATATCCAGCTTGGCAAATAAATTCTTATGCACATCTTGAGAGAGGGCAACACTACACCCTTCCTGTGTGTTTTAGACACCTTGGCAATGCAGTGAAAAGAAACTTTAAGCATTGCTCAAAATCTGGTGTTGAGCTATGTGTGTGACCCTGCTTTAGCTAAACTCAGGTGCTTTTGGAGAGGGTCATGTGCACAACGTGGTATGAGTAAAACTGGTGGTGGCTGGTTTAGGATCCTTGTACCTGTGTGTGAGACAGGCATGGAGAAAACCTGGTGTTCAGAAGCTCCCTGAACTGGGAAGATGAGAGATGGCAAAGAACTAAGCCCATGGGTACTCGTATGCAAACATGGCTGCAGCCTGGATTCACAGCACCATCAGTGGTGATGGATATCAGGGGTTGTGGGTTAAGTGAGTGAAAGGCTGCAGCCAAAGCGAGCTGAGGGGGCTGGCAGCTGCTGAGCAGGGCACTCTGGCAAAGCTGTGACCTGGCCAAAGAGCCTGGAAGCACACAGAGGTGGTAGAGGATGGAAGGGAGATGGCTGACCACTGGCTTCCATGTGTGCGTTTGCTGCTGGCGGTGCCAGTACCCAGCTGTGCTGCACTGCGTAAGGCAGGAGGGAAGGGATGGGACACCCAAACTGGTGTGTGGGTGCAGGCAGCAGCCGCATCTCTGGTAGGGCTGGGGGAACTGCTGTGAGCTGATGCCATGGACTGAAATCTTTCTGTCCAGTATCGGGGAGGGGCTGGGGCTGTTCCCTTTACCTTAACATCCCGTGCCAGCTCCCTGGAGCTCCTGTGGGCTTTCTGAGCCTATGCATCGCATTACTGCAGTGACTTTTCTCAAATTGCTTTGGGATCAGTATCAGCACCGTCTACCTCTGTCTATATTGAAAATAGTTTTACTTTCCACTTTCCACCTCAAGAGGCAAATTGGAGTCCACAGAGCAGGATTAAAGCCACTAAGGCATTCCTATTAATTAATCTCCTTTTCAGCAAACTCCCTGGAAGGAGAAAAGGAAGAGAGGTAAGGTGCAAAGTATCTCTGGGGTGGGCTTTTCCAGAGCTGTTGGTTTTTTTTCCAGTTTATTCTGCTTCTGAGGTAAGTCTGCTCACTAATGTCCCATGGAGGGAGAGTAGGGTTTAACGAACAAAGCCCTGTGAAAAGGGAGAGCCAGAAATAGAAAGGCTGTGAATATAGAAGCCCCAGGCAGTGTCTTCCTCTGCCTGGAAGGATCTTTGCTTATCACAAAAATCGTGCTCTGACTGGCACTCTGATGGCCCCAAGCAGTCAAGGGAAAGCAAGGCAATTTTTTTTGGAGGCACAGTAAAGACCAATTCATAAAAGAAGCAGCAGGAGGGAAGGAGGAGAAGGAAGGAGGAGGGAAACAAAGGGAAGTTGTAGCCAGACCTTCTTTCACTCTGTGAAAACAGTCTTGTTATTAACCCTTTAACAGTGCTTTGATCTTCCTCAAGCCCTAGAAATCTGCTAATTAATCCACAGGTTTGTGTAAGGGTAATAGGAAGATGAGTACTGAGTCCCAAAGGTTTTGGTGGGTTATCCACCACCACCACTCTACCCTTCCTTACCCATCCTGCAGGCAACGGCATGGTTCCCAGCAGGCGTATCCCTACAAAGGACAGCTTGTTTGGTGGGGAAGCTTTCAAAGCTGTTTCAAGGAGACTGGAAACTCTCCTACCTTTGAGTTTTGTTCCAAATGAGAAACTTGCCCACTGGTTTAAACTTTCTGGTCTGGCCCAGGAGTCTTCAATGAAATTGGCTCTTTCAGCAAGAAACTAGTGAAAACCTTGTGCAAGGCCCAGTTTGGACTATGTTTTGCCAAAGAAATGCTCTGTTTGCAGGTGATACTTATAAATAGAAGTTCTGGAACCAAAAAGAAAGTTCTTGGGACATCACTTTGAATGGCTGAGAGGCAAATTGCTAGGAAGAAAGCAGGGGGAGGAGTACAAGGCTACTGAGTCTCACATGCCCATTTTAAGGGTATGGACATGAAGTCCTCTCTGGAGAGAGTGTGACAAGTATTAAAGGGTTAAAAAAGATCAAAAGACAGTTCTAGACTTTACAAAATTATGCTCACTGTAGTTAAGTGGTGCCCACAGAAGACAATATTCTGCAATACTCCTGTGTCACTCTACATCTCAGTATTTTAAAGCAATATTTTGTATTTGTATGGGAGAAGTAATAGAAATTCATAGAAAACATGAAAAATCTGCTGTCAAACTAATTTCCAGGAATTTTCTTAAGAATGGGTTTTGATTTTGCAGGTAGCAGTAGTCAGTCAGGCAGTCATAGCACGCCTGTGTCTTATAACGTCCCAGTGCCTTCTCTGATGCCCTCCAACTGGATTATGGCCTAATATAAAAGGGTTACAACCATGCTTTTTGTGCCTTAAGTGTCCCAAGTAGCCTCAGAGGGACTACACCGCACCGGAAGCAATACCCCTGTTCCTGGGAAAAGGGTTTGCCAAGATTCACCTTGGAAGTACAATCTCCAAACTACTCTTTTCCTCACCAACCCCTGCCCAGCTCTCATGGCTCTGCTGTATCTGAAGCAGAAGCCATGCACGTGTCTTGATTCCTTACGTGCACACCAGCAAGGCCATGATGGGAGATACCATGTCTGACAAGGAACAGGCATGGGGTGAACAAACCAAGCAGCTCCTGCAGAAAGTTTGGAGGGGATGCAGAGTTCATTCCTTGTGTGCAAGTGGCAAGTAGGTTTGTTCCACTAATGTTGCATTTCATATCACAAACTTTCAACAGAAAGTGACTGGGTAATTCAAGACCTGAAATAAGGGACATCTGAAGGGCGTATGAACACATACCATGTCTGCTGGGGTGCCATACAAGTTGCTAACCTGAATTACTTGTACCTAAAGCATCTCAGAAATGTGTATAGCAGCTAAATACAGTCAGAGGTTTCAGAGTGACAGAGTAGTTGAGGAAGGGTTAAGTGGAAACAATGGGATAAACTGGGCGAGGGGAAATACAAGGGCTGAATACAAGGAAAACATTTCTTCACACTAAGGTCACTTGGGCTGCGAGAGGGGGGAAGTGGCAGCTCTCCTGGGCTGCCTTCTCCAGGATGGCTGGGGGTTTGAGGATGCTGGGTGAAAAGGGATTGGATTCAAAAGAGAAGGAGACTGCTTGGCATGGGTTTTCTGCCTCTGAGTGCTCATAGGGGGCTGGAAAGGGAAATGTCCTAATGCTTGTGTCCCCTGAGGGCTTTTACCAGAGCCCGGCAGCAGAGTTGGGATCTGAAATAGGAAAGAAGGAAAATCAGGGAGTGAATGAGGAAAAGGAGTGGCTATAAAGGAATTCATTGGAATTTCCCTGAATAGATGACAATCATGGCTGAGAAATATCTGCAGAGGGAGGTGTGAAAGGGACACTTTTGGCCATAAATCAGGCTGATTAAAGATCCCTGTGGGGCAGAGCAAGATGGTAGGCTAGGGTTATGCTCAGACTTGGCACTCTGGTGACTATGGCTGTTTTGGCTGTAACCCTCTACCCTGGAAGAGAGGTCAGGTTGGCACATCTGGAGACAATCATGCCTCTCTTCAGGCAGATTTTCTGCTGTGGTGGAAGTAAAGCATGTTGGTCTAACTCACAACTAGATAACCATAGGTTGCAATGTTGATGTGCAAAGGTAAGCTGTTGTGCGCAGATATGATGGAGCTCTTCTGTCTGAGAAGAGAGTGGATCTATATATAAAATATATAGAATAAACATAGAATCTTGGAAGAATTCTTTTCTTTGTTTAGTTTTTGGGGATATTCAGCCCTTTGTGCTGAAGTTTACAATATGTGATTGAAAGGAAATGAGGCTCCACTGAGACACTGGAATATGCCCTATCTTTTCTGTATTCTACCTTTCTACTAAAAAATAACTTTGGAAAACTGGTTTTCCTCTTGGTCTTAAAGTTTATGCAGAATATTTTTGGGTCAAGCGTTTCATCCTCCTTGGAAGGGTGTCTGAGTGGAGATGGTCTTTATGTGCTGAAGCTTGACTCCTCCACCTTTTGAAAGGTTGCTGTCGCAGCACAGAAGAGAGATGGTTGACACAGAAATTAATTCTGCAATAATTCACCTACCCATCAGCTCACTCAGTTGTGCCTCTGAGCTAGTGTAAGTGGCACCCCAGTTACTAGAAATTATCTTTAATTCTTCTTAGTTCTTAGTTGCTAATTCCAGTGTCAACTGAAGCTGCACAAGAAAATGTGAAGACCAACATTCATTACTTGAAGAAGTGACTTGGGAGAATTGCTCCAGGTGTATTTATACACCTGTGCAGTGTGAATGAGGCCACTGAGCTACTACTATTACCAGAATTGTAACCAGGAAAGCTCAGAAAACCATCATGTAATTTCAGTTCTTCTCTGATGCACTCAGAAGAGAAGGCCAGATGAGAAAGGGATTTATTGAATCTGAAGGTATTGGCATCTGGTTTTGTTCTGGCCTAGGTACAAAGCATCCGAGAACAATTAGTATTTGAAGGCTACTTTGCCATATGAAATTGTGTGGTGGAGACTTGATCTCATCCCACGTCCTGATCTAACTGGCCTCCTTTTAATTCAACTTTCGTAGAGTCAGAGAGGTGGAGAACTGGTTGAGGTTGTCCACTTTCAGGACTAGTAGTAGCATCATTTCTACATGGTGTGGGGGACAGCACTGTTGAGTCAGTCCTTCTCTTGGCCTTCCCAGTGTCATCAGTGATGCTGATGGATCTGTGGTCTCAACACCTGAATGCTCCCAGCTGGTGACTGGGCAGCTCCTGAGTGACACTGACTGCTGACCATGAGTGATAAACACGCCTTTTGTTAAAGACCACTCACCAGGACAAAGAAGTACAAAGCGGATGTCATTAGAAGTGTCACATTTTAGCCTGCCATATGGATATGCCATCCTCTCTGTACTGGCACTACTGCGACACTCCTACGTGGGCATGAGACAAGAGCACAACCAGTATTAGAAGGGATTGCATTAGCTGAGAAAGCATTAGGGCAAATGTAGGCTTTGCATTTGCTGACAATGGTGACATGAGGGCAACGCTGTAGTAGCGAGGCATTAGTTAGTCTGCCTAACCTGCCAGACCCTCCTACTTCCCCAGTACACTCTCGAGAACTGGCTACAGCTGCAGGCAGTGACTGAAAAGAAATGACACAGTTAATAAACAGGAGAAAATAAAAGCGGTATGTCTCACCCCACTGGCATCTTAGCTGGTGGCAGAGGATGGATAAAGGGTGGTGGGGTAAAACAGCTGGCCCTGGCTGAAGCCACAGAGAGGGTCCTGGGACAGCCTAGGAGAGCAGGCGGGGTTTGGCTGGGTGCTGCGCTACGTGGTCAGCAGTTTGTTTCCTTACTGGAAATCCTCCTCCTGCTTGGAAGTTCTCTCACTCTCCTTTGCTTTCCCTTAGCTTTCTTCTCTATGTTGTAGTAATTCTGCTTGGGTGAGACAGAACTCGTTTTGCTTCTAAAAGCAGAGGAAATCTACCAAATACTGTTAAGACTGGGATGCAATATGCTTGTTCTGTAACGGTGAGTGGGTGGTTGCGAGACACTCGGGGGCTGCCTGGAGATGCTAGAGAAGAGTAAACAGCGATAGGAAGTCCCTACCCAAACAGAACTAAGAGCAGAGACCTAAACTACGATTGTAAGATGAGCCAGTACAGAAAAGCCTTTGTGATATCACGCAAAGCTTAAAGCTTTGCCTTCATCACTGTGGAAGCCCCTTGTGGGGTTTGTAGGGAGAGGGAGCCCTAGGAAGGAGGGCGGAACCTCTTGAGCCAGGATATCCAAGAGAATGCAGAATGCTCATGTCCTGCAAGGCCAGCTCCTAAACGTGGTAGAAATAATCTCCAGTGCCCTTGTCACCTAGAGAAAGCAACCCAGTGCAGCAGAATTACTACAGAACTTGGTATTTGCAAGGGAAAGGTAGCATTTTATTTTGTTTCTCTTTCCTTTGTAAATCAGAGCAAAGTTGTTCCTCCCTCCTCAAACCACCAGACTGAAGTTCCAGTCTAGCTTGCACCCACAAAACCACACTGACTTCAGTGTGTGAGCTGAACTTAGCCTTTGGCCCTAAACCCCATGGTAGTCGAGACGCCTCGATGCTGGGTTTGGCAAGCCCCTGTGAATATTCACTCACAATTCAGCCCTGGAAAGTGGGGCAGGAGAAGTTGCTGCAACCTTCCTTTTTGGCCCTTCAGATTTTGCAGATTTTTGGACAGCTCTCTTTGGCTTAACTCTATTCTAGCAAAGGCATCTGCAGGCCAGCATGCTAAATGGCAGCATGGGTTTTGGCTGTGCTCCGTTATGCAGTAGAAAACAAGGCACTAGCTGAGAGCAAGAGTTCAGGGCTCGGCCTTAGACTATTTCAGCCATAGACTATTTCATCCTAGAGATGACTTTACAGGAAAGCCTGGTCGGGGTTTTTGTTTGATTTCTGATATCTATTTTCCCAGCAAGTTGGTGCATGGACAGCTTGGTCCCTGCAATGTGCACTTGTGCAGAGTGAGAAACAGCTCTGGCTGGAAGGGCTCTGAGCTTCCTGCACAGTGTGGTGAGAGAGCCCAGCCGGAAGCAGGGCACTGAAAGCCACAGGGCAGATGCAACACTAGCCCCGGTGAGGCTGCACTCAGTCACGGCCACCAAGCTCTGGAGTTTGCGACACTTTGGCACCAGCCCTCTGCCTGCCCTGTGGTACCCATCCTGCCTGCTTGTCTTAGGGCATCCTCTTCCTCCTGTGCCCCAGACAATGGAGAATTAACCCAAGGAGCAAAGTGGCGATGGCCTCTCTGAAAGGTTTTCTACCACCATGTACTTCGAAAGATGTACTCCTTTTTCCACTTCGCAATATGGCAGGTGGTATTGAGCAAGGAAAGCTGAGTTCAGACAAATAACTATATTCAGGCATCTGGGGAAGAGATTTTGACTATCACAGTTTATAACAGAAAAAACTGAGATTTTGTTGGCCTGATTTTTTTTTTTCTTCAGAGATGTTGAGCATGTATGGCCCTTGTCTGACTATACTTGTAGCATGGGCATTTGCCGCTCTCAAGATCAAGGCATGACTGTATTAGCCTAGGAGTCTGGACACCACAGCTCCTAGATCTGGGAGCGCATCCTGGAAACCTTGCCATGGTAGTTTGAAGTATAAAAGTAGAGGTGGGAAGAAAGGCAGCCACTTACAATCCTGTTCTCTGCTATGTTTTCTAGGCCTTTGAATGATTCTATAATACTCTGATAACAGAGGAGTATGGACCTCTGGCTAGCCAGAGTTCAAAATATCCTCCACACTGGCATGAGACCATCAAGACTCATTGATCTTTGGGTAAATGGGTGAAGGAAATACAGACTTTTTGTATTGAAAGAAGGATGAGCTTACAGGTTTTGATGGAGAACTAGGTTTGATTGGGAGATTGAGTTGGACTGCAGTGTACCTCTGCCACAGACTTTCAGTGTGACCATAGTCAAATCACTTAATTTCTGGCCCTGCTGAATGCAGTCACAAAAATCTGACTTCAACAGGGTTGGGAAGTCAGCTAAAGAGTAAAAAAATATATATATTTGATGATTCCTCATAGGAAGTGACATCTGTTCTTGGACCCAAGGTCTGTACAAGCTGATGTCTCTGACGCCAGGCAGCAATGAGAGGCTGGAGATAAGGGCATAAAGAACAAGAAGTGTAGAACAATCAGTTTTTTTTTTTTTCTTTTCATAACGTGCTTGCTGTTGTCTTAGCAAACCCAACATTTGAGTCATTCTGTTCTCTGTGTCCCTTCCTTGGTTATGTCTTTGCTCCTGGTGAAAACGATTTGACATGCAGCAAGGCCAACACAGAGTTTCAAGCCTCCTCGCCTATGCCTGCCTTCCAGCATGGTAAGCAGCATTATCACAAGCTCCAGTGAAGAGCCCTCCCTAGGCTTTGAATCAGATGCTTTCAGAACAAGCCCCGAGTTCCTGGGAATATTTAAAGCAGCACACAGGAGGGTTTTTTTTTAGCTCTGCGTTGACATTCCAGTGTTATCAACCTCCAGAGCTTGTTGCTTGCGTAGGAAGGAGAGCCGTGAATGGTCCAGGCATGTGATGTTCCACTCACTTAACCCTATCTCTTATCAGCACACAGGAAGCTGCTGTCTCTTGTGGAGAGCTTTTCCATTGCCATTAGCAGCTTGTTTCTGCTCCTAAAGCTGCTTTTCATTTTATACATACCTCTCCCCAAGGCACTCATCCATCTGTAACTGCAGCTACCTCTTTTTCATTGAAATCCCTTTTGCACTGCCTGCTCCTGCATGCCCAGGGCAGGATATTCCAGCTTGCTGCTGGGGCACCTGGGCAGCCTCCTTCCTCACCTCATAGTTTTGGAAAGATCCCTCTCTGAGGAAGTGACAGCAGTAGGTGTGTTCTTCAGAGGATGCTGATGGGCCGGGGGACTGCTGGTGCAGGGAGCAGTTCCCCACAGCCAAAATCACCCCCACATATCCCCTTAACATGATGGGGCATGAAATTAAAGCACGTGCAATACACAGGTATAAATATATAGGTAGATAGCTGAAGGGAATTATGTCTTTACAGGACACAGGATCGAGCAATGACTCCAAGGGCCAGACTTTGTCTTGTGCATCAGTTGCAGCTTGATTGCCATGATGGGCACCACTGGGACACGCCACTGTGCTTGGAGAACCTGACCTCTGAAGGAGTCCTTTGGAGAGACTGATGAAGACAATCAGACCATAAAAAAAAAAAAAAAAAAACAACAAACCCCAACAACTTTGGTATTTGCTTAAGAGATTAGATAAGCTGACAGAAATGCAGAAGATAATTGTTTACACACGCATACAGACATATGCACCAGGAAGAAAATTCTTTTCCAAAAATAACTGCTTACTTTTTATATACAGCTTTTTTTTCCCTTCTTTTCTTCTGAGATGAAGCAGAACATTTGCATAAGGGGCAAGGAGATCTGATGATGAGTAACTATTTGTTGTGCAGACCAAAGCCTCATTAGAGCTGCCAGCAGGGATAGATGTCTGGGCCTAGCAGAGCACCAGAATTAGCAAGTATCATTTAACTGCCTGAAGTCTTTAACTGACAGTAGATCATCCTCTAGAAGTTCAGTGGGATTTTTTTGTTTTTTTCAAAACATCTAAATGATAATGGGCCTGATTTTTTCCATCTGAAAAAATATCATGGGACAGATGCAAAGGCTTAGCTTGTGCCTGAGCTACACTCTATTCATTTTGACTCCCACTCCCAGCCCCTTGATCACCTCCCAGCTAACAAGATATGTATAATGGCGACGCTGGAGGAGGCAGGGCCATGCTACCATCTGCATTTTACAGACAGAGGAACCAAGGCATGCTGACTTTCGCTGTTTGGCCATATCCCAAAGGCCTTTCTATAGACCTTTGTGGATCTGTGCTTAAGGCACTCACTCAAGATCACTCAGAAAATTTGGGGCAGAACAGACAAATGACAATACTGCATTGCCAGGTCATCTCTACATGCTGCTCTGAGGTCAGGGTATGGATCTGTAGGGGACTCACTTCCTTCTAGCACTGACTTCTGCTAAAATTAAGCAGCTGCTAGCCATGAAGCTGCTTTTCCTCTCCCAGTAGCCCACAACCTCTTGTGCTGTCCTCAACAGCCTGGTAGCCTTCCTCCTAATCATCTGGGGTTGCAATGCCACCACTTTGCAAAAGGGTCTTTGCAGCTGGCAGGTAGGGGCTGCCTCAGATGCTGAGCACGGTCTGGTTTCACAGCTGCAGCCATCGCCCGTGGCCACCTTAAGGTACTCTTATTTCCTCCTCCAGTGTTGCTACCACATTTCCTTGTGGAGGAAGTGCTTCTGGTGTCCTGAGTGCCAGACTGTGGTCTCAGGGGATGCTGAAGGCAGAGGAGGAGGCTGGTTATAAAGGAGAAGCCTTGCTCTCCGCAGTGCACAGAAAAACTTTGACAGTTGCCACCACAGGGAAGAGGATCATGGGAGAAAAGGCATGGTTCTTTAATGAGTTTTAGAAACGTATTCTTTAGCTTTGTGTGCATGTATTTTTAGTCTCGTAGAGTACAGAACTAAACTTTGAACAAAAATAGCTACCCACTTACATAACATCCTTGCTTACAAAACTCCCACAGCTTAAGCTCTCTGGAGGCTTCTAGAGCAGAGGGCTGTCAATCAAATCAAAGCCATGACTCAGGCGTGTACGCACATCTCAACAATGCAAAGTCAAGATTTGCAGTTTTTACACAGGATACTCTGCACAATGCATGTGACGGCAAATGCAAAGCAGCATCCTAGCTCCACCTCCACTGTCTCAAAGACCAGGTAGGATCTTGACCTGAGTGGAAAGATGCAGGCGAGGCAATGCTTCCCCTTTCTTCCTGCTTGCCCATGACTGGGCAGGGGGAGGAAAGGATGGGGGAAGGATTTTCATTCTGTGGGTTTCTGGTTTTTACTATAAGTCTTCTTGAAAAGTAGGAAGAGTCCACACTCTGGGCCCTTGTTCTCTGTTGCCTTGCAGTAGGAGCTGCTGGTCATCTGATACAGCCCAGTTTTAGTGTCCTTGCATCCCTTCTGCTGCTGTGATTCACAATCCTAGTCAAGAAGCTCTGGAGATGAAGAGATTTGGAATCGCAGCTCTCTCCTTGACCCTCTGCCCAGGATAGAGGCATACTCATGCTATGGGGAAAGTTACCCAGACATAGCCTGGGCTTCATTTATTCCGGTGATAAATAGGGGAGTGTAGGGTCAAGGCTGTTCATTCTTTCCATTCGCACTTTGAACATGCATGGTTAGAGATTAGTAATGTGTCATCCTTTCTTCATCCTGTTTTCTCTTGGCAGCCGTGCTGTACATGGATGAGCCTGGGCAAGCAGGTGATACTGGTTTGTTTGCCAAAAGTAACATTAGGTTGTGATAGCACACATTGACTCTAAAGGACCGATTCTGCTGAACATGCTTGTTTTCCTGAGACACCAAGGTGGAATAGGTTTCGGTTAAAATAACCGACCTCCCCATGCTGAGCCTAAGCATTCCTTCCTGGGAAGCCAGGAATTTTAACCATAGATACTCACCAGATGCAGTGGTTATCAAGGAGATCAAAGCTGGAAGCCCACCATAGGGATGAGCTGAATTCTTTCCTTTTGCTATCAGACCTTCTCAAGTGGAGCACCTTCTTGGTCATCCTCTGGTGTGAAGGGAAATGTGTGAGGGGGATATGTGGGGACCATTGGGTCAGTGAGAGACGTGCAGTGGTGGGTGTACATGTACATGCTTGGGAACAAACATTTACTGCAGTGCTGATGGTTTCTGAGAAAGCCAAGGCTGGCCGTCGTGTCTCAAAATAACTCATGAACACAGGCGGCCTTACACTGCTTCCGTACCCTGCAATGGAGATGTGCAGCCCTGAAATATAATTTGTTATGCAATTTATTGAAATAGTTATCCTCCAGTGGCTTTAGAGTCCCAGAGAGAAGAGACAAGGAAAAACCAGGGACTAGCTTTCTTCAGTGAGATAAATAGTAAACTGTTTTCTGAATTTCTTGGAGTGATTTCATTGGGAGTCTTATTCGACATCAGAATACAGTGGTGCATTTATAGAAAAGTTATTTTTATCTTAGCTATGTGGAAGGTGGTGCTAAAACATCCATATTGTTAGTGACTTTGAAGAGAGTGTCTTCCAGTTCCCTGTCTTTTCAACAGCATCGGCTTTGGATGCTGTTGTAGATCAGGTCTCTCCTGTCTTTCTGACAGGGCACACATCATGTGTAAGGATGCATGTCTAGGCTATGGTCATCTTCATCAGGGAGAAAGCATCATCAAGCAGATGGGGCACTAGACACATTTCCTTTCTATGCTAGGTTTTTTCAATACATCAGACCAGGTATACTGCTTGCCCACAGACTCGATACTCTGACACCAAAATGTGGGGAGCCCTTCCCTGTGTCCCAGGTGTGGTGTGATGACAGTTTCATAGCTGCTTTGGGGTGCCATTAGGTGACCCACATCTCTTCTATAGCAAGGCTGAGCTCTGCTGCAGACAGGTACCATTACTTGCTTTGAACTCAGCCACCAGCCTGACGTATCTTATGTTGGCAGTTTCTACCTCCAGCTGTTTTTTTTTTTTATTTAGAGAAGTTCAGATGTTTCTGAAAATAACTGTAGTGAAAATTAAGTGGTTTTCCCCAGTTAATATTTTGGCAAGCTGCTTCTAGAGCAGCTCTAATAGTCATGCTGCTGGGAATTATGAAATTTGTTGGGGCCTCGTCTGTTTGCCAGCCATCTAGGTTTTGCAATGTCAAACCTCTCAGCAGGGGGAAGGGGGAGTAACTTGCATATGCTTATATGGATTTTACAGAGAAATTCCCAGATGATTTTATGTACTTTAAGCAAGTCCAAGCCAGGAACTAAGACTTCGGCAGCTGGCAGGTCTGGGTCCAAATACCTGAGTTGGAGGCAAGAAGCCTTTCTTCCTCTGTTGTTAGTGCTCATGCCGTTGATACTCAGACCATGACAAAGATCAAACAAAGTCCCCGAGAATATTAATAGACCTATCTTCAGAACAGAGTCTAAGTATGGTACAATAGAAAGGCAAATGGAGGGGCGTAAAATGAAATCTTGAATTCTCATTCAGTGAGTGATCACAATCCAGAATAGGAACTTAATGTGGGAGGGGGAAGTAGTCTGCAGTCATGTGGTACTACCTACGCAGGGAGCTGAGGAGCACGCTCCCGAGTGTTTCACTTCATAGCTTAGGCAAAAGCTGTTGTCTTTCAGTGTGGGCTGCTATGAATAACACAGCATTCACATCCCCCAGAGACGTGTACCGTACATCCTCTTTAGGATGGCTTTTGTATTTTAGTGGATATGTGGATTTGTCTGCACACACAAACAGGTATGTATATTTAAGAAAGATGGTCCTGCCCATGCATGTGCAAGAGGAGGATGTGTGAGTGCTGATAGTAGGTTCATATCTCCACAGAGTTCAATGCACGTGTCCCTGTACTCCCAAAACGTCTGTGCTGGAGCTTCATGAACACCCATGTTTTGTCCAATTCCCACTGTAGTTGCTTAAATCCATTCTGCAAGTTCCCTTGATACCTCATTGTTGGAGGGAACAAACTCCAAAGGCCTTTGGAAGGTCTTATTGAGCACTGACTCAATAAGACTCTTGTCTAGCACTAGCTTTTTCTGCACAATTTGCTGTTTGTACAGCCTGATAGAGTCCAGGATTCAAGAAGGTTTTGCTGTTCATTTTTACAGGACGAGTATGTCGCCGTAGGTGTTTAACGTCACTGCTGTAGCTGTGCAACTTGACATCTCTGCCTAGGCAGGCTGTACGAATAAAGTGAACCCATTTACCCCAATCATATCTGAGAGCACTTTCTGTCCCTGAGCAACAGTCTTCCCTAGGACATTCAAAGTATTAAAAGAGGGCAGATTTTAATGCAAAAGCAAGTCGCAGACAGATCTGATCCCTAGCACTTCATTACAAACAGAAGAGAACTAGCATGGAAATGTAATTCCCTTATCCTTGTTGAGTAACACCCCGAGTGCTTGTGCAAGGAGCCAGTCAAGGGCCAGGTACCATCAAAACTGGCTAGCGTCGTCCTTATTTAAAACTCAATGTAATCGAATTAGCTTTTCTCAGAAGAGGAAAGGCAGATACGTGCTGAGTCTTGTTTGTACCCACAATGCCATGCACATGTTCCTAACTTTTTATAGAAACACTCCTGATTCTCTGGGTGTGGGTTCATCTGCGAGGATTTATCCCACCAGTTGGTCTAATCAGCTCCCAAAATTGAGTGATCATGGGAAGCTGTGCAGTGAAAATAACTCGTGAGAACCAAAAAAGAAAAATGCTCAGGACATCCAGGCTATTAATAAAAGCGAGTGTTACAAAGCCCCATATAAGCTTGCTGCATCAAGGACACAAAAGTAGCTACCCAAACCGTTTTGGCTCTTCCAGCCAACAGACAGCTTCCAGATCATGTTGAAGTTGCAAGATTTTGGCATTCGTTCTGTGCAAGAGGAGCTGGTGCAAACCTACCCTGTGCCCCTGGGGGCACAGCTGCCCTCCCGCTGATACACCGCGGAGAACCCCTTGGCACCTCTCCCGTGGAGGCAGTGGGCTTGCCCCTGATTTTGGCATGGCTACGCCCGCAGCTGGCTTTGGAGTTCCTCAGCCTACAATACGGCTGAGTTTCTTCCATGCTTACCCATGAACATGCATGCTGCTTTAATCCAGCGCCAAGCTTTCTACTTCTTCATAAAGTACTTGCAGCATTGATTTCTAGTCTTTGCACTATGGGAGCAATAACTAACCAAGCTGTAATGTTTTCCATTGCATATTTAACTTTGTATGCCTGGTGTGTCATTGCCAGAGCTTTTATTTTCAATTCTGCAGCCTGAGAAATGCATGCACGAGGTACATCTTTAGAGAAGGAACTCCTTCACAGTGATGCCTTCTCCACCACGATTTTAAAGATCAGCGCACAAACAAATTGCTAGCCTTTTGACAGAGCAATGCTTTAAATACAGAAAGAGCCTGTTTTACTGTGATCCACATTTCCAGTCAGATCCCAGCCCCCACCCTCCGCTTCCCTCGATATTGTGCTGGTGCCAAATCAGCAAATGTTCAGAGAAACAGGATAGGCCACAGCTGTAAACCAGCGATGGCATCTTGTGCGTCGGGTTGGGTTTTTTTTTTAGGGTGAAAGACTGGAGCAGTGCAACACTGAAATTGCATTGGCTAAGATAATAAATAGATCAGACAAATATAGCTGGGCATATGCTGAGTGTGGGTATGAGATTTTAATTTCCCTTCTTCAAACCAAGATCTATAATAAGATATTTCCTGGCTTGTGTGTGAGTGTTTTTAATAGCTTCATTTTTTTTCTTGCTGGATACTGCTGGATGTGGTTGTGCTAGCCAAGGCCTGCACAGTAGCTACAGTGAATATTGTTTTACAGCTCTGAGCTGAGAGTACAGTAGGTGCCATAAACTATCCTGCAAGTCTGCTCTGTCAGCGGGTGAGCACATTAGCAGCCTTTCTTTGCAAACTGAAGCATCAGAGATGGCAGAGGAAAGAGGTTTTGTTTGCAGGAGAAAAGCACGCTCCTCCGCAGCTGGACGGTGGCTGCTGGAGGGAGACAGGGTGTGCTTTTATTTTATGTGCCTCTGGAGCCATAACAGGTAGCGGGGTTGCTCCTTGATCGTCTCTCTCACCAATCCCAAATCCAGTCGACTCTGACCCACAGCTCTTCTCTGGGCACCAGCAGATCCCATGGCCATGCAGCAAACAGAAGCCGCTGCAGGATTAAGGGGCAGGAGGAGCTGGTAAGCAGAAAGCTTCGCGCAGCGTCATGCACACGTACATCGGCAGCAGTTAGAGCCACGGGCTTGCCTGAAACCACTCTTTGTGTAAGCTTTGCTGAGTCGGTACTGCGTTCTTCATCTCTTAAGCTGAGCTAATTCAGATTTGTATTCACCATCTCTGCCCCACGTTACAAAGGCAGGATGCCCAGAGAGTCATGCTGTGCAGCAGGAAAGAGCCCTGGCTGCTGCTGGCCAGGTTTCTCCATCATTGCAAGAGCCAGTACATCACCTATGGATAAAGTAGGGCTTCAGGGCTGGAGTGAGTCGTGTGGTGACCACTCCTTGGTCCCACTGGACTTTAAAGTACCTGCCAGTGGGGTCAGCTTATTAGAAGCCCTACAAAATGTATGTACTTGCTTAAAATCCCCCCTTTAGATGTCATTTGAATGATGAATCTCAGCTTTCACTTAAACAAAATGATCACATACCCAGCCTTAGCAGCTTTGACCTGAAGGTATATCCAAGGTACGCTCTTATTTTAACCCATAAGATTTATTTTTAAGGCCAGCATCAAGTCTGAGAGAGGCCTGAATTGCAGCTGTCTTCAGACGGGATCCAGTTCCCATGTCTCAGGTAGGACATTTCTAAGCCTCCTGCATAATACTTGAACTTTAATTTGACATGAGTCAAAGACAGGGTGCTTAGGTGCTTAGGAAATTCATAATGATGTTATGAAAAAGGCAAACATTGTACCAGCAATGTGGTCTACAAGAAAAGATCAAACTAGCTAGACCTACTGAGACTGAAAGAAGAGAAAGCTGAGAGAAGGATATGTCTCCAGGGGGCAACAGGCCATCTGACAGACATTTCTGCTGTCACACTAAGACACTTGCATCCCGCCTCCATGGGATCAAGTCCAGGACGTGCCTGATTCAAAAGGGACGATGGAGTAGCAGTGGAGCACAAGCCCCTGCTCTGACAAAGACTTCAGTGGGGAAATGCTTTACTACTTCTGTATCTCTACTCCTCACCTCAGGAATGGGAGCATCATCATTGTTCTGCCTTATGCATGTTAACAGACCAAGTAATCAGACTTTATCATTTCAGGGCAACATCAGTCCCTCTGATATGTAAGTTGATAGCTTCGAGTGGATGCAGAGTCAGGAACCAGAAGTGGCTTTAGGAAAAACTGAGCATGAGCATGGGTTCTCCCACGGGTGGAGAAGGACATTGCCCTGATCAGCTGTGGCTCTTTTCTCCTGTAGGCAATAACGCATGTTCCCCCATGACCTCTGAAGAAGCTAGGGGAGGAAAATAGGACCCAAACCAAGCACTTCTATAGGAGTACAATTAACTTCTGTGTCTTAAATACCAGTTCCCATTATGCTTTCATTACTTCATCCCGAGTGTGATCCCAGCTCCAATGAGCTGAGCCCTAACGAGCCCTCTTTGCATGGTGCGTGTGTAGGGCAGTATGCCCGGAATCAGCTTTACAAAGAGGGTCTGTCTCCCCTTTCCCTCTGTATCCAGCCTGGCCATGCTCAGCTGCTGGGACAAGGGAAGCTGGTAGCAACTGCACAGGCAGCTGCTCTGCCGAGGACCACATCCCTTCCACTCAGCTTTGGCCAGGGCTACCCTGCCGGTGGTCCCATGGCAATGCCATCATCCCTGAGGCTCTGGGCTCAGCTGCCTCTTCATTAGGACTGGCTGCAGACATGGCCATAAATGCCCATGGCTGGGGAAAGTGGTGTTGCTAGAAAGGTGACTCGGTGGTGGACACTGAGCAGGTTTTGCCCTTAGAGGAAGAGCTATGAAAGCTCCCCAGGCTGGTTAAATACACAGTGTTTTACTGAAAGCTCTCACCTGCTCAGCCTACACTATGACTGAAGCTGCAACAGAGGCAAAATTCACATTATCCTGCAATATATCGAGAATTTGTCTCTGTTCCTCAGATCTGTTGGGTATCAGAACTATGTGGGCTGGCATTTAACTTTTGGGCTGAAAGGTCCTGTGGCCAGCCTTACACTAGCTGCTGTCAGGAGCATATTCTGACTGTGCTCAACTGATTTATCACAACCTCGGTACTGCATCTCTCCTCATTTATTATCCTGTATATAGCAGGTGGAAGGGCCAGGGTGTCTCTATGGCAGGAGCAAATCCTGGGCTGCAGGTGCATCCTCACCCTGGTACCAAAGGCTGGAGGCACATGGCTGTAGCAGAACCTCTGCTATGTATGTTCCAACATACTGTGCCTGCAGGGAGAGCACACCTCGTTGCCTCAATGGGCACCCTAGAAACAGACTTTTGCTCACAAACCTGGTCACGGTGTTTGTATTCCCATCTTCTGACAGCTCTTGCTTCCCAGGCACTACCAACACATCCATGCATCCCTTTGCAACAGTAAACCAAGGCCAAGGGGGCCGTGCATGTCTCCCAGGTCAGGCAGTGACTCACGGATGTCTCTCTGTCCACACTGTCTGCATTGGACCCCTCTCTCTTCCTAGAGATGTGGTGTTAACCAGGAATTAAGATTGTGTGACACTTGCTAAATAATGCAGAGATGCCTCCATTTTGGGGGGGTGCTTAGGAAATTCTACCTGTTCAAATAAACCTGCAGCTGGCTGCTTTCCTCCTGTGCTGGCTTGTGCTGAGTGATCACTTTCCATTTCTCTTGGTACCAGCTTTTCAGTTGTGCATGGACACCTCACACCAGCCTGAGATCGAGCCAATGCAATGAGATCGTTGCACCTGTGAAAGTCTGCACATAAAACATCTTATATAAAAAACAATTAGCTTTGTGGTTACTTCTATTGCTGCTGTGGCATCATCCCCTCTCAATATGTCAATCATCACTTTCCTCTCAGGGACATTTCAGTTTTCCAGGAGGCTGCAAATCTTTGATTGCATGCCACGGAAGGAGGACGTAGCACATAACCATTCATAAACCCTTCCAATGCTGACATCAAGTAAGATCAAAACCTGCTGGCAACAGTATGTCAGGGCACAAGGCAGGGTACACTGCATGGCACCTCATATGCCCAAAGGGAGATATGAGATGTTTTCCCCGTCCTTGGAGTGAGTGAGGTTGCTCCTTTCTCTCTAGCCATGATGGGAGAAGGAGTTAATTCACTGCTGACACAAAGTGCTAAGGTGTTTCATCTGGCAGCCGGTGCCAGGTGGTAATACACTTGGGACAGAGAGATATTATCTAAAATAGAGTGGTGACCCAAAGAGGTGTAATTAGCTCTGCTGTCACATAGGATAGAACATGTTTGTACAGATTATTTCCAATTTCTAGCAAACCTGCTCACTTACTTTAACACGATTTCTCAAATAAGGACTAATTAGCACTTCCTTGGAAGCCCAGCTCTCTCCAAGCAATGGCTTTACCTCTCAATCGGTATTCCTTCTGCAGGAAGGCATATTAATTACTATATCAGGAAAAGCTGATGGAAGCAGGAAACCATTTTCATGCCTAAAACTAATTAAAGGAGAAAGGAGAGCTTGCTGGAGCTAGCCTAGCTTGCTCACGCAAGAGGTGAGGGCTGTGTGATGAGTATCCTTCTCTGCATCCTTGAATGATAATGGCATTTTGCATCCATATTGTTTCAGAGTGTGGTGGATGAAGGCTGTGTGGTGCTGCTCCTCCAAGGTTTGAGCCCAGGAGCTCAGGGCAGCATTTCTGCCACAGAGCTAACCGTGGCACAGAGCTAACCGTGACCACAATGGTGGATTGGGACTGAAGGGAGCCCCTGTAGCATCCACACTGGAGTTGTGTTCTGAGTGAGCCTGTGCCGGGGGGGGGGGGGGGGATGGGGCTCTCTTTTTTTTTTTTTTTTTTTCCAGCAAGCGTAACTATGTGCAAGGCTCTGATCACAGTTAGGTATTAACTACAATTTGGAAGTTAATCGTATTAATCGATGCTGCTGTTTGTAGAGCCCCAGTCTAGCCAACCCCTTCCTAAAGCAGAGGACTGTGGTGAAGTGAATGAAGTCTCCCAGTACCTTGGGAGGCAGGTGAGTGGTGTTACAGGTGCAGGGGGTGTGCCAAGGCACAGGACATGTGTGGCTGTGCCAGCCCAGCCCTTCATCCCTGCTACTGATCACCAGCTCTGCTGAAGCTTTATAGTAAAGAAACTCCTTTTAAAATCCTTCTGCTTTCCTCTCCTGCATGAAGAGACAAGGTGTAGCCATCTAACTTGGCTCTCCCCAGCCCTTACCTCCTTGTGAGATGTTGGGATGACCCTTCTCACCCTATGACACATTCCTGGAGGTGTTTCTGTTTCCTTTCAACACCCTTATCCATGAAATCAATCCTTTTTTGATAGCTGCAGTTTGGTGGCTTCTACAGCACTGCAGTATTTAGGAAACTATGCATTTTTGGGAAATGATTTTTACTGAACCGACTCCCTTACAGTCTGCCATACACTGTCCACAGAGCAGAAGGTGAGAAGGCATGGCCAGTCCCACCTCCCCCGAGTTTAAGGCCATGCAACTGCACCTCATCCCTCATGCACCGAGTCTCTTAGGTTATTTTTTGGCTAAAACATGTCTTCCAGGCAATTATCCAAGATGGCTCTCCTCAAAAGACGGAGACTCTGCTGTTTCTTTTGGCGTTCCTCTCCAGCTCTCAAGCTTGTGCTGTTGATGTATTTCTGACTTGGTTTGTCCAGCTTCGGTCTGCAGCTCTTTGGTTTTGTTCTCTCTTTTTCTGACGGAGCCTTTTAATGCCTGAAGTTACGTGCTGGTACACCGTAACTGAATCCACCATCTCCATAAGGTGTGTGGCTCTCCGGATATCTCCCTGTAGGGATCTTCTCCAGCTCTGAAGGTACATCTGTAGCCTGCTTCTGCCTTCTTCTCAATTTTAGTCTTTTGGCAAGTGTGAGCACTAGGACATGGATGCTGTGTTTTAGCTCCAGGTTAAAAACTCTTCCGACTGTGTGTGTAGGGCTCTTGTTAACACTTTGTGCTACAGCATCACTTGCTGTTCATCCGCAATTTCCCTGTATCTCTTTCTCTGCTTTCCTCTCTTACCTGTATCGCACTGAACTCTTGAACACTAAAAGAAGCAGAAAAGGCATAATTTCAAAACCCATTTAAGGAAACAAGCTTTTTCCCTACCAAATCTGTGTGGAACTTGCTGCCATAAAATAAAAGGGAGGCCAAGCAGGGCAAAATATCCACAAATAATGGAGACATCTACAGGAATAGCCATATATATACACATTTTAAAAGACCTTCCAGAGAGCTGTAAGTCCTTAACCCTCTGGCAGTCTTAACTTGTCGGGGCTTAGGAGAAGTTCTGCTTTGGGAAGGTTGTTCAGGAGGGTTTGTGCAGTGAAACATCTGGCAGTGGTGATTGCCAGGCCAAGGTAGAGAAGGAAAAGGACCACCAGCCTGAACTGGCGTGGCAGCTCCTGGGTATTGGTGCTTGGTGTCGTGTCCCTCGGAGAGAGAGAGGTGACCTTCCAGCGAACAGAAATCCCTGTTCCCCAACTGACCTAGTTTATTTTCACGCATCATTTAACATGCCTTATAATATTTTATAAACTCATTTCTGTAACTTGACACTGAGCTATTATTTAATGAAATGATCCCAATAGGGACCTTAGGAGAGCTAATTGCACATAAAAGTTTTGGGGGTGGGGCAGTGGGAAGCATGCACAAATGCTTTAAATACTGAATTGTACTTTTCTTAATAGCTATTTATTTATTTATTTAAGCTTCAATTCTGGTTGCAATTTTGCATCAGCAGTGATATTGATGAAATCTCTGGTGCCAGTGCAAACCAATATCAGAATCAGGCCCAGAGAAGCAGTATTTTGATTTTTCTGTGACCATTTTACCATCTGAGACCATGCTTTAATGGCATTGGTAGATGTATGAAAAAACAGTTGCAGGAGACTTCTAAGGTGGGACAAATTCAAGGAAGTCCCTTTATCAGTGGGTCAGAGAGTTTGGAAATGTTTCCAGGCAGCTCTGCTTGAGGTCTCCTTATGGATTTCTGTCCACCTCCATGGCAGCAGGAGGTTGGGCCATGGGTTGGGCAGCGCTGGAGGGAATCCCCTTGCAAGAAAGGAACATTTGGTTTTTTTCTTGCTTTTTTCTGAGCGCAAAACATATATGATCCATCGGGTTTTTTATGACCACTTGATCGCTTTGCAAAAATGTGATGAATTGTTATTTTATTATTATATTATTAATTATATTCTTTATTATTTAATTATATCCACTATCTCAGCAGACCTGCAAGCATTACAGCAGGCCCAAAAGAAGTCTGGTGTGTTGACAAGACTCTCAAAGGATTGCATGAAGTCACCCGTCATGACTTTGCTCTGGGGAGTGTGGAATGAAACCGAGCAAATCTTATCCTCCAAGACCTGGTGGACAAAGAAACTTATGGAGCACCTGAGTGCATGAAGTGCAAGAGGCCATAAGAGCACTACTTCTTGCACCATGGAGGCTTTTTAGCATGCCAGTCACCATGAAATGAGGACAACTTCCAGTACAGGCTGATGAGTAGTTATTTTTCCTGCTGCTGCTGAAGCCACTGGAAAAATCTAATTGATCCAGGATGTCACGTCAGAGCCTAATTCCCCTTTCCGCAAACACCCATATGCTCATGTTCAGCGCTTAATAAAAGGTAAGCTCCAGTCAATGGGAAAATGTGCTTAAGAGCTTTATTCGCTTTCTTAAGTGCTTTGCTGGGTCTGGCCCCATGCAGTGTGTCAAGCACCCATTAGTCTCATCGTTTATCGCTGTGGTATAGATAGCTCCTCAGAAATAATCCTTTCAACTGAAAGGTGGGGTTTTTGGGGAGGGGAGGCCACCCTGTGCATATGTACTTACTAATAATGGAATGTGTTTGGGTGATGTTCTGGTTTTCTGCTCTGAGGAAATAAAGGGAGGGAAACATGATGGTCTTGGAGCAGGTACAAAGCTTTCAGATGCCTCACTTAGGTGAAGTTGCAGAAAGCATTTCTCTTTGTGTTGCAGGGCTTGGCAGACCGGTGAGATAATAAAACACAAAGCAAACTGTACAACAATGGAAAATGCTGAGCTCTCTGAGTAATTAAAGGTTCTGTAAGACAGTCGCATGGCTTGCAAGGATTATTAATACAGTCACGTTTGCATTATATAAAGAGCAATTAAAATGCAGCCTGCTTACCATTGATTGCACCCTTTGCCTGGCATTCGTAGCAGTGGGTGCACAGCCAGGCTGCAAAGGCAGCTTGGGAGGCAGCGACTGCCAGCGAAACGAGAGGCTGTGGTGGGGCAGGATGCCGGAGACCGCGGGACCACCATTGTGCTGTGGCTTTGGACAAACCCCGGACAAATCTCCCTGCAGACTGTGTCCTCTCCCTGTCAGCAAGAGCAGGAGGGTGCCGTGC
The DNA here is from genome assembly GCA_009806455.1 of Tetrax tetrax. Classification (NCBI taxonomy): domain Eukaryota; kingdom Metazoa; phylum Chordata; class Aves; order Otidiformes; family Otididae; genus Tetrax; species Tetrax tetrax. Next base: position 409,578 of record WHYT01016866.1, on the reverse strand, counting down.
CACAGCCACTGAGCTTGCCTACGAGAGCCTTTTAGGATCTGGCGAATGTGGGGAGCAGTGGGGTTATAAGGAGCTCTTGACAGAAAGCTAAGCTGTCTGTGGATAACAGATCGGTTCACCTGAAGAAACTTTCCCAGGGTAACGTAAGCAAGCCAGGAGATGAGGGATATCTAACACGGAGGGAGGTCATTGGCTACAGCCCCTGTACAGCTGGTAGCCACCCTTAGCCCTATGCAGACTGCATTGGTTTTGCCAGCCCCATGTGGGCAAGCATCCGAGCCCCATGGGTACCACTCGATGCTCTCAGGAGTATGAGATGGCTCAGGCCCAAAGCCCAATTTCATTAACAGTGAAGCATGAAAGATGGGAGCGGCCCTGGCCGTGGCTTTCTGGCAGCCCCACCTCAAAGATGAAGGGCAGCTTCACTTGTATGATGCTGCACGTGAAGGTGCACACCAAGAAGGGTCTGAAATGATGTGTTACTTCTGTGAAGGTTTCTGCAAGCGTTTTCCACTAGTTCCCACGGCAGGGAGGAGTAAGGTGCCCAGATCAAGAAGAAAGGAGTGTAAATTCCCTGATATCAGCTCTAATGAGCCCTTGAACCTCCAGCTTGCATTTTTTATTCCATAAGGTACCTTTTGGTGCTGAAGAGGGGTTCAGCTGCAGCTGCAGAGTCTTGGTCTCTGCAGAATCCTCCATGCTTTGGAGCTCTGTGCTGTCTGCTGCTGGCAAGGCTTGCAAAGGAAACATCTCAAACTCACGTACAAAGCTGTTGGGATGCTGTGAGCATGCCGTGTTTCTATGTTCCCGATTATTTCTTTGTGTTCCTGATTATTTCCCTGGGACTCCTGTCCTTGGTGTGAGGGTGCTTCTCTGGCAGCAGCAAAGGCAGTGCCTCCAAGGGAGCTGGAGATAACAGTATCTGCAAGAAGGAACTAGATTTACTGTTTTCTCCATGGAAACACGATTGGCACTCAGCTGTAAGGCCCAGTAAATCCAATTACAGCTGTAGACAGAAACGTGTTAAAAAAAAAAAAGCCAAGATGGTGTAAATTAAAATATAACTGTGTATTTCAGAATTGTTGGAGCTATTTCTTTGGTTTTTGCAGTCCCAACTACATGGCAAGTAGATACCATCCCCCTTGTGGGGTGTGCCTGTTGAGTGACATTTCCCTGTGGTGCTGCTGCCCTGTGAAGCTGTGGTACACCACACCTGCCCTGCGGTTTCAAACGCTGGCTTATCCTAGCACCAATTTTTCCTAGGGCAGCTGAATTACAGGGCTGGACAGGCAACCAACGCCGAACATCTGAAGAGTGAATTATTTCTAGAAAGTCACTTTCCGTGCAAGGGGCCTGAATAATCAAAACCTGAGCTCCTGGAGATGGCAACAGGGAGCCTGTAGCCTTCCTTCCAGACACTCCTGCCCCAACAGCCCTTCAGTGGCTCGTGAGAAATCACTTTTAAATACATATTAGCATTCCTGGCAATACCAGGATCCTTTTTAAAGACACTTGAACTGCCCAGAGAAATGCCATAAGGTGGGGAAGCCACAACCTGAGTTTGAAAACCCCGGTTACAGATAAATGTCTGGCCCAAATAGCCACCATGAGCTTTCTCCTCATGTTTTTAGAATTCCCCATTTTGAGAGATGATGTCCTCTCCATTGGCCTGGAAGTGAAAATAGTCTGTTGCAGCTATAAAGCTGCAACTGGAATCTGACTACAGCACTTTTCCAAAAAAACCCAGGTAAGTTAAGATCAAAAGTTCCCCCAACCTCAGCCCCATGCTTGACGCAGCATTTTAGTCCACCCAGCCTCCTCCATCCAGCCCTGGGTGGCATCTCCAGCACTTCCTGCTCCTCAGACCACCATCCCAGGCAGGGGAAAAGCCCTAAATGTCACCTTTTCTCATTTGCAGGTCATGGGGAAGAATCCGACGGCAAAGCCACAGACTTCAAAACTATTTGTTTCTGTCTGTGGAAGGAATGAATTGCTTTAACTGCATGTTGCAACGCGTGCAATTTAGTATCTTTTTAATTGGCATCTCATCTGCACTTTCTGCATTCCCTCCTGACCTGTTTGAGGTCTATTTTGCTTGTTTAGTCCCTGGGTGGCAAACCTGTAGTGAAGTCAGTGGACTGGCCTCAGGCATCCTGGCCTCTCATGCCACAGAGAGGCTCAGGATATCATGGGGACCCAGCAAGCAGGGGACATATTTACTAGGGAAGGAAGGTAACAGCCTGGAAGGGGAGCGGGTGGACTGCTTACAATAAAACTCACCTATTCAGTAGACTTCTCTACAGATGTGGATGGCTTTTTCCAACACTGCTTCTGACTTTGCTCAACCAGCTTTCAGATGCTTATCCAAAATATGGTTCGGTTCTCTCATCTGTAAAACAGAGGTTGTTGCTTAATCCCTTTTACAAACTGCTCTGAGAGTTTGGAGTAGAAACCAGCCAGTAGACTTCAAGTTGAGTGAGTTTCTATTTTTCAAATCCATGAGAGTTTTCTTTTAATTTTGTGCTTTGAAATATAGAGAACTATGGAAATATTAAACTTTTTTTTTCGGGAGGTGGTTTGTAAAAGCTCTATAATTTTGGTATGGTGGAAAATTTAAGAATAAATTATTCCCACAACATTTTAGCCTTGCACTGGACCAAATCTTCAAGGAAGCAATATTGCTGTTGATTATAATTGTCGGGCTTCGACATTTCTCTGTTGTAGAAACCAAGTTATTAGCGTTAGATGTAGGGTCTCATTCCAACCATACTGTGCTTTCTCATCTTGGTTATTCCCAACTGAAAGCAATAAAATGTCTTTTATCCAAAAGGATGCATTTCAGGCTATTTGAGGAGGAAATACCACCCCACAGTAAAAGGCAGCTCCCTCTGCAGAGGAGCACACTGCCACAGGCAGCCAGGCACACTCCTGCACGTTGAAGTGAGGAGACAAATCACCTGGCTTTTCCAGGTAGATTCCATCCCCAAAAATCAAGCCTGACTGACCGCTCTGGAGAAGCCATCCCACCCATCTTCAGAGTGGCAGCCAGGTCCAGGCACTCATTCCATAGATTCAGGGAGAGGTACATCACACCCCGAATTGCCAGTGCCCTTTCCAGACCCTGGGCAGACAGGGCTCCATCCCACTTCTCCAGCAGCTGGAGCAACCCACAGCCCAGAGCAGCAGGGTGTTCATTCCTGGGACTGTCCCCATCCCATCCCGGTGATGGGTCCAGGCTGAAAGGAGACAGCCTGGCGCGCAGCCACAGGAGCTTCTCTGGTTACGCAGGTGGCCCCATGCAGGTAGTTTTGCTTAATGGTATCAAACAGAGGGTGATAATGTTACCTCGGGGATCAAGTGGTGAGCTTTGTACAGCATGACCTGCCGGAGCCTCTTGTGCCACAGAGAGGCCCAGGATGTCACAGGGACCCAGCACAGGGGACAGATTTACTAGGGAAGGAAGGTAACAGCCTGGAAGGGGTATGGATGGACTGCTTGCTATAAACCCCACCTATTCCCAGGTATGAAGCCCCTCAGTTTCAGCCCAAGGGCTTAATTTCATTTTGCAATATTTTAACTATTATTTTGGGGCCACCTCTGAACATGCTGAAGCCATTCATCTTCCTCCATCTCCCCTTGCCACTGCTTTCCACTGCTGCCGCTGCTGGAAATGAACTCCACAGCTAAAAACAACCGGTTCAAAAGCAGCTGTGTGTCTGTGTCTGTGTGTCTGGCGGGGGAGTGAAATATCAAATAACAAATCAGTGAGGTGGTATCAGGATCTGCCTGCTGACACGTGGGCAGAGGGGAGAAGGACAATGTGCCCAGCAGTTGCCAGCTCTGGTGACATGGGTGGCTTGTCCTGCCCCCTCCCCGAAAGGCTGGCCCTCAGCAACGTGGGAGCCACAGCTGCCGGCCACCCCCTCACCCAGGCAGCCAGGCTTGGGGCTGTGCACGGTGCATCCAGCTATAGAAAGAAGATGCTATAAGGGGAAAGTTATAGTATATATATATATAAGTACATATATAGGAGTATATATATAAAGTGCTGCTCATCTCCATTGTCAGCCCAGCAAATGGCAATTTCAGTTGCATTAAACTATTAAATAAGCTGCTCCCTTACCTTTTGGGAAGGCAGCACAAATTTTGGGTGGGTTTCTGTTGGAAAGGGTAGGGCCTAATAAACTTTCGATGAACTGGGGCTGGAAGCAGACAGTCGCTCCTATTGAATCAGCATCGGATAAGGCTGGCCTCATTAATGAATGTCAGAGAGCCCGCCTGAATCAGAGGTTTCAGGCCTCTGCTTTTTCTCTTTTAATTGCATTTTCCAGAGTTCACAGGCCAGAGTAAGCGGGGAAATTTGTGATGGGTCAGAAATGGCTGTGGTTTGGAAAGAATTTCAGGCATCCTTCATGTGACCTCCTCCTCCTTGCACACAATTGTTGCTTTTAAAAGAAGCAGCGATAATGGGGAACGGGGTGGAGAGCTGCCCTGCAGAAATCTTGCCCTCAGCCCTGTCATTTGGAAACCCCTTCTTTGGTCTGCAGGCAGGGAGTCATCTTAGGACTGGGGACCGGCAACCAGGCACCCGGCACCCCTCACCCCCTGCTTTCTGACTGGAGCGGAGGAGCCAGACCCTACAGCAGCAAGGAGGCATTTTCATGGTAGCAGCTTCAGGATGAGCCAGCCACAGCTCCTGTTCCCCCGGTGGGGTTTGGAGCTCAGCTGGAGCCTGGTCAAGGCTTGCAAGGCCCCAGAAGCAGATGGGTCCCACTCCCATAACAACCTGTTTGAAGGGGAGGGGGTTGAAAACCCCTGCGCTCCCTTGCTGACTCAGCTGGCTGGCACAGCTGGCCTACTTAATCTGAAATAAGCCAATTAAGCCTGCTTGTTAAGAATGCCTCTCAGGTGAAGGTTTGCCTGAAAAAAAGGCTGCAAGATTTAGCTAATACTCCCCCAAATCCCAGCAGAGTTCCTCACTCAGAGGGTCAGCTGTGCCCTCTCAGGTCTTCCCATGCCGCAGGCAGGACACTATTTAATTGAATTAAACACACCAGGGAGAGAGTGGCAGTCCTGAGTTGCCTGAGAGCTGCTGCATCTGGAGCACAGCAGTGAGGGGAATGGCTCAGCTCTGTTGGCCATTGGGTAAGTCACCATATAGCTCCCGTGCCTCAGTTTCCCCACCTGCGATGCTGGTGATGCTCCTGGAAGGTGTGGGACATCCCAGGGTGTCCTGTCCGTTCATCACAGGGTGAATGCACAGTAGTTGTAGCACTGGGTTAAATCAAGTTTGTGTCTTTGGGGGGGACATATGACATGTTATTACAATGCATGGGAGGCCAAGAGCTGGGCTTTTGAGCGTGCCCCTGGCAGCCTTGTGGTGATCTCTCTGTGAGGTGTGTTTAGGCTTCCTGATGAAAAGGTGAATCAAGGCATCCTCAGCTCTGGCTGACTGCCTTTTGCTTCCTGACACGAGTGTGGTAGGAAGTCTGATCCAGCATGAACAGGCAACTATTGTCCCTGCAAAACTCCAAAACAAACTACTTTCCTCAGGCCCATGACCCAAAGCCAGGGCTGGCCACAGCTCATGTCTACCTGTGATTCCCAGGCTACAAGAACCCGCCCTAATTAGATCTGAGAGGCAAGATGTTATGTAGGGGCCCAGATCCTTACTTAAATGTCGTGCTGCAAAATAGGAGGGTGTTTGCAAGAGAGGGAGGGATGGGGATTTTTTCTTTCCCTTCTCTCTTCTCTTTTTAATATTTTAATGGTAAGAAGAAAAGCTCCCTTCAAAGAATATCTCCTTATGAATTTATAGTCCTTTAAGCCAGTATTTTATGATTTCAGCAAGAAGCTCATAAAAACAAATGTTTGGAGAGGGGGAGGAAGAAAAAAAAGAAAAAGGTCTAAGAGAGGCACCGGCAAGTCTCAACTGAAAATGTGGAATGAGGTTTCCTAAGGCGAGCATTCCTGTAGAAGGAGCTGGGCTGTCTTGGAAGGGGAGGAAGCTTTTACAGGATACCTTGTACTCAGGCAAATCTCTGCGTTGGTGAGTCAGAATGCTTGGCAGCAAGATGTTCTCAAGTGCAGGGGTGCCCTGTGAAAGGGGTGGAGGGAGAAGATGATGGGCTTTGCTTCACCTGCTGGCAAAATGTTGGTCCCAGGGATTTCAGGGGGTCTGCAAGGGGGGTCACCTGGCTAGGAGAGGGAGTGACTCACTCGGAGGAGGCGTGGGTCTGGAGTCTGTGAGTGTTTGTGTTGTGGCGGGGAGGAAGGTGTGTGTGAAAAGCTCAGCACCCAGCAGTTCTGCAGACATTCAGGAAAATGGATTTTGTTTCTGAACCCTTTTCAGCTCCAGAAGGTCAAAGGGAGCATGGTGCCCAGCAGAAGGCCCTGTCCTGGATGGGAATAGGCTTTCTGCTACCTGTGTGAGGCAGAGACGTGGCTCCTTAAAGATAGCAAAGGCTAGAAATTATAGAATCATAGAAAGGTTAGAGTTGGAAGGGACCTTCAAAGGTCATCTAGTCCACCCCCCCTGCCAGGAGCAGGGACATCCCTGACTAGATCAGCTTGCTCAGAGCTTCATCCAACCTGGCCTTGAACATTTCCAGGGATGGGGCATCCACCACCTCTCTGGGCAACCTGTTCCAGTGTTCCACCACCTTCATTGTAAAAAAAATCTTTTCCTAATATCTAATCTAAATCTATCTCCCTCTATGGCAGGGTACTACACACTGAAAAGCATGGAAACACCTAAAACCTGGTATCTGCTCTTCCTTCTGCAGTCTCAATTTCCATTTGAGGGAGGGGAAGTTAATTTAATTTAAAATAATTTTTCTTTTTCCTTTTGCACTCATCGTCCCCAAAGACTGTGCTGTATTTAATGAGAGGTTTTCACACGTTCTGCTTCAGCAGCCTCTGAGCACCTTCCCCTTCTGTGTTGCTGGAAAGAAGCAGGCTTTGCTCTGTAAAAGATATCTCGGCAGGTCTGATCTCCTGAGCCTGTCCTGGCCACACAGCTCAGCTGCCAACACTCTAGAGAAATGCAGCACCAAAGGTGTGGTTTTCTACCATCTAGATAAAATCAGGGCTCCTTTCAGGCACATTAAAGCCAGTGAGGAACATCAGTCCAATCCTCTTCCCTTTAGCCCAACATGGCCAATTTTCCTGTTTTCAGTCTGACATGTTTCTGTGCTGGATTAGAATCCTGTGGGTGACCCCATGAAAGCAGGCAAGCTGCAACCAACCCGCCTCCCCAGTTCACCAGTGCCCTTCAGGGTTGTTCCTCCCTTTACAGCTTCTGGGCTATTCCCACCTTTTCAGTGTCCTTTTCAAATTGCAAACCTCAGCACCCAGCGCAATGGGCTGGATAAAATCAAGCTCTGCTGTCCCTCCTCACAACCAATGCATGAGGAGCTCATTCACCCTTTTGCTATCGGCTTGTCATGGGAGCTTGGAGTTGCTTGTCTGCTCTGACCAGCTAAGAGGAGGTCTAATGTGTGCCTAGGAGCTCTGCTTCGAAATGGGAGTGTGTGGGCAACTGTCCCCCTGGGGCTGGCAGCAGGGAGGGATGGCCTGCAAGCCATGCTCGCCACTCTTCAGAGATGCTCTTTTAAGGCCGTGCAAGGATGTTATCCCTAAAGGGGCATTAAGGACCTGCTTCTGACATAACAGTATGTCTTGCTTTTTCCTTTTCTTCTTTCCCCACCCCTTCCCCCCGACTCATGATCAATTTAAAGATGTGTAAGAGCCACTCTCTCACAATTTGCACTTTGGAAATGGAGAAAGTGTAATACTTCCCCTACACTTGCTGGAATTTGCTCAGTTTTTCCAAACCAAGAAATTTACCTCCTGGCCAAGGTCCAGAATGGAAAATTTTAAAAGAATAAACATTTCTGAGTGTGGAGGGTGAGAGATGGGAAGGTGGTTTTGTGTTTGGTTTTTTCCTAAATTGCAGAGGGTGGCTGTGCTGTCCCCCTGACTCCTTGTGATGCTGCCATGGGTTGTACCTGTTTGGGGAAGCACAAGTCAGTGTGATTCTCCTGGGTTTGCCCCCCACTCCCAACTGGAGGACTGTGATAGAAGCTCTGTGGGATGACAGCCTGTGTAATAGTGGCTGTGCCCATGCTGGGACAGGTGAGCTTGGGAGCAGAGGAGAGGCTGGGCGGGGCTATGGCAGACACCATCTGTGCACTCGCGTGCGTGTGTGCAGATGTGTGCACATACAGAGCCAGGCAGATGGGTGTTCTTCCCTGCACTGCACCAACATGTGTATAGGAAGGAAGAAACACTTTTATAGGCTTTATCTGCTCTCTTATCCATGTATGTCCTCAGAAATATTAATTACTAGGTGTAAGCTGTTGGGAAATGGCTGCATGAGTCTGTCGATTTGCTGGTAGACTCATTTCCCCCACATCCTTCCACCCCTGCATTTTAGAGAGGAAAGGGATTTATTATAAGGCAGCACTGTGGAAAAAACTTCCTTAGAGAAACATGCTTGATGATCTGGGAAAGGCTTGAGTAATGGAGCTTTTTGTGGGCTAATAGAATAAAACTGCTCCACAAAAATATTATCATTGGGAACATGAGCTGAAAAGGGAATGATTCATGTGAAATACGGGATGTGCCTGTATTTCATATGAATCAGTGCTATGCAAAGTGGGAGAGGGCTGGGGCAAGATGAGCACCTGAGACCTGCCCCTAAGCATGGAAAAGATAAAACACCTTTAATAAAGAGCTCAGCAGGAGGTAGTAAAGGAGGGTGAGATAAACTTGGGAAAACCACAGGATGAAGAGTCCCCAGGGCTAACAAGAAAGCCATGTAAGAAGCCTGGATGATCACTGATAGAATTATGATTAAGGACAAGCAGGCAGAATTTCCTGTGATTTTTCCATGCAAGCCAAAACAAATATCTTCACCTCTCTGCACCTACACTGCCTCATCTAGCAACATGAAAACAAACTGCTGCTGGAAAGGAGCTTGCTTCGTGGGCTAAATCTGCAGTTTACTGCGAGCTACTGCTTCAAAGGAGAACTAGTAGAAGCGATGAAGGAGAGGGGAATCAGTTACCTAGTACTCTTTTATTTTTTATTTCCTTCTTAAGGCGAAATGATTCCCATCCACTAATGTTTCACAGCCAGCAGAACTTGTGCTCCTGACTCACTAAGGGCTTTTGAAACCCACCCCTAATCTCTTCCCTGATGTTGCCACTGGCTGAGGTGATGGAGGAGAAGGAGGTTTGACTTTTGTGACATCTTTGCTTTCTGTCTGCTTTGCTGGAGACCTCATAGCGCACTGAGGTTACCAGGTGGTGCATGCAAGCTGTGGGCCCCAGGGGACCAATGGGGCCAAAAAGCTGCTGTGTTTCCTCTCACTGTACCTTTGAACATGTTGCCTGTATATCGTGGCTGGGCTGTTCCTGCCTCTGACAGTCCCCTGAGGTACCATATTGCTGTATTTGGACCGGGACTTTCAGTCGCACACTATATTTAGGCTGTGGATTTGCATTGTTGACTTGCAGGTTAATGAGCAGGCAGCTTTGCTTGTTGCACCATGCACTTACCTCTTGTGGATTGTGTCCCTGCATTGTGTGGTCAAGGATGCTGCAACAGGGGAGAGAAAATAAACACTTGGGTAAAAACCTGTTTGCTCTCTAAACAGAAGAGGTACCCTTTATTTTTAAAACAAGAAAAAGAAAAAAAAAGAAATAAACAAACTTTCTTTATCACAGGCAGGACATCCACATATCCAAACCCTTTGGCAGGTTGTGGGTAACTTTTATGGCTGTAACCCACTTGGGGGTTCCTGTGGTATTTTACTTCTTGGCAGCAGCACAAATACGATGTCCCTAGGCAGGGTTGGGACTGTCGGGTGCTTGGGGAGATCCCTGACTGCCAGGACTACCCCTTTCCTGCACGCTCATGGCTTGAACTGCTTTGCAGGGTGTTTTGCTATATTAAAATGGTCTGAGTGACAAAATGGAAAAACTGGTCATCAATGATTCACAGATAGATCCTAAAAATATATGGCTATTGTTCCTTTCCTTATGACCCAGCTGGGATGACTTGTTTTATAGAGGAAGCAGGAAGATAAACAAACAATTCCAGCATGCGATGGTGAAGGCTGCAGTCCAATTTTTTTTCAGCTGCCTGAATTCAACTCCTGGATCCTCCTTTGTCATCAGGCTCTCCCTCTCTGAGCAGAAGGGCAGGGAAAGTTGGTTGAGGATGTCCCTGTTGAATGCAGGGCTGGGATACTACATGTAGGGACATGCTGGGGCACTCAGGCCATGATGCTTCTGCTCTCCAGGTCACTGATTCAGCTGTGGGTCATCAGGGCTGGGGAAATGATGGATTGTGACATTGGCTTGCTGTGAGGCATGGCCTTGGGAGCAGGAAGCTGCCATGGATGGAGAGTCCCATTGGTGGCTGTCACTGATCTGGATGCAGTCATGCTACAGCACCTGGAAGTCCACCAGTGCTGCTGGCATCATCTGATGAGACATTTATTTTAAATGATCTTGCTGACTCCGGCCTGGCTCTACAGCTCCCATTTGCTGTGCTGATGAGGACATTCCTGCCTGGCCCAAGCTGAGCCACCCCTTTCTTTCCACCTTTCAGCATGGCTGTTGCCCTGCTTAGCGCTTGAACCCTGCCACCTCTAGTTTGGCCTTTCTGAGCATAGAGAAAAAGCACAGTGCTCATTAAGCTAAAAAAACAACCCCAAACAAAATAGATTGCAGGTGGCGTGAACTTGCAGGCATCAGGATCCAAATCATTGCTTGGGGGGAAGTTCCTTTTAGCAGCAAGTTGATATGAACAGCTCATTTTAGGCTTAGGTGGTGGGGTTTTTTTGGTACTGTCTTTGACCTACTGAATCTGTTCAGAGAGGTTGCCCGTTCCTTGGGTAATCACATATGCCTGCATTTCTACATGTTTCCTAAATCACAGTAAGGGATTCAGCTCAGGGCTTCACGTGGTCTTGATTTGCCCCCCTGATATTATACAAAACAAGAAAAATATGGAGTGAGACAGTACTGCTTCTCAGTAATCAGCTCTGCAGCTGGTGTGAATCAGCCCAGCTCCTTGGGTTTCTGTGGGGTTACACCCTTACACACCAGAACTGGTGCAACCCCTCACATGTGAGGGGTTCCTCTAAAAGCTGTCTCGGTGTCAGACATGGCACAAGGACTCAGCCAGCAATACTTAATTTTGCAAGCACTGCCCAGCTGCTGCTTTTGCTTTTCTTGCAAGTTTTCTGTCCTTAGCAGAGCAGGATCAGGACAAGCAGGAACGGCATATCTGTCTCAGGGCTGCCCAAGTGCTACTTCACTGTATTTTGGCTGTGTGATGGCTGGGAGGCACTGGAGAGGGAATTAGGCTGCCTCAGCAGCTCACATCTTGGAATTTTCTCTCAGACAGTTGCTTGCCAGCTGGGAAGATAAAGCCAACACTATTGTTTTTCCGGGGTGATGGGGAGAGCAGTAGGAAACTGAAGTGTATTCTTGCAAGGTACAGATGTTTGTGAGTCCATAATGCTGTTTTTCATTTTGTCATGTGGAAAAGAACCTGCTATACCTGGATTATTTTTAATAACAAGGTTTGCTGCTTCAGTAGGTTGGCAGTCTATGCACCACGTCGGGCTGGGCAGGAGTTGTCCGACCCCTCCAGCGCAGTCTAAGCCTTAATCACGCAGCGCTCCTGCTGATTTGATAATCTCCAACGCATTACAGCTTTTCCTAAAGACCAACATGTGACACCTTCCTAGTGGCACTTGGAGTGCTATCACCTTCCCTGCAGCTTCAGACACCTGTAGGGGTTCGTGCTGTCACCCAATCACTGGCTAGATCCATGTGATGTGCCCTGGGTGCACTGCTAGCTTCAGGCTAGTGCAAGGAGGGAAAATAGAGAGGGCTGGGAACGTCCTTCATAATTCTCATCTGAGAACCTCAATCAGCTCTCAGGACCTCCTGCCCTGGTTCACCCCTGCCAGGGCTGCAAGTGGAAGAGCAGGTCATAGGATGGGGGAAGCCAGGAAGAAGCCATCATCCTGACATGGTACCTGGGTGTCTTGGGCAGGGTGGGCACCTCAGGGAAGGGGGCTGATGGGTCTATGTCCCTCTAGCTTGTGGGGAACAAAGATCCCTTTCCATCAAGCTCAATTATGGTGGGTTTGAAGTGAAGGTGAGACAGAGTTCTTCACCAAAAGATACGGCAAGTGGCCATCCTCACTCAGCATTTGATCCTAGCCTTTCTCCTGTCTCTAGCTCCCTGCTCCTTTCACCAAGCACCTGAAGATGACTGACTAATGAAGATATGCAGATGTTCATCAACTTCTGCATTATGCAGCACATGGCTAAAAATAGCCAAGGTTGCAGGTCCACACCCAGTCTGCTGGGAGACATTTGCAGGGTAGAGTCAAGGAGTGATTTGTCCCCTGGTGCCATGGCAACAGGTCTCAATGTGAGCTGTGGTGGCATGGTGATGCTCCACCAGCACGCAGGATGACCTTGGAGAAGTGGACAGCAGCAAAGTGGACCATCGTTCCCACCAGCTGCTTGCAGGAGTCTCTCCTGCAGCCCCCTTCCCCAGCCTGCAGCCTTCAGCTCCTGACTGTCAGAAAAGAAGAGGCTTGTAAAGAAGGGTAGACTGAAATAGTGAAAACAAGCATTGTTGGATTTGCATATAGGTGCCAGATAACGATAAAAGAGGAATTACCAGTAAAGGTGATATAGGAAAAAATACGAAGGGAGTGAGCAGTATTTCTGATTTGTAGCTGTATCATCTGAAGTGCCTGTAAATCCTTGTTCAGGATTTTTGTTCTGCTCATTTTTAGGTTAGCAGTTTACTGCCTGTTAGGTGTGGTGCTCCAGATTCTTGTTCTTCTGGTCCATTCAAGTAGGCTGAATTTTCTCTAGGAGATAGAGCTCACTGAAAGTGTTATAAATGCTGTTCCAACTGAAGAGAGCAAAGGCCCATCTTCAGCTCCTTGGTGACAGCTTTCTTAGCACATCGCAGCTCTGCTGTTTGTCACATTGTCATTTGGTCTCTGTGGACTGATGGGTGAAACTTCACTGTTTAATGGGAGGGAAAAGGAAACAGGAACTGAACTGAGATAAAAAATTCAGGCACTTTTGTAAATATTTTTTTCTGCAGTCAAGGTGTAGGAGGTTAATATTGTTCTTTACTCCAAGTGACCTTAAAAAAAAAAATCAACTTTTGCTTGCAAAAAGTTGTTGGATGCATCTTTGTTTTCCATTCTGTTCTCACCTGAGACATGTATGACATGACCAACCTCAATTTTCAGAGGACATTTGAGATTTTTCATAATCACAGCTCTGAATACTTTACATGGCCCAACTAGAAGTGGACTCAGCATCAGGCCATCTCTGACCCCTCTAAACCTTGGTGTGGGTACCCAAAACCAGATAACTCGAATGACCAGCTCTGCAAAAGCACCTTCACCCTGGCTCCAGGAGGACTCATGCATGTGGGCTTTTACTGAAACCATGAGTACCTGATGTGCTCATTTGAGTAAGGGAAGTGGTGTAGGAAAATTGAAATGGGTACAGGCCCAAATATTTGGGTACAGGAGAGGAACTGAAGTGTAGCCATGTTTTGCAGAAGTCTCTGTCTCCACCCATGCTTGTGCTCAGGGCTGTGACTCCTCCTGTGCAGAGAGGTGCTCTCCTCCATGGAGCTGAGTCCACATCGTAGTTTGGAAACTCTGACTTTTGAGGCTAGTAAACTTGGTTCAGTTGAGTGAAAAGATAGAAGCCATTCAGGAAGAACATAATCCAGATTTGGGGTTAAATTTTATGTGCAGATTCTCAGATCTTATAAGTTTGAGTACATTGAATTTTCTTTTAGGCAGGCCCATTTGTCAGTACATCTGAAGAAAAGTCTCCATTTTATTCTGTCAATCTATTTTTTGGGCAAGTTAAACAAATGTGCTGTTGAGAGACAGCCCTGTCTCTGAGTGAGGGACCTCCTGTTTCTCAGAGTGCACTCATAGGCAGGTGTCCTACTTCCATATTTGGGACTGAGCAGGAAGGATGGAAGGGGAAGCATAATAAAAGCAATCAAATTAAATACAATCATGAAGTATAGTCACCAGCATTGCTTCTGGGACTCTACAGAAGCATCTCCAAACTCCAATTCTGATGCCAGAGTAGATTTAACAAGATACGATTAGTGGCTTGAAATGAAAAGCCTCTGTCTCTGGTTTAATAGGCACTGCAAGAAAAAACTTGCTGCAAGGATCAGACACATGCAGGATTCAGATGGGTCTCCAGCAGCTCTTTCTCTTAAGCTGCTGCATGAGAGTGTTTCTGCATATAGCCCTCTAAAAATGCTCATGGAGGGGCAGTTCCCCGCAACTGGAGTAGATCATACGTGTTTTGTCCTGGGAAACAGTGGTATCCCTCAGCCCATGACCAGAGACAGCAGCTTGGTCCAGCTTTCCATCTTTCCCTGTGTATTTGGGTGACTGAAGCATGGTTCAGGGCTGGCATTGCCCTGGAGCAGCAGCACAGCAGCTCCCTGAGCTTTCTCACTCATCTTTTCCATTGCTGGATGGCCTCTAAAAAAGGAGAGCTCCATTCTCAGAAAATCCAGATTTTTTTTTTTTTTCCCCATGATACCAGCCTCTTCCCTTTGATAATGAGCCTGTTGAGATAGGAACTGTGTGTGAAATCATGCCAGGGCCCCAGGCATGGCAGACAAGGAGCTGTGTTGTCCTAACAGGTACCCGTGGAAAGGGTGATGAAGCAGGTGGAGCGCCTGCGGAAGTCTCCAGGCACCAACAGCCCACGGTGCCTTCGCAGGGATCATCTGTCACAGCAGCCATGATGTGCAAGTATTTACCAAGCATGGCTTTGGCTGCTCATCAAGTTTGTGGTGGCTGCAAGTTGGGTCACAGCCTTCTGACGCTTCCTCCACAGAGGCTCTGCAACCACCCACGCTTCACCTATGGGTGTTCCTCAATGAAGGCAGAGCATCCAAGGCTGACCTGCATGCTCTCCTCCTCACCCCAAGCTGGCCCTGCATGGACACCCTCCCTGGTCAGAGAGCCATGGGGCTGATTTTCAGCTCCAAGGCGAGTGATGGGGCTGGGGTGCTCTTCACCCACCTCATGGAGATGTGCCTTGCAGGAGGTGCTGCTCTAAAACCCCTGTTCTGTGCAAAGCATTGCTTAGACTTTCCTCCACCACTCTAAAAATACAAGAATATTACCAGGGTGAAAATATCTACCTTCCAGCTCCCAGGAGCAGTTGCTATTTCCAGCTGGGTTTCGAGCCATGGCCACCTTGCAGAGAGAGCCTCAGCACCAATGACCGCAGTGCTGGGTGCTGTGCCCGGCGCTGGCAGGAGTAAGGTGGCTGCAGCAGCTATTAGAAGCTATCATCAGTCTTCAGCCAAGGTGGCTGTGAGACAAGGAAGTGATTAGGAAATGGGAACGTGAGTGATAAGTCATCTATTAAATGGACTTATTAACCTAAATGTGTCAAAGAAGTTTCCACTGAAAGGACATTTTTTTTTTTTTTTTTAAATTTATTTATTTATTTTAATTTGGGCTGATTTAAAAACAGAGAAAGAAACTAATTTGTAGGGGGTTTTTTTTTTTTTTTTTTTTTTTACACAACATTGCTTATCAAAGCTTCAGATACCTCATGCTTTTTTTGTTCACTTGCCTCCAGCTTGAAAACAGCTAGCAGTACAGAAGGGCGGATTTGGACTGCAGGGAGAAGAGGGTAAAGAGAGTCTAGCTTTTTGCAGAAACTCTCTTTCCAGGGATCACTAGTTGCTTTCTAGGAGACTAACGCTGCAGCACCCTTCTCCATCTGCATCTTCCTTCCTCTGGCTACACAGTCTCTTGCAGGCAGATGTATTTGCACTGTCTGCTCCCTGAGCTGGGAGGACTTGAGCCAGCTCAAGCTGAAAGCCACGTCGCCGTGGTTAGCTTGGTTCCCATCCAGCTGGCTTGGAGTACCGAAAGAGCACACGTGTCTGTCAGCAAGGACTGCAGATAAAGCCTTGTTGCCTTTTGGTGGCATGGAGATATGACGTGGGACCTATAGTTCTGCTAGGAAAATGCATCCAGCTCTGGAAGTGGCTCTGATAGAAAACCACTGGTTAATCTTGCAGTCTTGCTAAAGTAAGATGTCACTGCCCACCCTGCTTGAGATGACTGCATCTATAGCAGGTGACACATCTGCTGCAGTCTGTGTGTATGATGTCCTTGCAGCAGTGACTCGGTACACCAATGTTAGCTTAAAGCAGGAGCAGGGTGCCTGCATGAGGAGGACATGATGGAGAGCAGTGGCTGAGGGGATGGTACCATGTCTGTGTGTGCATCCATTTTTCCAGCTGTACTTCTGCTTGCTGAAGAAATTACAGCCATCACTAACCTCCCCTAAATATTTTGATTCCTTTAGATCTTCTCAGGGTATGGCTATCTGCAAATGATTCCAAGCAATTTGAACCACCTTCACATAAATAGACAAATTATTGTTTGTTTGTTTTTTTTTTTTTTTTTTTTGTGAGCAGGATGTCTTTTGAGAGAAGTGGCTTAGGCAGCATTTCCGTGAGTAGCTCAGTGAGCAGATCCGTGATGGTGATAACCTCCAGTGGGGAGGTTGTGAAGAGTAGTCAGAGTCTAGCTGCTCTTTGACTGCGTATATGGAGCCTGCAACTTGGACCAGGCTGACCTCCATCATCTCAATGCTGCAGTACAGATGGCTCCATAACCTTGAGGAAAGACTTTGGAGAGCAGTAAGTGATGTTTTCCTCCTGTGCCCACACTGCTGGTGGTTGCATGTCACCATGACGTGATGAGTATGGTTGGCCTCATGCTTACAGGTACAACTGCCTGTGTGATCTCTTATGAAAGGGCTGTTGGTCCATTTATCAAGGCAAATCAATCTCTTCTCTAAAGAAAATGATAGGACATTTAAAACAACAGTACAAAATGAGCAGAAGAGACGGCAGCAAACAACCTATCTCCAGGAAGCATGACCAGAAGTGTGAGACTGTTAATAGGAGCAGTGTGCTGCTTTTCACGAACACAGTGTCTGCTGTATAAAAGCAAACGAGATGACGGTTCCACATTTGACTTTATTTCTTTTCACTTTAAAGTATCCTGGGTGAGAGTCTTGATATGAGGTGTCTCTGTGCATGTGGTATTGAAGAAAAAGAGTGAGTTTTGAGATCTAGTGTGCCACATCAGTAATTTCCTACAGCCAAAACCTGATAAGATCTGCATCTGGATGTAATGTTCTCAAATTCATTTCTGCTTGGAGTCTAGGACTTTAGTTTGGCCATTATAGAGAGGTTTTTAAGATGGCCCATCTTAGGAGGGGAGATCCTCTTGTAAACTTCCAGTAGGTTCATATCTGGAGTCTTGATTTCAGCCTGGTCTTTGTTTCAGATCTTTCTGGACAGGACAGGTGCATAATTTTATGTGTCTTAGGAGAAGAAAAAGCAGAAGATTCCACACTGGGGTGAATTTTTTTTCCCCTCTGTCAGACTCTATTCTGTGTAACACACTTAACTGAAGTCAGTCATAGAATCATAGAATGGTTAGAGTTGGAAGGGACCTTCAAAGGTCATCTAGTCCAACCCCCCTGCAAGGAGAAGGGACATCCCTGACTTGATCAGGTTGCTCAGAGCCTCATCCAGCCTGGCCTTGAACGTTTCCAGGGATGGGACATCCACCACCTCCCTGGGCAACCTATTCCAGTGTTCTACAACTCGCTTTGTGAGAATTTTTTTCCTAATATCCAATCTAAATCTACCTCCCTCTATTTTAAAACCATTACCCCTCGTCCTGTCACAACAGGCCCTACTGAACAGCCTGTCCCCATCTTTCCTGTAGGCCCCCTTGAGGTACTGGAAGACCGCTATCAGGTCTCCCTGGAGCCTCTTCTCTAGGCTGAACAGCCCCAACCCTCTCAGCCTGTCCTCATAGGAGAGGTGCTCCAGCCCTCTGATCATCTTTGTGGCCCTCCTCTGGACCCTCTCCAACTGGTCCATGTCCTTCTTATGTTGGGGGCTCCAGGACTGGACACAGTACTCCAGGTGGGGTCTCACTAAGGCAGAGAAGAGGGGACGAATCACCTCCCTCGACCTGCTGGCCACGCTCCTCTTGATGCAGCCCAGGATGCAGTTGGCCTTCTGGGCTGCAAGGGCGCATTGCCGGCTCATGTTGAGCTTCTCGTTCACTTTCCACTTTCTCGTCAGCTTTCCACTTTCAGTGGCAGGACCTGCCCAGGACCTGCTGTCTCCCTCTCAGGAGTAGGTGGCTGGTGGTCTTCGTCCATCATGCAGGATGACTTTGCATAGCCACTGCCACTGCTCTTCCACCCATGGCACCCGTGTGCCCTACAAGGTGCACGTGGGAGAGGAGTTGTGCTCCTTCTGTGGAGGTCAGGACTGTGCAGAGGTGACTACTGCCAAGGCATGAGGCCACCAGGGCTGAACACTTGCTCCAAAGTCAAAAAGCTGTGAGAAATCAAGCAGCACTGGATCACTCCAGCCCAGTGCAACAATTTACTGTGAAACCAATAAAGAGAATGAACTGCAAAGTTGGAAAGCCTGGAGCCAATTCCTGTTGTACCCCTTGCAAATTCATTCCTTCCCCAAGCAGCAAAAAGTAACCCAGCTCTCCGACTCCCTCTGACAAACTCCAATCATTTTTATAAGCAAACACCAAAAGCAAATAAAAATATTTTGGAGGTCTCAAAATGTTGATTCACTTCATGTTCCAGCCATAAAGGAAATAACGGGCTAGAAATCAAAACTGTTTTTGCGATCTTGTCTAAAAAGGGAAAAGAAATCATGGCAACTCAAATGTGTTTAGATAAACTTTGCCTCTAGATTTGGGTTTATGCCCGGCTGCAATGACACCTTACGGGTGTTAACTTCTGTCAGCATTAGAGGCATGGTTGCTGTCAAGTCTTCTGCTGGCTAAGGCCTCTTTATCCAACCTTGACAAGACCAAGAGAGATCTGACCTAGGTTTGTTGAACCAAGGAAGCCTCTCAGGCTTTTCAGAGCTGAGGTCTGCAAGGTGCTGTCATGGATTTATGTGCCAGTTGGAACTGAGTTTAACATTTGAACTCACTCGTTGGCTGTTTCTGTTCTTAAAAGCACCTACCCCCCAGGGTGTCCCAAGACCACAAGGGTATGTAGTAGCTGGTGTGAATGCTGCTGAAGACTGAGTCCCTCTGGAGTAGCCTGTCTGGATCCATGCTGCATTGCTCTTGGCTTAGGTCTTTCCTGGGCCACAAGTTATGGCCTTGACACACAGGTTTGTTTTTTTTTTCTGTGGGTTTCTTTTTTTTTTTCCTCTTTTTTTTTTTTTTTCTTTTTTTTTTCTTCCCAAAAAGCTTGAAGAAATGTGTGTGTGGGTGTTGTAACCAGACAGGCTGGTGCTTTCATAACGTGATGCTAATGGTATGTGTTGCATGCTCTGCATTATTGTGTGCGAACAGTCAGAAAATAGTTAGTGTGGAGGGTCTGAGAGGAGCACTCAAGGACCATCCCAGGAGAATGGACCTGGGATTTCCCCCTGTGGAAAGGGGCCTTCCACACCTGCATTACCCGCCTCATGGGAAATGTAAGGTAATAATCCCATCAGCTGTGCTTGTTTTTCCTTCCCGAAGGAAGTACTTTGAGCAAACTAGAAGCAGGTTGCCCAGAGAGGTGGCGGATGCCCCATCCCTGGAAACATTCAAGACCAGGTTGGACGGGGCTCTGAGCAACCTGATCTGGTTGGAGATGTCCCTGCTCCTTGCGGGGGGGTTGGACTAGACGACCTTTGAAGTTCCCTTCCAACCCAAACTATTCTGTGAATATGTGGTATGGATGGTCACAGACTTAGGACTGGGGAGAGAGGTAGGAAACTAAGCTATCTATCAGCATAGACACACTTATTTACATTTTAAGCTAGAATTGTATTGGTGGGTTTCTGACAAAAGGAGGTAAAAATTGGATTAGTCTTCTGGATTCTGTGACCATGCTGGAAGTATTCAGCAAGAGGAAAGGAGGAGGAAGTGACTTATTCCTTCTGAAAAGGTAGTGTGGTGAAAAACAGCATAAAGTTCAGCAGTGGCAAATATAGCTAAATCAATTGAGTTTAGTTCATATCTTGAGAGCCATAAATGTACACAGGTGAAATTTTATGAGCTTTTAAAAAGAACTTTATGAGCTTAGAGGGAGAAGCAGTATAATTTGAAACTAGCAATGGAAAAATAATGTAATATGGATTATGGCATACCTAGAAAAACCTGTTAACTTAACCTACAGAAGGACCATACAGTATAAGCAAGGAGAAGAGACCTAGGGATCTCTTTTATTCTTCTCCAGGACCTTGATTCAATCCTCTTTCAAAGCTGTAGCATCCATTGAAATTACTCTCTGGGCATTCCAGGAGTCTAAAGGACTTTTGCACCAGTGTCTCAAAGGGAAAAAGTGAAAAAGAGGAAAATGTGCAAGTCTTTGGTAGGCTCTGCTAGTTCTCAATCATTGAACCCTCTGGTTTTTCTCCTTGCGACTACAGGTTGCCCCTCTGCACACTTGGTAAGAAGCAATGTTGTGAAACATTTAAAGATGCCTGGTCTTGTTTACTTGGTGTAAGAAGGGTGGCCTGTAGGCTCACCTGAGACATTTGTATACCAAAATACACTGTCTCCAAAAGCTCTCCTTTTATGAGTAAATTAAGTGCCCTTAAGAGCAGAAGGCTGATAGCAGCAGAGGAAGGCTCAGAGTTGTGCAGGATTCCTCATGTAACTCTGGCATTTAAGAGACTAGGACAAATGTTCCCATGACCACTGACCCCTCCTGGGGTCCTGCTGAGCTCTGCTAATGCCTGGAGCTGTCAGTGATATCTTCTGCTCTTACTATGTCTCAGCAGAGGTTACCAGTTCCTCTGGATCACAAGTCAGGCTGAGGAAGTTTTTGGGGAGGGGAGCTAACTTGTGGCTTAGCTCAGTGACAGGCTGGTCAGCTGTGCCATCAGCTTCTCTTCAGCCAAATGCCATGTTGAGATAGGGCTGAGAGCTGTCCCTGATAATTGCCAAGATGACTAATCAGTTTTAAGTAGCAGGATTTCCACAGGTTCAAATAACCTTGTGTTATGGGATGCTATGTGAGTGAGTTGCTTTGATTTGGTGAGGTCTTGCTTGCTCCTGACATAGCTTCCTTAGACCTCTTACTCTTCTGAGTGTGGTAAGGCAAGTTTTGCCTTAGAGAGTTGCAGATCAAGGGAGAAGTCTTTGTGACTAACCAACCCAATCTGGTTCAAAGTCAGATGTTCAGGCATGAATTTTCAGCAGGCAGCTGGATTTAGGGCAGTAAGTAGGGCAAGAGGCTATTGTTGACCTCTTCTCACAGGCATGAATTTATGCTAGAACAGAAGTAGCCATCCAGCACTGCATTTGAGACATGGTATTCTGAAGCAGAGTCTTTATTCTAAACAAAACATTTCCCCCATGGCACTAAGCAGATCTGACTTTGATAGAAAAGTCATCAACAGAATCCTCGTATGGTGCTAATGCCTAAGCTTTGCCTTCCTCAGTTGTGTTTAGTTATATATATATATCTATATATTTAAAGCTCCTCTTGTTAATGCACTAAGTATGTGTAACCAATTAACAGAAGATTGTGTTTAATTATGGCTTACAAGAAAGTCTCCAGAGAAGTTAGTGTTCATTACTCAGAGAGCAGCCCTTTCAGCCATGAACGATGACCTTGGCAGACGGTCCTGGAGACCACAGAATTAATTGAGAGAGTTTTATTAAAGGCTGGTACATGGAAAAAAAAATCCATATGACTAGTGCATTGTTTGCTGGTGATGATATGTTTGGCAGATAGCTATCCCGTTACTAATTCAGATACTGAATTCATTGCTGAGCTGTGCTTTCAGGGCAGATTTGATGACATGCTAGAGAAAGGCAGCTTTGGAAAATGTTCTTTGATATATTCTGAAACATGTTTTGGAGTTTGACAAAAGTGTAGGATTGCTTAATGGGAGTCTGTAGTATTTAGCCAGATACTTTCTTGGAATAGCATTTTTCCATAGCATCATAGTTACAGAAGTGGTTGTGAGCAATTCACTAACTCATGTGGCCTGAATGAGTTTTCTTAATGAAAAAAATAGCCTTACATGTTGATGCCGTTTACTGTTGTTCCTTCAGTCATAGTTTGCTGTTTGTGAATGCTCTGATAACTCTCCACGTCTTTGAATTCATTGAGCCTAAAAAAGGGGGCAGAGGAGAGATAACAGCATGGTCATAACCTCCTACGCAGACATGGCTAAGCTTCAGGAAGGACTTGGAGCTCCTTAGATAATGCTATGGAAGTACAAAGAGCTAGCATACACAAATAGCGAATGTGGGATGTCTTTCTGCAGTGATCGCATCATGTTACCAGCAAATGAAGTGATGTGTACTATCAGGTACTAATTTTCCCCAAAGTGACAGTACACTCACTGAAAATAAAGACTGAAAGGGGAGCCTTCATGCCATAACTTCTCTTTCTTTGTATCAGAGTACACTGAAGGGACTGAGGTATTACCTCTCCTAGTGAAGCCGTAATTAAGCAGTTACATCAATACCTGCTCAGAGATCCTGGTCTCTGTAATTACAGGACTGTGTCTTCTTGAAACATGTGGACCATGACTGTGGGAAACCCTGAGCAGTCCTAGAGGATTTGAGGTTTTAATCAAAGCCCGTTTAAGTCTTTGGGATTCTTTGAACTAACTTGGATGAGTTTTAGATTAGGCTCTTGAAATCCAGCAATTTTAGGTAAATAGGCATGAGTAACAAGGTTTTTTCTCAAAAGTTCATTTTGTCACCAACAGAAAAAATGCACTGCAGATGCCGAAGATGCACAATTCAAGCAGGTGATTTTTTTTTATTATTTTTTTGAAGAGAGAAATCCTTTTTCTCAAAAATACTGAAACTGTGAGGGTTCTATCAACTTCAGGTAAAGCTGTCCCCACTTCCCCATCTCTTTTCTAACTGAAAACAATTTTTTTCTTACTATTTAAGGTAAAATGAGATGTACTTTTAGGACAGTGCAGGAGGATTTACTCCAGAGGGTATAAAAACCTGAAAATGCAGGCTAGACTGGAAGCCAGCATGTAACTGGAAAGTAAGCAGCCTGTTCCTATAGTGTGAGTTCAAAGTTATCCTCTGGTTGGGCTTTTAACCTTAGTGTTGTTAACATTGTCCTCAAACAACACTGATGAGCTAGAGAGGAGCCAAAATATCCTGCCTGAACACCTGCAAACTTTGGGTCTGGAAGCCAACTGGGGCATTGGCGCCAGTTCTCTGTTGGCCTGATGGATGAGACCACAGTTGGGTCTGTGTGGTTTTCAGGTGCTCGGGTCCGAGCCTGGCACTGAACCTTGCCTTTTAGGAAAGGCCATCTCTTCCTTGCCGTCCCACGATGCACTGGGTGGTGGGAAGAGCCAGGCGACGGGGACAAAGCGTCACACAGCACAATGAAGAGTGTTAATATGACTAATTATTGCAGTATGTCACTGCACTATTTTAAGGCTGCTTGCTGCATGCCAAAGAGTGCTCTGGGCAGGGTTTTCATTACAAAACCCTGCCAAAGCACTTCCTGAGGGGATCATGATAAATATAGATAGCAGAGAGCCAGTCTGAATCCATTGCAGCAAATAGCAGCGGTGCACGTGCCTTAGGGTCCTCAAGGCTCATAAAGCAGAAGATACTTGAGTTGGCTGAGGTCCCTGAATAATTTGGCTGACTCTAGTGAGGGATTTTCAGGTAGCCTTCTGATATGGAACATAAGATACGCTGGGGAATCTACTCCCAGCTCTCCGTACCAGTGCTGTGGGGGTCACTTTTATTTCTGGCCCTTGATTAATCGTAATAGATCCCTGTCAGATGTTTTAGGCCAACCACTTTTCTCTTTTGTTGCACAGATTCATTATTGACCATCTGTATAACATTGCTCTTTGCATCGTGTCATGGCAGAAAAATAAAGAACAAAGAAAAAATGTCTGGCTGGTTTTAAACTCTCCATTTATAGCGGGACAATTCCCAATTGCACATGTACACGAGCAGCACTGCTGCTAGCTTTGCAAGCAGCTTTATGTTCTCCTTGCTGTCCCCAGGGCTGCCAGAGGTGCCTAACCCAGCTGTTGTATCTGCAGTGTTGTCTAAGAACTGCTAAGTGACCCCAGCTGTTCATCTCCCAAGGCTGCCAGACCTTGACTTTCTATTCAGGAAGTGCAGAGTGATAACTGCACTGAAGCATCTGTATATGGAGGTCTGAGCAGGGTCACGTCACCTGGACCAGTCGGTCTGGTAGCCCTGATGCTGCTGCAGTGGACCCCACTGTGAGCCAGTGACCCCATGCGTGCAGCAAAGGCTGTGGTGGCTTTGGCCTCTCTCAGAAGAGTGGCAGCACTTCTGAAACAAAATGGCACACCTCATGGGATGGCCATGCATTTCATAAAGGCTGATTTTTACAACCAGTCCTGCTGGGCAACCCTCAAAGGTGCCAGGAGGTGTTTCGTGTCTCAGTGGGGTAGTGGAGTTGAGGGGCAGAAGTGTCCTCACAGTGATGTGGGAGTAGAGACATGATGGGCTTACTACTTCTGCTTGGAAATCTGTAGTTCCTCCTTCAGGCTCTGTCTCTGGGGACTGGTGTATGTTGTGTCCCCATGTTATTGACGGTTGTGGGCTGTTGCCAGAGCATGAGATTGGTATCCTATGTGCTTGTCCTGTGTTTCTGCCCCTGCTTGGCACCAGAATACCCTCTGCTGAGCCCTCTCCTGCTTCAGACACAGCAACCGAGGCTTTTGTGCAGCCTAACTCCAAGCTGCCTTATGCAATTCTCTAAGTTGAATGTTGATTTACTCTGAAACTTTCTTGTCTCTCCTATAGAGAGTTCCTCTAAGAGAGGCCTTTGAGTCCTCTGCCTCTCTTGGTCTCATAAGTGACTTCATCTCCTCTCCCTGCAGAAACCAAGGAGCTTGCTCAACAGCTGAACTCATGAGGAGCATTAGGGAAAGCAAATGAAGGGGGCCCATTCCTCCTCTAGGACAAAAGCCTTGACTTTTTGGGGACAGGAAAATGCCCCTTCTGTAATACTTCCCTGCTGTATTTGCCCCCTTCCACTAATTGAATCTAACATCTTAGCTCCTGAAGCCACCTGAGAGAGCTCCAGGACAGGCCCTATGGGCTCCTTTCTGCCACCCTTCTTCTCCCATTCCCTCATCCCAACCAGGCATGTGTTTCATCACTGCTGCACCACACAGGGCTCTGCCAGGAGCGTGCACAGGAAATGGAGACACAGCAGCAAGTTGAAACTTCCCATAGCTTCCAACAAGTATGTCGTGTGTTTCATATGCTTTAACAGAAAATACCTATGTGCTTTAAAAATAATACTGCCATGATGGCTCTGAATGCTTGAGGAGAAGTAAAATCCTGGTCAGCTCACTAAGAGAGGTGATTGTGCATCAGCAGCAAATGAACTCAAGTGTCTGTATCTAATAGAGCTCATGGTACCATGGGCTGCTGGAGGAAAGACAGAAACTTCATAGTTATTTTCAGTTCTCTTTCTTGAAGGGGTAAGGCTATCATAAATTCAAAATTGCCTATACTAGATAAGAGGGGGGGGTGTGTGTGGTTATTGATGTTTCTCATTTATTTTATCATTCATGACAAGAAGCCTGGATCAAAGTCAAAGCCCGTTCTCTTATCTCCTGGTAAAACAAAACTAAAAAAATGTTTTGTTAGAGCACAAGAGATGCTAATTTGAGGTGGACCTGTTGGAGCGAGTCCAATGGAAGGCCATGAAGATGATCAGAGGGCTGGAGCACCTCTCCTATGAGGACAGGCTGAGAGAGTTGGGGCTGTTCAGCCTGGAGAAGAGAAGGCTCCGGTGAGATCTTACAGCAGCCTTCCAGTATCTAAAGAAGGCTTATAGGAAAGATGGGGAAAAACTCTTCAGCAGGGCCTGTTGTGATAGGATGAGGGGCAATAGTTTTAAAATAGAGGGAAGTAGATTCAGATTAGATATTAGGAAGAACTTTTTACAGTGAGGGTGGTGGAACACAGGAACAGGTTGCCACAGGGGTGGTGGAGGCCGCATTCCTGGAAACACTCAAGACCAGGTTGGATGAGGCTCTGAGAAACCTCATCTATTTGGAGATGTCCCTGTTTTTTGCAGGGGAGTTGGACTAGATGACCTTTAAAGGTCCCTTCCAACTCAAACTATTCTATGATTCCATAATTAACTCCTACGTTGTTACGGGCAATGCAGACAAGATATGTAGTAATAAGTCTGAACAAAAATGCAGAAAAGGGTGTTCTAGTAAGGTGATGCCTCTTTGCAGCATCTGCATTGCTTTGATTGTAAAGCATAACAAGTGACTTTGCCATAGGGAAAATGTCTACTCCAGGAGTTTTCCTCCTTTTCAGAGAACTCTCTGTACCTGTGAGGAGAGCTGGATCAGTTGACTGCTACCTACTCTATTTAATCATCTGTTTTTGTGAGTGCCGAGAGCTGGGAAACAGGAATAACAACATGTTTAGAGGTTTGATCCTTTCTCATGACCCACAAGGACTGTTTCCACCACTCATTCCAAAGGGAGAGTTGCCGGTAGCGGAAGTGGAAAAACTTATGAGGAAAGATAGCTGTGAAGGTTTGGTTTGGACATGTTCATCTGAGCTAAAAACAACATTTATTTCCACTTCCCACCCTCATAGTCCCAAACAGCAAATTGACCTGTGGTTGCATGTGAAGACATGCTTTTGACATACTTCTCTGTAATGCACACAAGACAAGTCGAGTGGGAAGGGAAGATTTGGGCTTCCCACCTTTTTTCCACCCTAACTGTCTCCTCTTCTCTTAGCTCCCTTCTCTCCAGTGCATGCCTTGACTGCTCTGCACTGTGCTTCAAAGGAGCTGTTTAAAAATGATGAGTTATTCCAAGCCCCAGAAGTTACCACCTCTTAGACAAAACCATAAAAATCAAGACCAACCACAGCAGAGAAAATGCAAAAATAAAACATGGCCAGAGTAGCTCCTGGGACCTTTTACCCTTGTGCTATTCCTACCTCACTTCTATATTACCCCTTGGTTTCAACCAACCCAACTGATGCGGAGGTGGACCACATCTCAGGCACAAAGAACTGGTTTTGGTGAGAGAACCTGACTGTTGCCACAGGACTCTGGTGACTTCCAAATTTGCCTAGTTGCTAGGCCTATGGCCATCTCTGACTGAGAAGAGAAGCTTCTTGAATAGAAAATTCCAATCATTGACCTAATCAGGACAAAATTCATGTTTTTGTTGGGGGAAAAAAACCCCAACACTAAAAAGCTGCGATTGGGAAGCACAACCTTGAACAGTGACCAAATGGGAATTGGAAAAACCTGGAAGGTATGAATGAATGTCATATTTTTCCCGTACACAAAATTAGTATTGTCCCTAGAGACTGATGGTTTGTCTTTACTTCACAAAGCTTACAGCAACAGACATCAGAGCTGTATTTTTTAACAATTTGTAGAGCCTACAAATTTCCCAGCAGCACTGTCCTCATTGTGAATCCAAGCCTCCTGCCAGCATACCCACTTCTCTCAGTGTCCTGTGCTGGACCCCCTGGAGCTCCTCCAAGGCCCTTGGGGATCTTCAAGCAACGGGGTGAACACCTCTGTTCTCCAGCTCTGAAGCAGCATCCCAGTTTGAGGTTTCTTCCGTAACCTGAATAGACTGCATGGAGCCTTGGAATGTATTGGAAAAAGCGGTGCTCTGCCTCCGTTGTCACCTGCCTAGGAGAGCAATACATTGTTTCAGAGCAGCAAGTAGGGAAGCAACAGCTGCTGTCATGGCTCAGCATCCTGAAAACTCCCTGGGGGCAGAGAGCTCCTCCCCAAGCAAAGTACAAACTATGCTTGAAATGCCCCCCCCCCCCCCCCCCTTTTTTTTTTAAATTAAAAAATACCATTCTGATCCGCCTTTGCCACAGCACAGATTCCCTACAGGCTGAGTGGTTTCTATCCAACTGAAACACATGTTCAACAATGAGAACATCCCCTGCCAGTTATTTAAGCAAAATGCCTAGTCAATCTGTCAGTGTGGGAGCTGACTTGGTGTAGATGAGCCTGGAGCTTGTCTGAGAGATAGAGGTCCATTTGCCAAATCACCGTGACCTCCAGGCAGTGTCACCAGCTTGTTCACAGCCACTTATTTCTCTCCACCATACTGACACAGAGCCAAGCACAGTACAGGAGTTTCTCCAAAGCCGTGTAGCTCATGCTACTGGGGACAACTAGTTTGAAACCACGTGCATGTCCAGTCTAACCAAGACCCTTCTCATCTGAAAGTGCTGGTGACCAAGAACAAGGCTGAGCTCCCATGGAAATCATGCCAGCGACTTGCTGTGCATCCTTGGCTGAGCAATGTAACTTCTCAGTGCTTTGGTTTCCCCAATTGTAAAACTTAAGTACAAACTTTGAGGTATTGTCTGACAAAAAGCTACAAAAGTCTTGGGAATTTTGACTCCCTCTATTCCAATAACACAGAATAAACCACTGCAATTAACCATATTGCATTTTAAGGGTTTTCAATACTTGTATACCTACAGGAAAATGTTAAACACCATATACATGCTATGGAGTATTACCTCAATTTTTCTCTCACTTGCCCTTCTTTAGATTAGTTTTTTCCCTCTTCTCTCTTTTCTTTTCTCCTTCTTTCCCCTTTTGGCAAGTAGTATGCACAGAGAAGATATAGGAAGGGCAAAAGAGTAGCAGCAGAGCATGTGAATAATTTTACCTCTTCATGTACTGGGGTGATCCATGTGAAGTTCACACACAAGCACCAGTTCCCTAATCCTTGGAGAAATTTAGAGTTCAGGTTGCTGCTTGGCTTTTAGGACTGCAGAGCCACCTAATAAGGAGACTGATTCAGGAATTACTGCTCTTAGAAACATCCTCTTTGCAACTAACTTTCAGACCAAAGTCTGAAAGTAGTTGGTAACTTTTATCCTTTCCTCACCTCGCTTTGGAAAATCATTGTCAAAAGTCATACCAACAACCAAACCCCAGATGAACTCACAGCTCCTGCCCTGTTTGTTTGAAGGCTTCACTTCTTTTGATCTCTCTGGGGCAACAACGTGGCTACAGTCCATGTGTTTTTTTTTCTACAGGAACAGAAAGTGGTGAATGCTTTGTTCAGCACAGTGGTGGTAAAGGTCAAAGTCGAAGCAGATCTGGCTTTGTCTGTTGTGGAAGCACGAGCCAGGGGTGAGGTTCCTCACAGGAGCAGGAGGGAACAGCCTCACAAAACAGCCTCACAGATCCTGGATGGCTCTGCCAGTCCTTCCAGTGCAGTGTTCAGCTCCCTGGGTACCACTGCTGCCTGGAAAACTGCTTCCAGAGTGATCGGTATCTTTCCAGTCGTTAGGTAACTAACCTTGCTAACACCCTTTAGAGACTGGGAGGGGGACACGGGCTCAAACAGACATACCTTGAAATATACGACATTTGACAGAGGAGAGATTCTGTCAGAAATTTCCTCAGTGATATGAACTTGCACACCTGAAGCTAAGTGCCTGCACCTATGCCGAAGGATTCTGTAGTCAACCAGCAGCCTGTTTATCAAAAGCCCTGAGTGCCCATTATTTTTGTTGTCTTCAGTAAGAGATAAATGTCCCTAAAACTGTTACTAGATGACCTTTAAAGGTCCCTTCCAACCCAAACCATTCTATGATTCTAAAACTAATCAAAGGAAGTCAGACTAGGGGAACCATGAAATGTGTATAATCAGTGGCCAGCACGCAGGGATGTCACACACCCTGCTCACCCCACAGGCCAGCGTACAAGTCTTGAGCGACTCTGCAGCTTGTGCAATCGGAGAGAGGCTGAGCTCGCTGCCCATGGATGCAAATTATTAGAAACTTGGTTCAGCATAGAATCACAGAATTATAGAATAGTTTGGGTTGGAAGGGACCTTTAAAGGTCATCTAGTCCAACTCCCCTGCAAAAAACAGGGACATCTCCAAATAGATGAGGTTTCTCAGAGCCTCATCCAACCTGGTCTTGAACGTTTCCAGGAATGCGACCTCCACCACCTCTGTGGGCAACCTGTTCCTGTGTTCCACCAACCTCATTGTAAAAAGTTCTTCCTAATATCTAATCTGAGTCTACTTCCCTCTATTTTAAAACTATTGCCCCTCAGCCTATCACAACAGGCCCTGCTGAAGAGTTTTTCCCCATCTTTCCTGTAGGCCCCCTTGAGGTACTGGAAGGCTGCTATAAGATCTCCCCGGAGCCTTCTCTTCTCCAGGTTGAACATCCCCAACTCTCTCAGCCTGTCCTCATAGGAGAGGTGCTCCAGCCCTCTGATCATCTTCATGGCCCTCCTCTGGACTCGCTCCAACTGGTCCACATCCTTCTTATGCTGGGGGCTCCAGAACTAGACACAGTACTCCAGGTGGGGTCTCATGAGAGTGGAGTAGAGGGGCAGAATTGCCTCCATTGACCTGCTGGCCATGCTCCTTTAGACGCAGCCCAGGATGCAGTTGGCTTTCTGGGCTGCAAACGCACATTGCCAGGTCGTGTTGAGCTTCTTGTCCACCAACGTTCCCAAGTCCTTCTCCTCAGGCTGCTCCTCAGAGGATGCTTTCACTGTACCCTGAGAGCGTGCTCCAGCTGCAGACATGCATTGACTGTGGGGGCCAAAGTCTTAATCTTTCCTTAAGGGGTTTTTGTAGAAAAGTCTGTGAGGTTTTTTCCAGTCACAACAGGTTTTCCTGGTAGAGCCAACCTGCTTCATCACTGTCTTGCATAGTCACTTGCATTGGGGTGAGCATCAGGTGCATTTTCAGATTTTTTTTCTACAGCTGTGCTTTTCCCTTCCATTGGTAGAGTATCACAGCCCTTCACCCCTCTGCCATGAGCTCTGCCTTCTGCAGTCTAGTCCTTGCCTAATAAGAGAGACAGCTTTCCTGTTGTTACTGTTGAAGCTGCAATAAATAGCATATCCATTTCTCCATTTATCTGCTTTTTGAAATCCAGCCTGTAGTGCCAGCAATAATTACTCTGTTTCTATATTTAGAGATCATCAGCACCTCATGAATATCAAATTGTACTGTTATTATCTCTGTACAATATGGGCCAGTCTCCTATCAGTGTAAACATTTATAACAGTGATTATCAGTAGGACTGCTAGAGATCCCAAAATAGACAAGGTTGAATGGGAGTCTGCCATTATTTGTTTACTGGGGAAGGCAGGGAGAGAGGCAGAGGAGCCAGCTGAATGTCTGATAGCGCAATGCCCATCTACCACCGGTGTGGGAAGGCTGATGGACAAGGAACTTTACCTGGTGGAACAATTAGGAGCAAGTGCAGAGTTCATGGAGCCCAAGCACCATCTTAAATCCTTGTCATCGGGCTGCCATCCACCCAGACATCCTGCCCCGCAAGCAAATGCCTTTGAATACTTCCCTAGGGTTTGTTTTTAGTCTTTTCCCATGTCTGGGAGAAGGTGATGTTTGAAGGCCCAGTCTGACTGGTTTGGTAAATCATAGAAACTTAATTTCCAAATTATGAATTCCACTAATTTGACTGTCAGTATTAGCTGCCTCTCGTTCTGTGCCAGGGAATGGCTGTGTCTGAAGGCATTTGCCACCCCCAGGCAATGCTTGCTACTGCCTTGAAATGAAACTGTGCTCTGATCTCAGGCAAATGGCAGGATGCACAGACAGGAGGGTGGTGAGAGACTGCTGGTAAATGTTAAGGGCATGGGTGAATGCCAGTGGGTTTTTGCACTCATTCACTTGTTTGGTTTTTTTTTTGTTTTGATGGACGTGCCGCATTGCATTGAGAAGAGCTCATCTAAACCTCTGTCAAACAGCTGAAGCTCAGTGGATCTGGCTGGCTCCTAAGAGACCTTTTCCCCATCTGAATCTCCAGCTGAGGAGGATCCCAGGGGACAGTCACTTCCCATCACCATCTTTCAGAGCTGTCAGGATGCTTCAGCAGCTCAGCTCTTGGCATGGTTTTCCAGCCCTTGCTTGCCCTGATGTGGCCTCGGTCATGTTGCTATTTTTCCATCCAGATTCATACCTCCCCACCATGCAGGCTTTACTGTCATTTAATAACTGCAAAGATAAATCAAACTACCTTTTTTCTTTCCCTCATGTTTCCCTAGAATTATTGCTCCTGAGTGTGTCCTTTTCAGGTCTGTTGCCACCTGGGCATGGCGAGGCAGAGCCACCTCCTGGCAGGTTGGTAAGCCGAGATCCTGGTCTGCTGGCCCAGTACTTGCCTTTGCACAAACATTTGCCCACTATCAACAGCGTGTCCCCTGCAGATGGAGAGAGCGGGGTTACATCTCGGTACCTAACTCTTTCCACCCAACAAAGGTATATCTATGCTTCATAACATGAGTTTTGTATATAAAGTGGGGGTGATAAAGTGCGGGCAAGAGAAAATTGTGGCCGGTTCATCACTATTGCTTGGAAGGAGCTAGGCAGGAGAATGGCTGTACACCTCAAAGATGGGAAGGTGAGCTGCCTGGAGACAGGGCTGGTAGGACTGAGGGACACTAGGAAAATGGTAAAACTTCGTCAGCACACCTGATGCTGTGAAATTGCAGGTGCTGTTATTCCACAGTCTTATCCCAAGACATTGGCATATACACACCTGAGGACATCCTTTAGTTTCTGGCTCAAAACAGTTTAGTAACACCAAAACTAGACCTCAGCATCATACTTTATGCTCTGGATAGAGAAAAGTTAGTAAATAAAACTAGCTTCTTATCCATTCCTTGTCCCTGAAAGTGCTGTAATACACGTACCCAAGCTAATTTCTAGAATCCGCTTGCTTTTCAGAGAAGCCTCTGCCAGAAGAGGACATGACTAAGCAAGTGAGGAAGCTCAACTGCAGCAAAATGTGACTGAAACAGGAAATAATCACCCAATAAACTAGTACTGGTCTGTTCAGTGGAGGAAACAAATCTAGATCATTCTCTGCAGCTTTGGAGAGACCTTGCTGGCTCTAGCACAGCTATCCAGAAGAGACAAACAACGTACAAAACAGGAGTGAAGGGCTCCATGGCCGTGCATGGCACCTAGTGCTTTCATCTCTTGCACAAGGGGATGTGTTCTTCTGACAAGAGAATTCTTGTACATGTGTTTATGCTGCGAGAAAGCTGGCTATGTTTGGTTTGGAAAAGCTACACTTGCTTAACAAAACCTGAATTTATCCCTGTAATCCTTCCCTGCATCTCCATGGCCAGATTGGAGCAGCCTGTGGAAAAAATTCCTGTCTATTTTCAGAAATAGATAAAAGCATTCAGATTACAGAGTGCAAATCTCAGCTCGAAATGGCTGGAAAAATCCATTCAGCGCCACTGTCACTGACCCCCGCGACCTCTCCAAGTAATGAATTTCAGTCGCTTGTGCCTCTCCCCCGCACTGCCTCCTTCTCCTCCCGCCGCCGCTGCCGGAACCGCCTGCGCTCCCAGCATCTGCAAAATGTCAGCCTTGCGTCCCACTGTTTATCCCATGGCGAGCGGGGAGGGAGGTGTTATGTAAAAGAGCGGAGTTTGTGGAAATTATTATTGATCTTGGTGCTCGAGACTGTTAGTGGGATCTTTTTAGTCCAGCATTCATGTGGCTTACAATTTTCGGCAGAGTGCTGGTGAGCCGAAGAAGTGCTCTTTGCTGCAAAGACAAAAATGCCAGGAATCTGCCTTTTTGCCTGCAGTCGTCTCAGGGCTGTGTTTGCTTCTACACCGGGAGCTGGGTACAGTGTCATCCCCTCCACTGCTGGGAGCTCCCAAAGCAAATGAGCCTTTAGAATCACTTATTAGTTCATGAGATTGAAGATTCAAGGGAGGAGATTACCGCTCATTTAGAGGGATTGTGTGCTTTAGGTAGCCCCTGAGGCTTGATGAATTCCTGCTCATGGTGGATTAGATGCCCTGTTAGCAAGCAAAATATTAAACGCAACTGCAGCAAGCTTACATCTCGCTCATATTTCACTTATGGATTGCAGGGCAAGTCTTCGTAATTAATATTAAGGAAGAAGACATCCAGATGGACTGCGGCTTTTGAAAGATTAACCTTGATGGGATTTCTTTTTTTAATTTAAAACTTTATTTTTCTTTCTGTGATGTTCAGAGCAGACCTGGGATGCTGATAGATTTGTGCCCAGCTCATCAAAGTGTCTAACAGAAATCCTGCGGTCCTCCCTTGGGATTCACCCAGCTGATGATCACTGCACTCCTGTCTCCTCTGACAAAACTAGGCCAAATTCTAGGAGGTTCTGAACAACCTGTTTTGCAGCTGCGGGTGCTTCAGACGTCTTTTCTTCTGTTTCAGGATAATGAGCAGGATATGAAAATCTGAAGGAGCAGTGTAGATACAGCAAGGCATAGAACTCAACACACTGCTAGTGAAATACATGAAGAGGGGACAAGGTGTACCACCAGTAGCTTATGACTACACCTATGGGATATTTGGTTCTTAAATGACTTTAAAATACTTTGAGATATTTGATTGAAAGACTTCAGAAAGGCATCAAGCGTGATATAAGCACAAATTATGTATCTATCGTATATGCATGCTCAGAGCTGAATTTATGTCTGTGTACATACACGTGTGTGTGTACTTGCATGCATGTCCTTCGAACTCCAAACACAGCTCAACTGAACATGCCAGTGAAGAAAAGTAGAGACTATATGTGTGTGTATATACGTTCCTTATATATTGAGTACAAGGGCCAAAATACCCTGGAAAATGCAACCTGCATATTACACTTTGCCTACAAGTCTAATGCTGAGATCAGAATTTGTTTTATCCCACTGCCTGATTTTTAAGGCCTAGAGAAATACTCACACTAGCCAAAATAATCTGACTCTTGAGCTCGCTTCAGTATTTTCCACATTTTTCAACCAGCTGTCAAACGAAACTTTCAGCATTTGTTAATGGCTGTTGAAATTTTCAAAAATGCTGGAATTGCACCGTTAAAAAAAAAATGCAAAATTGCTTTTCTTGCAAGATACTATAGACATTTTTAAATAATCTCTAACAAAGCCTATGCTGTTATTGAAAATAGTATATCTGAAGCAAGGGATACAACTTCATTATTTTGGACAATGGTACACAAACAAGGACACCAAAGGAAAGGCCATTATTGCCTATAAAGGTTAATTATTAAAGTAGTCATGAAGGGATACCTATTGATTCAAGGTTACTGAATCTACACATGTGGAATACATAAGCCTAAATTCTGTCTATATATAAAAATGAAAGCATTCACTAGGAAGTGGAGCCAAATTGCAGGTTGTAACAAATTTATTTTAAATATCTTCAGAAGATCTGGAGTGTTTCCATTGCAACTGAGAACTATAGCAATGCCTTCTCCAAGTAAAAATCTAACCTGTTAAGAGAAAGTGAATGTGGAAATCCAGAAAAAGATTCAACTGTGACCCATTTGGAAGATAAAATAAGCCTGTGATATCCTGTTCGTTCACCAGGGAGTCATACTTATCATTGAATTGTTACAGCTAGCCAGAATACAGGTATTTATATATTCTGTATGATCCAAGTGCTTAAAATTGCTTTTGACTGTTGACTTCATTGGAGATGAATGAAAGAAATTTATAGGACCGCTGCAATCCAGGCTCTTCCCATGATGTGTAATGACCCCAGGAATATTTCCTATGTACACCATTCCCGTCCGTTCCAGGAGTTCCCAGGGCATTGTGCAAACCCTACAACAGAGAGGTCACCGCAGCCACGGCTGCCGAGCTCCCCCACCGCCTGCTGCCAGCTGACGGCCACTCAGCAGGAAACAGTTACACAGCACAGGTGGCTTGTAGAGCCATTTGGATGGGCGCCTTCTGGAAAAAAAAGATAAAAAGAGAAAAAAAAAAAAGAGATAAAAGAACAGAACTAAAAACAAGTGCTTCAATATGAGTGGGAAAGTAGAGTCCTGTTCCTCATTGAAACTGTCCAGATAGACCCTCTTACCTCTGTCCACATCACGTGATGTGTTTGGACAGCCAGGAGAATGGCTGGATGTGTTAGCCAAACACTGAATAATGCTCTTCACTGCTCCGCTGTGACACTGACCAGCCAACACAGCTTCTCTTGGATATCTGCTGCATGTGATGGAGGGAGTGATGAGCGACTCTGCCTTGATACATGCCCATGGACAATTCATGTTGCCTTTTTGTTGCTGTTTGGATTATCTCTGTCTTTTCCATGTAGTCTGCTCCTTCTTGCTCTGAAGTTAAGGCCCTGTATTGTTTTAAGGAGAATTTTCAGGAAAGGAGAAAGCACCTCCCTTTTCCTACAGTGAAGGTAGGTTTAAGGGGTCTCAGAAGGATTCCTTTGGTTTTCTCATTATGTTTCTAGGTTTAGGATGGGCACAAAGAATAGATTAGTCAGGCAAAAGGCTGTAATATGCAAAACCTGGAAAATATCCAAATCCTTCACACTTAGCATTTTCCACGTACACCTTCCCAATAATTTCTAACTCCACAGCTTCATCTCTAACATTAATGCTTAGTTTTAAACTTACCTAAATCTGGTGAGGAATCCAGCCTAGAGCTAACTGAATGAATACCCAGGCCTTGAGTATTTCAGTAAACTCCAAATTAACCCAGTAAGACAGAATGGAAGGGGAGAGCAATAGATTTGGTAATTAAAAAGCTGTCAGTCTCCTAAAGTTGACTAAACTAGTTAAATCATCTAGGCCTTTCAGACTGAAGATCAACATTTACATCTTCAGCCCCAAATCATTTACAAGCATTTGCAAATGACAGCATATATATAGAAATACCGCTCATGGTAAGTACTGCCTTGGGCACAACCTATTCAGCATGAAGCAGCAGCCTCTACATAGTTTGAAATACAGTACTGGGCAGAGCAGGTTACAGCAACCCAACAGACAGGAGAGGTGAGGTGTTCCCACCTCCAAACTGGGATGATGCAATCTCCCAGTCAAATGCACAGTTTTAGAACCCGCAGTTACTCCTTTCCAGCCACTCGAGACCCTGAAGCCTCAAGGACCCTTACGCTCAGAACATACCGATGTGAACACCTGACTTTTATGATAGTGTCTTGAAGGAAACAGCATCACAGTTGCACAGGACGGTGATCTGTCTTTTGTGTACCTGGATTGCTTTAACAACATGCCATAAAGCAGGTTGGAATAGTTCTTCTTCCACCTCTGCCTGTAGGCTCCATGAGGACAGAGGTAAGAGTGTGGTAAGAATATGCGCAGTGCAGGAGGGTAGGCAGCACTCCAACACCAGTTTGTTGATAAGTGGACGTGGGTTGATGGCGCTTCGCTGCTTAAACTCCTGCCTTGCAGCTCCATCTCACATGGCCTGATGTGTCTCAAGGGTGGTGTGGGGCATCAGTGTGTGTTGTCACCTGGTCTTTGGGTAGCTCTGCAGGCAGGTGAGAGCTCTTCTATAGGTAGTGCTGCCAGCAAAGTTGGGGTCCTCTATTCCTGCCTTGGGTAGGACTGCTCACTGATGCTGAACCTGGGTGACGAGCCGGAACCACAGGGGGTGAAACCTTTCCACCAAAGAGAGGGAAGGGAGGGAGGTGGACCCCTGCCAACAGATGTGAAAAAGAGAGGTCTTTTGCTCATTATCTGGATATATATTGCCATTGCAGGTTTTGCCTGGCTTTATGACTGCACTCCCTCTTGCCTAATAAAGATTTGGGAATGTAAGTGAGTGGTGGAAATCCATCTCTTTAAGAGCTCTCAGGGAGAGTATGTTTAGTTTTCTCAGGTTTCTAAGTGGAGATTGGAATTTAGTCCTTTATCAAGAGGGACCATGGGTATATTAAATCCAGACATTTTCTCTGCTGTTAACCACCTGGCAGAAAGGTTACGCTAATTACATCAGACGTATTTTCTCAAATTTTCCTGCCTCTATTAAGAGTGTGAGGCTTATGTCAGAGGAACCAGTCTGACCACTGGAAAATGCAACCTGTCTTATCTGTGTCTCAGTTCTCAGATTAACCAGGTGACAGAGAGACCCTCGTGGGAGGCATGGCGTGGAGACAGAAATGGGCAGGTCGTGAGAGATGAGCGTGACAGAAATTACCCGGTTCTGTTACCACAGAGCTCCAGGTCTGCATGTATTGGGACAGTGAGTTGACAGGCACTGTGCCAGTAGACAGTGCACAAGACTATGTGGCTTGGAGCTTGGCTTAGTAGGGGCAACAAAAGTAATTTTTATGCTATGCAAATGGCTCTCTACTTTCTTCATATGCTTAACAGACATTTTTCAGAGTTGCCATTGAAGAATGATGGAAATGGTGAAGCAGATGTTTGCTTGGTCTGGAGAAGGAGGAAGAGAAAGGAACAAGAGGTGTGAGAGAGGCCATGTTTATGAAAGTAAAAATGAGCCTTCGTATTCTCCAACAAATCTATGTCCCTCTGATGACAGCAAATGCCACAGTGTCGCTAGCTATCATCTCAAGCTTGCAGTATCACTCATGCAAACTGGAGTGTTTGGCTTTTTATTCCTTTTCCTTGTGTAGTATTTTGTATTTTTTTGCTAAGGGTGTCTCAAAACTTGGCCATGTTATACTGTGGGCCAGACTTTGGTGGAAACTACAGCGCTAGGATTTTCCTGGAAAGCAGTTAATTTTGTCTCCATCCAAAAACAAATTGCCCAGAAGTGACAGCAGCAAAACCAGTTTTTGGTAGAAAAGAAAATACTTGCCATATCAATAGAGAGAAGGACAACAAAGTCACAGTTAAAAAGGGAGAAAAGTAAAATATTATTTGGCCTTGTTCTTTCAAGATGAGACTTGGGCATTAGCCTGCATTGTGGGCTGAAACTCTTACATTTAATGACAGATCTTTTGACATGCTCCCACCAGATGCTTCTGTAGATTGGAAATGAGCAACAGGGAAGAAATATGGTATTTTCTTACATGATGCAACAAGATGTTGTACTTCCTGGCCATGAATTTACAACGGAAACATGCCAGAAATGCCTGAGGGTAACACTAGCCATAGCAGAACACTGAGTCTTTTTTTTTTTTTCCTCTAGCATTGAATAATGGGACTGAATGTAATTTTTCTTAAAACAACTCCAGGATGGGTGGCTGGAGAGTGAGATCAAGGTTCCATGTTTCACAGGGCACATCAGGAAAAAGTTATTGTGTAATCAGATCTCATATGCACATATGTCCTCTGTCACACACACTAAGATAACTCTCAAGGTTATTTATTGCAACAGACCCCTACAGTGATGACATTATGAAATTAATATTACTACCATGAATAACTGCATAATTTTCTCTGATTCTAGTTATTCTTGCTTTCTGCTAATACACACATGTCAATGCTATTCATCGCTGGAGTGACTGGAGACGTTTCACACAGTTCGCAGTGGATAGTTTTAACATCCTCCAAGCAAAGGAGAAAAATACACCTTGACTCTTTTTGGCCTTCAACCTATGCAACAGATTTGCAGAATATTTAAGCACGTGGCTACCAGGTCTCTGTCAAGGTCACCATAACCTATAAAAACACTCTCACTGATTTCATTAGGCTTTATATTACACTGAAAAGACCAGAGCAATCAGAGCTGCCTGTTAGTACAAAGAATGTAAAAGAGGGATAGCCAATCTCATAATGCATGTTCAATAGTAAATTGACCTGCACTGGAACCTGTGTGTCTCAGAGGGCTGAATGCCATGCCGAGCAGTAGGTGACGAAGAGCCATGCAGGGAGAGGGACGGATTCAGGTGCTGGTTACAACAGTGCAAATCTCCCTTTCTGCATAAGTGATGCTTTACACTTTACTCAGGGAACAGGAGAAAACACCACTGGGGAGCAAGCTGAGAGACCTGGCAGATCTTAATGCCTTAGTTAGAGCTCTTTGCCTTACTGTCAGCTCCTCTACACTGATGCACATATGCTTTCCTAACCACAATGCTATCCAAAGCCTCCATCTTGGTTAACATTTCATCATTCACACTCCAGGAATTATCATTTCCTCTAGACATGCTGACAAAGCTCATTGTTTATTGCTCACAGCATGTCAGAACTGCTGGTTTTGCTTTGGACTGCAAGATGTTTGGAAAGCTGCATGCTTTTTCCCAAGCCGGCTCAGTCCCCTCCGTGCCAGCCTCAGCTGCTGCTTTCGCTTCTGCCCAGAATGCCGGATCCTGTCCACATTGAGCCAGAGCAGAGGAAAGCGTCAGCTTGAGACTGACCAAACAGCACTGGATTTCATATAATCACAGCCAGATTCTTCCTGGCAGCCATATGTATAGCCGTTTCAGGGGAGATGGCTGGCGCTTTTCTGCCTTGCTCCCCTCTGAACCCACAGATAAGCCTGTCCAAAGAGTAAACCAGGGAAGGCGACCTGGAGATGTGCCTGTCATGCTGTTCAGGGGAGATTATGGCTCTTCCTGGCAGAAATATTGCCCATGGAGGGATTATAACAGGGGAGGAGACCATGCACCACCCATTTTGGAAAAGGAAGAGGTCTTCAGCAACTGTTCTGTGCTGTAGGTCTCCTCACCCAGAAATGGGGGCAACACCAGTCCTGTTACAACACTGCAGTCACGAATGGTTGCTAAATGTTGCCGTTGGAGAAATGCAGATCATTATTTATTAGTTACTGCATTTCATACGACAGGATATACATTTTTCCACGAGTCTCTGAAATCTAAACTAATACAGAAAACACA
Source organism: Tetrax tetrax (assembly GCA_009806455.1). Taxonomy (NCBI): domain Eukaryota; kingdom Metazoa; phylum Chordata; class Aves; order Otidiformes; family Otididae; genus Tetrax; species Tetrax tetrax. The sequence continues at coordinate 368,852 of WHYT01016866.1, read as the reverse complement.
GGACTAGTCCTGCAGATCTGTAGAATGTTACCTCTGGCCGCACAGCTGAGCCCTCATTTCAGTCCAGGAGGAGCGAGAGCTGAGTTTTTGATAAAGGCTCAATTTCTGTCTTGCACGACATTATGTGCTTCTGTCTTGAACCACATAATCTGATCTCCTCAGCTAAAACTTCTCCTGGCCAACCTGTCCTGCTCACAGCAGTATGGCAGGCAGGAGAGAGGACACATGGCACAGGAGCTGCCCGGGGCTCTTGCACATGAGCTGAAGCCACCCAAAGGCAGGCAGGGAGGCCTTCTGCCTGCCCATGGACAACAAATGGCCCAGATGGAAAGAGGGCAGCTGCACACCATTAATGGAGGGGAGAGCAGCTGGAATAGACCAAGAGCTGTAAGTCCAGCACAGCAGCAGCCAGGGGCCATCCTCAGCACATAGCAATTCATGGCCAGGGGCAAGCGGGGCAATGGCAGCACTTCTCATTACATGGGGCTGACATGCTTAAAGGCACAGGGCACATCCTCCGCAGGATGGAGATCCCTCTGCATCCAATGATCACTCCCAAGGTGGAGTTGCTCCACTAGTCCAGCCCAGGGAGGTAGTAAGGAGAGGTAGTGGGTTTGTTATCACTGGGAAATCAACAAGTGGTTTGAAGAGGTTTTTGGGAGGGCAGAAAACTCCTGAGGGTCACTGGTGCTGATGACAAACAGCAGCTTGACCACGAAGACCATAGGCAGGTACGTGCTCCTGCTCCTCGCTCCTCACCAGCACCTTACTGTGTTTCACGTTGCTGCCTTGGCTTGACAAGCCCCTGGAGATGTGACTTGTCTCTTGGAGCTTGTTATCCCACATTTTATTTGCATTGCATTGGATCTGGCCAGGTGATCAAACAAAAGACATCGTTTTATTATTGTTGTTGTTTTTACTGTGCGATTGCTATGTCCTTTATTAGGGCTTTGCTTTTCCTGTAAGGAATAATCTTTGGAAACTTGGATAGTATTCTTTGGCTCACACTAGAAAAAGCAATAAAATCCTGGGAACCCAAAATGCTTCTCTGTTTTTTTCACCAAACATCTTTTCCCATCTTGAAAAATCTGCTTCTCTGTTCTGATTTGTCACCTGATTTAGGGAAAATTTCTTCCTAACCTGTCAGCTTTCCTCCTGTCCAGCAGACCTGGGCATTTGAGAGGCTATGACCAAGCGCTCAGAGGGCTCCACAGACCCTACTTCTGCTCCCCAGCACACTTCTGACTCTCTCTACAGTTACAAGGAAGACACTTATTTCCTCATTGCTCCAGATTCTCTGTTTGCCACCTTATGATATAATATTTACTTACCTTTTCTAAGCATTTTAAATCTCCGTAGGAATGCATTATACAAGTGCATTAGTGTTATTACTATTCTCCATTGTGTAACTTTGAGAAATGGCTTACATAAGGCTGGCTCCTCTGTCCCCTCTCTGACCCCCATTCATTGTCTGGGTGCTGCTGCCTCCTTCTGTGACAGCAATAATTAAGCTCTGGTTTCCCAGTATCCCCCTCAGGCTCCTACCCAGACCTTGGGGAATAACCATCCATTCCCCTCTACATCCAGCCAGAGATCAGCAGCTTTGGATTCTACAGTGCTGCTGCTTCTCTCTCCACACCTCTGTTGAACATGCTTGCATCAGGCTCCCAATATATACTTTCAGAGGCTCCAGAATGACTTGTATGATCTCAAAGCCCCTTTTTCTGACATCTCTAAAGTAGTCCATCAACAACAAACAGATATTTCCTTATAACTGACATGAGTTTTATCAGGATATTTTATCCTGATAAAATATCTTTTACCCTCACACTCTCTCAGGGTCAGCTTTCACAAACGAAGTATAGTAGACCCATAAGAGCAGTCAAGTAGTAACCTAAAGTAGAATGTATTCAGATGGTATGGTGGGAAGACTGACATTTCTGATGAGAATGACATAGCTGAATGCTGATGTGCTGCTGACTGTCACCTGCTTTCTCTGGCACAGCATTTTTATTTTTAGTAGGTAAGTTAAATTTTTTTGTTCCTTTTATTTTCTGTCATGCCAAAACACCTATTTTCAGTGAGAAAAAAGGCTGTCAAAACAGCAGGTAGTTAAACTGACAACACCATGTTGGAGCTTTCACTAAGTGGGCTGGTGACAGGAATCCGAAGGGTGCAAACTAGTGAGACTCCTTCATGTTCTTCTTCCTCTTTCTCTTCCTCTTTTCCTGAAGAATATTGGTCGACATCCTTACCATTTTATGTGAAACAGCTGCCAGGTTTCATGCCAGAGGTGACTGCATTTCAGAGACAAGCAAATGTACTGCTGTATTGCTGCCAGATACTGACCTCATCTACATTAGCCTTGGCTTTTCAAACGGCTCCCTTGGACTTCACTGGTGCAACTCCAGCCTGACCCCAGTGTAAAAGAGATCTGAGCCCATTCCACTATCTTTTGGCATTAAAAAAATGTAAAGTATGTGTCTTACAACAATGTACCCATACATTCTGCCATCCTGTTAACTCCTGTCTCACACAGTCTCTCTCTCTCATCGCCAATTATTTAGACAAGAACTGGTGACTAATAGAAGCAATTTGCAGAAAACATGCTGTTCCCAAGTGACCAACAGCAAATTGCTAATGACTGACATTAGAATGACCATTCTCCAAAGAAGAAGAGTTGAAAGCCTGCTGTGCACAGCACTGATCACATTTAAAAACAAAAAACCACACACCCCACCCCCCCCCCC